>RJWM01000134.1:43045-288664 GCA_004363535.1 Dasyprocta punctata | reverse complement strand
GCCTACTCTTCCTATAGGTTTCTAGAGGGGACTTCTAGTTAGGCAGGGAGAAGGAAATGAAGGTTAAGGAAAACCACTCTCATTTAACCCAAGGCAGTTTCCCAGCAGCCAGGGCAGGAGGGAAAGGTTTATTCACAGAACATTCACCCATCAGGACTAAATAGGATCAACACCTCTGATAAAACTTACCTATGATTGGAAGGTACAGTAGAAGCTGTCTGTCTCTGATTTTTCTATCTTCAATGTTTCTTGCTCTTCTCACTTTTTTGAACGATCTTCACCTTTTTGTCTTATCAGAGCTGAGTGCTTGTCCCCCGTCCCCACTGAGAGTTACCCCATGGCCAGCTTTCCTTGCTTTGCAACCTGATGGAGACTATCAGCACCTCCAGGGCTTGGCTAGCACAGCGATGCTCTTGGACAGGGGTGGCTAAACTCAAGACTAATGCCTAAAATTCACTGTCACTGCCATTAGAGATCAGCCAGAAATGAAAGGCCCAGAGAGCCGAGGTTTAGTCCTATTTCCTTTATCCACCCTCCCTAAACTCTTCTTCCATGGAAAGGAAAGAACGCAACCAACTAACATCCCCATGTGACCCTGCAAAAGCCCTATCACCCAAGGAGAAAGCAGAGCTCTCATGAAAGTCCCTCTTGCTATGTCTTCTGCCCTGGAAAGGCTTGCTGAGGTTTTCTTCCCAGAACCCAAGGCTTCGCACTCAATCCTTTTTCTGGGTTGACAGCTAGAGGAGGAAGTACATCTGCCCAGGTGGGTGTGGTGTGGCCCACTCCTGCCTCTCCTGGCTCTGTTCTTGGTTACACTTCTTAGAGAGCCACTGCAGCTGCACAGAAAGGCTGCCAGTGAGCTGCTCTTTTGCACCTGAGAAGATCCCAACTGGCAGGTGCCCAGCACCTGGGAAACTGAGTGATGACCCTCTCACCCACTGCTGGCTTCGAGGTCATAAAGTAGCTGCAGGGCCCCATCATTCCTCGAGCAGGGGCATTGCTTCTGCTTGGGGTATTCCCTTTCCTAGGTTTGTCTTATTTACACCTTTTCACTTGCCAACATTTTTCTGGAAAGGCCAAAGAGAAGAGTAATTTGACTATGGGCAAACAATGTATAAATGCGCCTGTAAACTCCATTCAGCTCTTTTGTGTTACTGAGCATGTTGACTGGAGCATTTTGACTTGGAGGAGTGTGGTGTGTTGGGAATCTCTCCACTTGACCTCAGGAACACAGGTCACTGGTGACAAGTCACTGGGAAGAGCTGTTACGGGGCAGGTGCCAGGGCTCCAGCTCAGAGTTTCTGAGGCAAAAAGGCAGAGGTAGGCCCAGAAATCTGTATTTTATTTATTTATTTTGAGAAATCTATATTTTAGGTAAACAGAAGGTAATCTGATTTAATTAGACCCCAGACTGAAGGCTTAGAATTACAAGGGGGTAATCAAAGTATGCGGTGAGTATTTAACTTAAAAAAATTTATTCCAGTGAAAGACACGCTGCCATCAATCCCCCTCAGCACACGTCCCTCACGTCAAACACATTCACAGCCCTGCATGCCAAGAGCGAGGGGCTCGCTGTAGACCTGCTTCCGGCCAGAAAACTGGGCTCCGATCAGGCGGCTTTTCCCGCATGCACCCTCAGAAGGCGAGTGGGAACGGGACCTGCACAGCGGACGGAGGTTGAATTTCTGAAAGCGCTGTCCTGACCTGTGGGCTCAGCTACGCCGTCTGCAGAATTTTAGTCAGTGTTTTAAGAAATAGCCGGTAATCCCTAAAGGGCTGTGAACTGATTGTGAGTAATGTAATTGGGCATGAGTAAGTGGGGTGACAAGGAGATTTTACTCTTAGCAGAACACAGCTAAAACCACAGAAAGGACACAGCTATTAGCAAATGCACTAATTGGAGTCACATTTACATTCCTGTTCGTTGTCAACTGGAAACATTTAATGATTTAAAGAAGCCCCTCTCCTAACTAGGGATGAAACCCAGGGGTGCTCTGAAACTGAGCGACATTCCCAGCCCTTTTCATTTATTTATCTTTATTTTGAGACAGGGTCATTAAATTATTCTAGTTACCCAGAATAACTCTGAACTTGTGATCCTCCTGCCTCAGCCTCCTGAATGGCTGGAATGATAGGCATAGTATATGCATGAAGACTTCTGAGTTCCAAATGACTATTTTACCTTTTCTCCTGAGGGAACATGCTGGTCTAGAGCAGACTTGGCAGTATCATTGACCATCTCTTGCTCAGGCATGGGGAAAACTTAAAATTGTTTTCTCTCCCTATATAACTGCAAATGGTACCACTATCAGTAAAATTACTCATTCTTCCATGCTGGTGTTTTGTAAGCAACTATGGGAGGGGCAGATTCTTTAATTTGTGTTAATCACAAATTAATCAGTTAGCATAATGAAAACCTTTTGTTTAAAGCAAAATTAGGCCATTTGTAAAAGACTCACAAAAACTATTAGAAAAAAAAGATGTTTGACCATAGGAGGTACTGTCTGAGTGCATTCTGTGCTGCTGGATGTAGATACCACAGGCCGGGCCATCGCTAAGGGCAGAATTTCCCTGGGCTCGTGGTTCCAGAGGCTGGGCAGGGCAGTGCTCAGCATGGCGTTAGACTGCAAGTGGACCACAGTGGGCTCCACACTGCAGGGACAGGGCTGTCTGGTGACAGGTGATGGAGACTGGCCCCAAACCTTAGGGTGGGAGGGGAGAGGTGGAGAGGAAGGGAGGCAAGCAAGGGGAAAGTGAGGGAGGGAAGCAGGAAGGCAGGATGGGAGAAAGAGAAAGCATTTCTGAGTCCAGGCCCAGCTGGCTCAGGTGGGTGGTGGACACAGTGACCTTTGTCTCATGAGGGCCTCTGGGTGCAGTGGGGACCAGATGGTTCTCACAACCCAAGCCAGGAGGTGAAAGCAGCAGTCCTTGGTGTGGTTTGCACCCAGTGTGAAAATCTGTGTAGCCAGCTCCAAATTAGTGTTCTGTGGGCAATGTTTTTTCAGGCATAGAGCTGACATTATGGAAAATCTTAACACCCCTGTGCAGAGTGGCACACACTTAGCACCTGCCCTTGGTTCTCAGTAAACACTGAGTCCACCTCTATCAATGAGGCTGCTTTGCAGAGCTCGAGCTCCTTGCTGACAGCATGCTCCCCTTACCCAAGGGGCCGCCGAGTGGCTATACTCCAACGGCTTTGTGTTGCCCAAGGTCTTAGCATCTGTCACGCCTCTGAAGATGGGACTGTCACATTACCGTGGGGACAGTGTTCACCCAGCAGGTTTTTGCGCACCTGTGAGCTTCCAGTGCCAAGCTCTATGTTGGGCCAGTCACTGTCCCTGGCCTCAGGCAGCTTCTCCCTTAGTCCACACAGGGCCGTTTAGGACAGCAGAACTTTACCACTCAGGGTTCTGGATAGGGAAGATCTACGGCAAACAAGAGGTATGCTTGGTGTCAGGCCAGGGTCTGTTTCCTGGGTCATAAAGGACAGCTTCTTGCTGTGTCCTCCCGTGGTGGGACAGGTATTCCCTGAGGTCTCTCCTCCAGTAAGGGCCCTAATCTCATTCCTGAAGACCCTACCTCCTATAGCATCACCGTAAAGCACCACAAACATTCCATCATCTAGCATAGTTCAAGTAATTTTGTAGACATTTAATGGCAACCTTTACTCCATGGATTTTATGTATGTGTGCATTATTTGTCCGGTACCGAAGGTTGAACCCCAGGGTCACTACAATGATCTGCATCGCTAGCCCCTTTTTAATTTGGGGGGTGGGCAGGGTCTTACTAAGTCACTACGTTGCCCAAGCTGGGCTTGAACTTGAGATACTCCTGCCTCAGCTTCCCAAAGCGTTAGGATTACAGGTGTGCATCACCCACCTGGCCTGTGCTATGGATTTCAGACTTGAGTCTAGGTGGGGAGCACGGTAGTTTGGATTGAGGAAAGGATGTAGAATGATTTGAATTGTAGGTGAAATACACATAACCTCAAACCGATCGTCTTTCCCATGCGTCAGCATGCAGCTCGGTGGCATGGAGCACGTTCCTACTGTGTGGCCGCCGCCTGGCGGGTCAGAAGCCCGAGCTCTTCAGACACCGCCTCCCCACCCACCCCAGCCCTGGCGCCGCCTTCTGTTTCTGTGAACTTGGTTCGCAGGTAAGTGGAATCACAGAACACGCGTCCTCTTGTGACCCGCTTATCTTCCTGAGTCTAAAGTCCTTGTTATGGTTTGGATCACAAATTCCCCGCAGGCTGGCGTATTGAAAGGAGGGGCTTCCTGAAGGGGACAAGATCGCCAGGCCGCGTCCCAGCTCCACTGATCCCTCCGTGGCTGCATGGGTGGCGGCGGCGCAGGCGCACTGCGGAGAGGTCCGTCCCGGCCCCTCCCCTCCTGCTTCTGGCTACCGCGCATGCGCAGCCTCCTCTCCATCCCTCCCGCCCCAACCTTCTGCCTCGCTGCAGGCTGGAGACCTTGGAGTCTGCGGACCTCAGCCCGGGAGCTCTCAAACCCCGAGGCAAAATGAATCTCCTGCTTTCTAAAGTCAACGTATAGCCGGTATTTGGTCGCAGTGACAGAAAACTCACTGACACAGTCCTTAAAGGTCACGCATAGTGTAGCAGGCGTCAAAATTTCCTTCCTCTTCGGGTCAGGCAGTATTTCACTGTGTGTATTCACTAAATTATCCTAATGCATTCTCCTGTCATTGGACGCGTGTGGCTTCCACCTTCTGGCTTGTGGATGACGCTGCTGTGAACAAAGGTGTGCGGACACCTGTGTCCCTGCTTTCTACTCTGTAGCACACACACTCAAAGGCTGTTTCTTTCTCTTTTCTTGAGGCAGGATCCTGCTGCAAGTTCAGGTTGGCCTTGAACTCATTATGTAGTCCAGGCTGGTCTCAAACTTGCAGCGATCATCCTGCCTCCGGCTCCTGAGTGCTGGGGTTACTGTTGTTTGCCACCACGCCCCACTTTCAAAGGCTGTTTCTTGATCCTCCATTCTAGGAATGACGCTGCCAAGCATAAGGGGTTTAGAAACACAAGTGTGACATAGTCTCTGCCACCCCAACGAGACAGGATGACTCTGCTCTTGACAGCGTTGCCAGGAATGGATGTTGGTGGAGAAGATGAAAAAGAGGTAGTTGACCTGGTTAGTGGGAACTAACTTATAGCACTGGGCAAGGAGTTTAGGGGAATTAAGTAAAAGATGAAGAACCACTCGAGTTTTTGTTTGGTTGCTTACTTGTTAAGTTAATTGGCTGATTATTTGCTATGTTAAAAAGTAAATTTAGCTGGGTGTAGCGACACATGCCTGTAATAATCAGAGCACTGTGGAAAGCTGAGGCAGGACAGTTCAGCCTGGGCAATTTAGTGATTTAGCAAGAGTCTGTCTCAAAAATAAACAAGGGGCTGGGGATGTAGCGCAGCTCAAAGGCCTTGGGTTAATCCCCAGTATTGAAAAAAAAATTAAATTAATGGCTGAGGATGTAGCTCTGTGGCAGTGTTTGCTTACCATGTTGAAAGGCCTGGGTTCAATCTTTACTATTTAAAAAAAATAAAAAGACGCAATGCAGTTGTATTGCACAAATGTATCTTTTATAAAAATGAAGACTAGAACAGCCTGAACTGAACTGGGCTACAGTAAAGCTGCACTGGACTCTCAATGAGGGATGAATCCTACGGAAAGCTGGAGACAGGGCTGGGGAGGAGACAGCGGCAACGGCTCGGGTAGGAAAGAAACGAGTCTTCATGCGAGGAAAGCACAGACACTGGGTTTCGGGTTAGTGCCCGTGGCCGTGGCAGTCTTCGGCTGTCCATTTCAGGGTGCTCTGGTCTCTGAGTGCACTACGTGCCCAGGCTCATCTCCCAGGGGACCCATCCTGCAGGAGCGTCTCCCTGCTCCAGCGAGCTCCCCAGCCCGCTCCCTGCCTGTGCGGCAGCAGCATCTTTGAAGGACAGATTCTCAGGCAGGAACTCCCGTGAGGCCGCCCAAGAGGACCCTGCGCGGCTCAGCCCCTGCAGCTATTTTTAATGTGTCCTTTAGCTTTAGAAACAGGCAGCATTCTGCAAAAACTCATTTTTTCTGCTTCCTTCAGGCAGAGCATTTCAATCCGAAACCTTGGTGCTGAATGACAGTGCTTGTGAGTTAGCTCGTGTCTTGCCGGGCATAGTCACCAGGCTGGCACACCTCTAAGGTGCGCAAAGCCCCATCTCCTGTCAGGTAGCAATTCATGGGGTCCCTGACTATGAAGACCATGGTATCAAGCTGGGAGGAGGGTGTGTAAAACCATGCAGAAACTGTGGGATGTGAACCCCAGTCCTCTTCCTAAACACATTACAAAATATAAATTGAAAATGAGCAGCCTCTACGCAAATCTCAAATCTGGGGTTTATTTTAAGAGAGATTTGTTTGTTTGTTTGTTTATTGTTTACTTGTTGAAGTACTGGAGATTGAACCCAGGGCCTTTGCAATGAGTCACATCCCCAGCCTTTTAATTTTTTATTTTGAAACGAGGTCTTGCTAAGTCACTTAAGTTGCCTAGGTTGGGCTTGAAGTTGTGATCTTCCTGTGCCGGCCTCCCAGGATGCTGGAGTTACAGGGACGCACCACTACCCCTACTGTGATTTACCTTTTTTTTTTTTTTTTTTTTGGTACCGGGTATCAAGCTCACCACTTCATGCTTACTAGGCAAGCGCTTGAGTGATTTACTTTTTTAAAGATAATTCTTTGAGATTGTGAGATAAGTAGTTTAAAAAAAATTCCATCTTAACATCTTGTTCATTTGGTACCATTAGGAACTCTAGAAAAAGGGATGGACTACATAGCTCAGTGGTAGAGCACTTGCCTAGCATGTGTAGGCCCCAGGTTTAACATCAGAAAAATAATGCCTCTAAGAGAAACAGAGACACTTTACAATAGAAACATCAACGCTTTGTTTACTTTTATTTGTAGTACCCACTAGAAAAAGCGAAAGGGCTAACAAACGTCTGTAACTGTTACTCTCTTAAGTACTGAAGAGATATCCAGAAGCACAGGATGTAGAACAGCTGTGTGCCCAGCTGCAACATGACACAAGTTTAGCCCCCACTAGTTTTTATTTTGAAAATTGTCAAACCTACAGGAAAGCTGAATGAATAGTCCACCGTTCAGTGGTGTTTCAGGTATTCACCCAGACTCCTAGCTGTCCATATTTTACTCTTCCCTTTCTCTTTCTGCATTTGTCCCTCTAGCTGTGGTGCATGTGCTAGTGTGTATACAAACATGTACACACTTATGTATTCATGTTTGCTGAACTGCTAGAAAGTAAATTGTGGCATCATGACGTTAAGCGTTTCAGGATGTATTTTCTAAAAGAAAAAACATTGCTCTTCATAGTTGCAGTGCCATTATCACACTTATTAAGAAACCTAACATTGATATGTGAAAGGGTAAATTTCAAAATGAGATAAAATTATGGTTCTTACATAAAACATTCTCATTATTAATGAGGGAATCTAAAATGTAATTAGTTTAAAACAGAATCTAAGGAAGAGAGCTTTATTGATGAAGACACTAGAGAGAATGAGCAAACTGAGGCAAAGCTGGCTTCTTGTCTGTGGGTGAGGGTTACCTGGCAATGAGCCCACTGTCTCCATTATAAAAGGGCTCAAAGCCAATGACAGGTACAGAACCCCTATAGGGTCACAATTAGACAACCCTAAAAGGTTGCCTCAGTGGAGGGGTCCACATTTTCCATCAAGGGTCATTTGGTATTTCCAGCTTTGTGGGCCATTTGACTTTTGTTACCACTCCTTAGCTCTGCCACTGAATGCAAAAGACAATATAGGAAGAAATATATGTAGCTGTGCCAGTCAAGCTTTATTTACAAACACAGGTGCCAGGCCGGACCGGATCTCACCCACCAGGTGTAGTTTGCCTACCCTGCTCTAAACAATGGAAAATTTTCCACCGAAGCCCCAGCAAATCCAGAAGTAAGACTGGGTTGGGCTGAACTGAATTGTGTCTCCCTCAAATTTGTCTGTTGAAGTCCTAACTTCTACCTTGGAAGATTACTGCAGCTACAGGGCCTTAAAAAGGTGATTAAAATGAAATGAGATCATTAGGACAGGCCCTAACCCAGCAAGACTGGTGTCTTCAGAAGTGCAGATCAGGGCATAGTCACAGAGGAAAGACCAGTGAAGACTTGGCTAGGGAAAAAAAAAAAAAAAAAAGACTGGGCTAGGAGCCAAGAAGAAAGGCCCCAGAAGACACCAAATCTGAGAACACCTTGACCTCAGGCTTCTAGTTTTCAAAACTGTGACGAAATGAACTTCTGCTGTTTAAAGCATTCTGGCTGGTAGTTTGTTACAGCAGCCCTCAGAGACCAAACTAGATGTTGTCTAGTTTTGCAAAGACAGCTATGTAATCAGTTGGGTCAGTTGAGTAGGGTAGACCAATCTCCTTAAAGTTATTTTATTGAATGCAATATCTTTACACTGCACTTTAGAGGTGGAGATGGGGGAATGGTTTAATGTCAGGTAGCTTAGAAATGATAGTGAACTCCTTAGAAACCCACGATGCCCTCTGCGTGTCAGAAACTTTTGAGATGTGCTGCAAATAAATCTGTTTTGACCTGAATTCTCCAAACTTTGAGTACCTTTTAAAAGATGCAATGCTGGTGAATAAGATACTAAGCTTGGAACATACTCTAGAACATTGGTGTCAGCGACGACGAGGCTGATATTCCGAGGACCTGAAGGTTCCCCTGGGGACTCAGCCCTGGGAAGGCAGGGGGAGAGAACACAGGCGCGCTCCAGCCTGGCTGGGAGACACCTGCGCTCAGGCGTTCGGGGTCCTCAGGTCACCAAGCGGGCTGGGGACTGCTGAGAGCTGTCATATGAAGACCCTGTTTTGAAGGAAGGACAATCGTCCCTGTTTTGGACAACCTGAGGCGGCAAGTATCTAGCCATAGAAAAAGAACGGAATACAGAGCATCTTGAGGCGCTCAGCGTCTTCCTTTGGGGCTCTGCCGTCTATTTCCAACAGAATTCAGAAGCCCACCGTGGGTTCGTTCTCTGACTTCTCCATCTGCGCTCGGATGCCTGGATGCGCTGCAATGGCAACCCAAGGCCACCAGATGGCGCGCGGAACCCGCAGTGCAGGTGTGCTGGGCGGGGGCTTGGGAAAGGTGTCGCCCCTTGTCCGGCCCAGCACCCAACCAAGCGTCTGAGCCAGAGAAAGCTCAATTTTGAAGATGAGTATGACACTGCGCAACTGTGTTTTGCTTGCCGGCCTCCTGGGGACACGTTCGCAGTCCTCCACGCCCTGCGGTCCCACCCGGGCCACTTGTCCTTGCACGGCGCAAGGCTTGTGCGCCTGGGAGTAGTCGTGTGTGCACATGTGTGTGGGGGAATCTCAGGGCTGTTTGTCACGACTGCCGCGTTCCTGGCCGACACTCTTCTTCCGGCACTCGGACTGCTAGCTCAGTGGGATGTGAGATTTTTAAGTAATTTCAAACCTCAGCCCTGGAGAGTTAATGAGTTGCTCTGGCCACTGGGGCATGAAAGAAAGTCTTGCATTTGGAGTGGTTATTGCTTGCCCAGAGCGCTGGAAGGAACTGGGAGGCGGGAGGCCAGAGGCTCAGGCCACCCATGCAGTGAAGTAATCCGCCAGAAATGCAGTGTGGAGTGGAGAAAGGAGGCCTCGGTCACCCCAGGGCATCGTGCACGCAGCCAGCAGCGTGCACCCCCGCCCCCCCAGCGCTGGGCTGCAATCGCGGATCCGGATGGCTGTGCACCAGGACACGGACAACATCAAGTCCAAATTCGAGCAATGAGCCCTGCTCTTATTTCCAGGTCCAACAATGATTAATAATTAATTAACTAGTTTTTGAAGGGAAAGTGCATTTCAATGGGTGCTGATGCTTTTAATAGGGCCTCTGACAATCTTTATTTCCTTCTTTTTCTCTTTGAAGTATGGCCAAGGGAAGTGAAGACAGAAAGAGCAATATTCCGATTTATCATGGCTTACACTTTTGACCCATCAGAGGCTTGAATGGATTAAAAAAAAAAAAAAAAGAAAAGGAAAACCTAGTGTCCAAGTTACTTTGTCGCTTCCTACGTGTATAAGCAGTTTTTCACTCAATACTCCTGGAAGCAGTTTGGCAGTTGGAATTTACCCAGGTTTTCAGGTGAGCCAACCTAGGCTCAGAGAGGTTAAGCAGTGAGCCCAAAGTCACAGGACTAGTAAATGTGTGTGTGAAGAGGTGGAGTCGGGCGTGTTTGACTTTGGACGCTGGGTTTGTTTTCTCTCACCTAAGGCTTGCCCTGGCTCCCGGAAGCTCATGCAGTTTGGAGGGACCTGAGAAGGCATTTAGATGAACGCTCTGAGTAATGTGTGAACCTCTTAGAGCTTTCTCTGTAAGTTGGGAAGCTAAAAAGAAGAGCGAGCTTTCAGAATTCAGACAGAGACCCTAACATAAATACAGTAGATATTGTTAATCCGTTCTGTAAAAAAATGGGATTGGTCTATTATTATTTTAAGCCTATAAAAGGCCATAGGGGATCATAAGGAATTAGTTTAGACTCAGTCTGTCTCTTAGCAGCGCTAAGGGGAACAATTGGAGAAAAACCAGCAGGGAAATGGCGAGGTTCACCGTTCAGCCTGCCTCCTGTCACATCCCAGAGAGCACCGAGTGGGTGACAGCACTGGGGACTCAGGGAGTAGGTGGCAGCGCCAGAGCCAGGCCCGAGGCCCTGCCCTACATCCTGTTTGTGCCAGGCGTCCCTTGTCTTTGCCCCCTGGTTGTCTCTGGTCCCACTGGCGTCTTGGGAACTTGGCCAGGAAAGCCCAAGCCAGGTCCTGGTTTTCCCTGCGTACCGGAAACCTGGCCTTGGATCAGTAAGGACTTCACTGTGGTCTTGAACATTTCAAGCAAACCAGTCATGGTCTGGCGTGAGGGTGCGTGTGTGTGTGTGTGTGTGTGTGTGCATTTTGTGTGTGTGTGGTGGTCCCAGGGCTGGCAGGACCTGCAGGCTTGAGGGAGCAGGAGACAACCATTTCCAGGCTGGGGCCACACGGGAAACAGGGAGTCTGCAAATCCCAGCCTGGGACTAAGGTGGGGAGGAGAGGAAAGAGGGAGTGATTTAGGAGGTGTGTGTGTTCATTTGCAAATGAAGTTATGGAAGTTGCTAGCGAGATTTATGCTGGTAATTAAATAATAATGGCTGTGTAAAGCTGCTTGAGTTGGAATTCCTGTAAAATACTGAAGGCATTGAGGCCCTTTTGAGAAACATCTCACTGTGTAGCATTTTGGAAACCATTTGGGGCTCCATAGGACCTTATACCTTTGCCTAGAAATGCTGCAAAGCCACCAGGCTGACTTTCTTGTATGCTCTCAAATACCGTGTGCTTATGTGCAGAGTACATGATACATCACACACACGCACACACACACACACACACACACACACACACACGCTCACACTACCCCAGGGCAGAGGAAGAAGGACAAGGAAATGTCCTACAAATGGCATGGTCAGGTAAAGAATGCTTTGCTTTGTTTTAATATCATTCAGCTCCTCCGTACATCCAGCCTGAAATGATCCAGTTTAATGAATGAGATTGAGGGGTTGATGCAGAAACCAGGCACAGTGAGTACCCAAAGTCCTTGCAGAAATTCAGGTATGACTGCTACATGACAGAGTGACCGCTCTCTTCCCTTCTTGGCTGGCCATGTGGCCCCAGCATCTCCAAGGCTGGAGAAAAGGAATAGAGGAGAAAAGCCAGAGCCTGGACCAGGCCAGACTGAGTAATCAGACTTTGATTAATAGCTGCCTCTTCTCTAAATGTATTGTCTCAGATTTGGAGAATGAGAACCACTTATCTACCCATGTGTGCTGCTGTGAGTTACATCACTTAAAAAAGCAATGGTGCCACAGTGTTCTTATTTTCTTCTTTCCCTTTAAGGTGGAAGTCTAAATACATATGCCCCCCTGGGACTGAGCATGTGGGAAATCGCCCAGGGCAGGGATTTGTTGTTCTGAATATTCAAAGTGCAGCTTGCTTATGGGAAGTACTGACAGGCTGGCTAACGTGAGAACCATTTCTGCACCCAGTTTCACTACAGAGATGCATCAATGGAGATGGGGCCTGGAAATGTGTGATGTAAGGTTGGGGTCACAGCACCCTTTGGCTATATCACAAGGGTGCCTTCAGAAGTCAGAGCATCTGGGCTATAGGGAGCAGGCCATGGGGCCTGAACCCCAAGGAGGACAACTTTGGGAATGGTAGTGTTAGTGTTAGGAAGGTAAAGGGAAAAGAAATTTGTAAACAGGAAGATTTCCATTTTAAGGGGTTGACACAAAAGGTCACAGCACAAATGCACTATTTCTGGGGCCCTTGGATTATGTCCCCTATAATATCACAGACCCTCAAGCTCGGTGACTTGACAGTCCACACTGTCATGGCTTTCTTTTCCTGTCTCCTGGTTGTTTTCTTTGTTTTGCAGTACTGGGGATTAAACTCAGGGTTATGCACTGAGCAACACCCCCAGACCTTTCTTATTTTTCATTTTGAGACAGGGATTTTATAAGACCCTAAGTTCCTCAGGCTGGGTTGGAATTTGAGCTCTTCCTGCTTTACCCTCCCAGAGTCCTGGGATGACAGGTGTGGGCTACCGCACCCAGCTGTCCTGTTGTCTCTTGAGACTAAAGTGACGGTGATGATCTTGAAGGTGGTGGACATTTAGCCAACCCCATTAATTCAAATAGGAAGCATATTTTGGACGTGATTGTTTGCTAGCAGTTTCCAGAGATGCATTGAATTCTCATGTAATGTTTAGTACAATGAGATAAAGACTCTACCCATTTCTCCTTCCCTTGCTTGGTTAATTTCTAACTCTTTCCACAAGGCCAGCCTGAACTACATAGCGAGACCCTGTCTCAAAACAAAACAAAACAAAACAAAAACAACAACAACAAAAAAGGATTCACTGACCCTTTCCAAAGGATGTGCATTTAATAAAATTTACTACTGATGCCCCAGAATAAGGTGCAAGCCAAAACCTTGCTCCTTTTAAGTCTTAAAGCAGTTATCTTTTAGCATCATCCAAAGGTGTTTAAAAGATAACAGGAGGAAAAAAAATGTGGACCAGGCATCTGAAGAGAGAGACATTTACAACGTGCAGCTCCACTGGAAACTTCACTACCCCGTGGGGGGGGGGGTGCACAGCCAACCCATGAGCTGCTCTGAGCCCATCCTTGGTGCCTTTTCCCCTCTCTCCTCTCGATGTGCCTGACCTTGTTATTTCTTTATACTCTGGTTCAGCAAACTCATCAAAGATGTAGATGCCTGCTTTTTGCTAACTCCTCTCAAATTTGCATTATTTTCTGTGACCTTCCTCCCATGCCACCTGTATATTCTAACATAAAGGAGAAAACTCCCATGTGTGTGTGTGTGTGTGTGTGACAGAGAAAGAGAGAGGGGGGGGAGAATGAGATGAGTGCCTCCTCCTTGCTTCTTGGATTGGCTGATAGATAAATCTCTCAGCTCATTTCTCTTCTCAGTCAGATTTTATCTTCTCAAGGTATGTACAGGTCACACTGTGTCCTGCTGAAGTCCTAGCCCCAGGCCCTGTGAATTTGACGTATAATTAAAAAATTTGATGAATGTTTAAATTTTAAAAATTATTACAGAAAAAGATACATTGCCATTAATCCCTCTCAAAATACTTGCCCTCACATTGAACACACTTCTCCCACCATTCTCACCACTTTCTGAAACAGTTCTGGAAGTCCTCTTTCATGAGTGTCTTTAGTTGTGTTGTCTTGGCTGCCTTAATATCCCGAACAGATGCGAAATTTCTACCTTTCATGGTCACTTTTACTTTGAGGAAGAGTCAGAAGCTTTAAGATGCCAGCTCCGGTGGATAAGGTGGATGAGGACACACTATATTGCTTTAATGAGCCTGCCTTTCTATTCGATGCATTGGGTAGCAGCATTCACCTTATTTTTGATCACACCTCGCAAAGACACTCATGAAGGAGGACTTCCAGAACTGCTTCGAAAAGTGGCAAGAGTGATGGGATAAGTGTGTTCAAAGTGAGGGGGAGTATTTTGAGAGTGATTAATGGCAATGTGTCTTTTACTGTAATAAATGGTTTAAATTTAAGCACTCACCATATGTTTCCATCACTCCTTGTGTGTGGGAGGAGGGTCTCTGTAGGGTCAATCAAGGCAGGGCAGGCCATACTGGAGCTGGGCGGGCCCCAACCACTCGGGTGTGTCCTTATTAAACAAGAGACTTGAGACAGACTGGGAGGAGAAAGCCATGGGATGCCAGAAAGAGCACGAAGCACTGCCACCCAGAGCCTAGGGGCGCTGAAGCTGGCCGGCATTGCCAGAGGTGGGAAGAGGTCGTCTCTGGGGGTTTCTGAGGGAGGTGACTCTGCAGCACTTCGCTGTCAGCTTCCAGCCTCTTGAACTGTGAGACAACCGATTTCTACTTCTCAGAGTCACCGAGTGTGTGACGCCTTGTTACTGGCACCCCAGGAAATGAAAGCAGGGTAGCAGAGAGGAGACGCTGAGGACCCTGGGCTTGGACCTCAGACCTGAATTTGAATTGAGGACCGATGACTTACTAGTGGGTGACTGTGGCAGCTGTCTCACGGAGCCTCATTCCTTTCCTGAGACCCAGGGTGCTGGCAGAAGGACTAATCTTGTGGGACTCCTTGGACAATGGAACAGGATAAGGTGAGTATATTGGTTAGGAATGTTTTCACTGAAAGAAACGGAAACTCACAATCACGGTTGCAGTGGGACCTGGGTCTTAGGGTTATGGGGTGTCTGGTGAAGGGTACTGGCACACACCCCCCCCCCTTTCCTGAGTGTCTGAGCACTGGCTTTCTCCTCCCTGCCACACTGCAGTTTCTTGTGGCTTCCCTGCCTCGACTGGACTGGGCTTTCTGGTTCTTATCTTTTCATTTGGTTACTCATCTATCCCATGAAGCAGTTTAGCATCCATCTGGCCCCAGATCCTGCTAGATCCTTCAGGTCCCCAATACTCCTCCCTCCCACCCCTAGGCTTCTTTCTCCTTCCTGGACTCTCCCTGAGCCCAGAGAGACTTGAATCCCCTGCTGGGAGCAAATTCTAGCACTCAATTTGTATTTGTTGATTAAATGAATACACAGAAAAAGACTTAAAAAAATTGCCACCCTAGCTGGGTGTAGTGGTACACGCCTGTAATCCCAGCTCCCAGGATACTGAGGCAGGAGGATTGCTACAAGTTCGAGGTTGGCCTGGGCTACAAAGTGAGTTCAAGATCAGCCTGAACTGCATAGCAAAACTCTATCTCAAAAAAAAAAAAAAAAAAAAGCCACCCTTCCAGACCCCGATCCTGCCCCTGGCAGTCAGGTGCAAGGCACACCCCTCAAACTCACAGCACTGAGCTACACGCTGGTGCCTGGCGATTGTGCAGAGGGGTGGTCCCCACTGTCTCTCAGGCAGCTGTTATCAGCATCTTGGACCACTGTTTTCCCAGGATTCCGGGAGCTTATGCATGCTAATAGGTCTTTGTTTGCATTCCTGCAATAACAGGACTGTGTCCTGCTACCTCAGATCAGCTCAAGGGCATCCAGGTCCCCTGGAGAGGCAGGACCTTTATTAGTATCCTGCTGTACAGGGTTGCTAAGGATGCAGGGCCAGCTGGAGGCCACACTGGGCTCTGATCTAAATGCCCCTCCACACTGTCCTCCTACGCCTGACCGGCACAGCCCCCCGCGCCCTTCCCTGGCAGGATCACTGCTTCCTGGTGTGCCAGAGGGGCGGCAGCTCCCCTTCTTTCTCCTGTCCACTATGTGATAGGACAGACATAAGCACAAGAAATTAGTTATGGCAATTGTGAGGCACTGAGGTGCAGTCCTATGGATTGAAAAGAGCAGGTTCCAGCATATTTGAAAGTTGAATGGGCCAGTAGCCACCCAACAGGAGACCCCAGGTTCCTGGTAAAGACGGGTCTGAATTACTAAGGGAGGCCTGAGCACACATCACACTCTAGCCTCTCACCTGTGTGCCTTGGAAGGAGCCATGGTTTCCACGCCTCTCCCCCATGTATCCCCACAGGCACCCCTCCCTCTCTTGTTGACTTAAAAAGTTCATGAAAATGCAAGCCAGGTGTGGTGACACCTCTATAATCCCAGCACTCTGGGAAGCTGAGGCAGGAGAATCACAAGTTCAGGATCAGGCTGGGCAACTTAGCAACTTAGAGAGACTTGTCTTAAAATAAAAAAAGTTTTAGAAAGGGCTGAGATGTAGCTCAGTGGGAAGGCACTGTACTCCCAGTAACACACACACACACACACACACACACACACACAGCACATATATTACTAAGTGCACATATGCACCTATATAGGAAGAGGGAGAGGGAACACTTTAGGGACCCCGAGAAATGCAGCCAGTCTTTTGTTGTACTGCGTAAACAATTGCTTCATGCATTCCAGGCCTTTCAGACTGTAAAGAATGTTCTAGGAGGCAGAACTAGGAGGTGTAGGGGCAGAGGAGGCGTAGGGGGCTCTTGGAATGCTCCAAGTCAAGGATTGAATGCAGTGTTTTCCTGGGCTTTAGTTCTGCTTATAGACTGATTTTCCTCTTTTTTTCAACAGTATGTTTTTATCGAAACAAATTAATATAGTATGTAATGGAATACAAACTTTCTATGAACTTCTAAGATAAAATATAAGTTTTCAAGAAAATGTCTGACCTCTGGCCTGAGATGTATTTACATCTTCTGGTCTCAGACCTCCTAAGGCAGGTGAAGGATCACTGATCAGTTTTCATCTTGGAAAATGAAATCTTGGAAGATATCTTGCCAAAATGAGATTCCTTAGGGTGGGTGGGGGCTTTATGTAAACTGCTGTGATTTAGAACTGAAATGTCCCCCCAAAAATTCATGTCTTGAGTGGTGGGCCTTTGGAAGGTGACTGTATCGTGGAGGTACTGTGCTTGTCAGTGGAGTCATCCATTGATGAGCTCATGACTGAGTGTCCCTAGGAGGTGGGAGTCTGGTTGGAGGAGGTGGTTCATTGAGGGCATGCCGTTGGAGGGTCTGTCTCTTGCCCTAGCTCTTTTCAGTCTCTCATTGCTTCCTGGCTGGCATGATTTGAGCAGTTTTCCTTCCCCAAGCTTTTCTGCCATGCTGTTTCTGCCTTGGCGCCAACCATGCATGGACTGAACTCTCAAACTGTGAGCCAAAATAAACCTCTCCTCCGTTAAATGTGAGTGCTGAAAAAAAAAATTGTGAGTGTCAAGTATTTTGTCCCAGGAACAGGAAAGCTGACTAACACAAAGAATTAAGGTCAGGGTCAAGCTCAGGGCGGCTGAGTGGCAGTCCAGACTTCCCTACCTGTGATCCATAGTGCTTCTTTCCACATGGCCTGTGGGTTTCAGCTTTGGAGCTGAGGTGTAGATCCATGAGCTCCTAGGTTGAGTAGGAGGAGAGATGGAGGAGAGAAGAGGACACTGAGGGGATAGGTAACATCTTCAGAAGAAGAAACACGGGCCCTCAGTTTCCTTAACAATAAGTATGTGGGCAGTTGTACCCAGAGCCAGCCTGGCAGCTTCAGCACCACAGGACAGGCACCAAGGGACTTTGAGATAGGCCAGAGTTATATTTTTATTTATTTATTTATTTTTGTGGCACCGGGGATCGAACTCACAATCTCGTGCCTGCCAGACAGGTACTTAAGCCCCTGAGCCAAACTCCAAACCCTAGTTTTTTGAGGCAGGGTCGCACTATGTAGCTCAGGCTGGCCTTGCGCTCGTGCTGTAGCCCAAGCTGGCCTTGAACTCACAACGCTCCTCCTACCTCAGCCTCCCAAGTGCCAGGATTAAAAGTGTGCGCCACTACGCCTGGCAGGCAGAGATCTATTTTAAGTATTGACAAGATTATCAGAAGTGTATAGTAAAGTTGTAATATATGTCAGCAGGGCAGTTGAGCCAAAAATCATCATTCTGCTGGAGTGAAGGATGAAAGGGGAATTGCAGAAAGGAACAAAATTAATTTAAAGGAACAAATATTAGGGAGAAAGAGGGCTCACCCATCATGGCAGCGTTCTGTCAACGAGCACATGTGTTTGTTGTTCTCAGGTTAGTTACAGGGTTCAAGGCTGTGGGATGTCAGGTGGGCTCTAGGTGTTTTCTGACCAAACAGGATTTAGGATCCCTAGCAGAATCCCTGGAAATATTTCTTCACCATTTTATTTTAAGAAACCCTTTATGCTAATCGGATTTGCACTGTCTGAGTGGCTGATTTGTCTACAAACTGGGAACTTCATTTCATTCCAGAGCCACGCAGAGCTGACCCCAGCGTGTGTGGCAAGCAGCTGGGCAGAGGAACCCTTCCCAGCAGGCAGGGCCTCTGCAGTGGCCACCAGTAGATTCTCTGGGGTGTTTCAGGCTGGAGTGGACCCGCAATTAGACATACACTGTGTTTTGTCAAGAACCAGCTTTGCACCAGGGGTATAGCTTAGCGGCACAGCACTAGCCTGGCAAGTACAAGGTGCTAAGTTTGATTCCCAGTACCAAAAAAAAAACAAAGACAAAAACAAAAACAAATAACAACAACAACAACAACAAAACAAAACAAAAAAACAAAAAAAAAACAAAAACAAAAACAAAACTCCAGTGGCAAAAACTAGGTGCTTGGTTTGACTGAACAATGAGCAAAATAAAAATTCTCTTTCTAAAAACTGCCTGCTGATGATTATTTGAGGGACATCCTTCCTTTCAATCTTTTATTAATTATCCAGGGAGAAGTGAGTCGGTAAAGCTGCACACGGTGGAATGATTCATCCGACACAACTTCCTTCGTTTTTCATCCAGTTGAAATGATTCCAGGAGCCTCGACTGGCAGTCAAGTTGGGAGGAAAGGACACAGAGCGTTCTCCCAACCCCGCCGTGCTGTGCGCGGTGTGGGCCGCCCCGGCGCTGCGGTGGGGCCCCGCACCCTCGCCGCCTTCCCCGGACGTCACACCCAGCAGGCGGGGTCTGAACGGAGACTAAGACCTGGGGCGTTTCATTCCCCGTGACCAAGCGGGTGAGGAAGAGGGCTGCCGAGTTTCAAGTACATACTTAAAGCTCTAGAAGTTGTAAAATTTCATGTTATTACTTGAAAAATCTATGAGAAACTTCTAAAACTAAAAAGTACTGTAATGTTACTACACGATTGTGTAATTATTATCGATTCACATTATCATACCATAATCTAAACTTTCTCTACACGACATGTTATAACTCTCCATGCGTATTATCTCACTATTTCTAGTACTTCAAATGTTTTTCCTTTTCTTTTTTTCATTTCTAGTGTTTTACTTTATATATCTATTTTTTGGGGGGTATATAGTGTGATACTTTCAATCGTCTTGGGGACCTGGTACAGATACATATTGCATCTTAATCATTGTTACTTCCCCTTCTCCTCCCATCCTCCTGTCTCTCTGTCCCAGTTTCTTTTCTTTCTGTCTGTTTCTTTCCTTAAAGATGTGCATACATGCACACTCCTGTGTGCCTCTGTCTCCGTGATACACTTCAATCACATGAGCAGCTAACTGGGAAGCAGAGATAAAGGTTAACAAAAGTACTCTTTTAAATGCACAGGCGGACTGTGAGGGAAGGCACTGGGTGAAAGACTGAGAGCTACGCCCACACCAATAGGCTAAAAATACACTGTCCCTTCACTGAGCCGCTGGCTGGCGGGCAGGGTTTCAGGATCCTTTAAGAAAGATTCCATCAGTCATTCAAAGGCATGGATTTTAAATGCAATTACTGTGTATAATTAGCTGTTTCATCTTCAGTGTCAGTGAATTTGGAATTTAATCTCTGATTGCACAAAGCTGAATCCTAAGCAGCTTACTTGATGGATAGACTGGTATGGTTGTGTGTTGGTGGCTGGATAATATCGGCCAAATTTTGTAGAGGCACTGTGGGACAAAGCCTGGAGAGAAAAGTATGGAGACCAGGCACTGGCTGTTGTTAGCTCCTTCGGGGTCTTTAGGCTCAGATGGAGATGCAGTTTGCTATCTCTTTCCTGGGAAATGAACCACCCCTCTCCTGGTTCGTGGGGAGTGGGGATGGGTACCCCATCTCAGCCACAGCGCTGGGTGCAGGCTGCATAGCAGCCGCCCAGTGGCTCCACAGCTAATCTCATGGACCATGGGCTCCTGAGAGCAGGGCCCCATCTGTCTTCCCTGACCTGGCACTTCTACCCAGGGTACAGCACTTGCTTTCCACTGCCCTCCGTAGTGGATGGATAGGTAAGCCACCAGCTAATGTCAGCTAGAAGCCAGGCTTAGAAAAAATGCATCATATTCATTTTTTAATTTTAATTTTAATTTTTTTGATACTGGGGATTGAACTCATGACCTTGCGCTTGCCAGGCAGGCACTTGTGTCACTGAGCTAAATCCCTGGTCCCATGCACCGTGTTTTAATAGCTGTTTTCTATGTCTTTAAAGAAAAACAAGCCACTTAATTTATACTAACTTAGTTGTCCACTCCTAAGACAAACCCTTCAGCAAAATCTAACTTTTTCGAGTTGGGGTGTCCTTTCTGCCACCTAGCACACAACTGCCATCAGCAGAGGCGAACTCGGAGTCCCAGGTCTCGGAGTCAAGGCCACGTGCCTATTGCAGGCTGCCTGCTGGGCAGATTTGTCCAGTGAGGGTCAGAGAAGTCAGATGATGAAGTTGGGACTTTCTGAGCAGAAACTGAGCCTCAGTCCTCAAATTCAAGTTACTGAGTGACTCAACAATATTTTAAAATGTAGAGTGAAGACAAACCATCAAGTTCAAGTGATACTTTACGCCTCGCCTACATTCTAGTTTTGGCTTATGACATCTGTGATTTTTTTCTGTCACTTCTGGAATGCAGGCTTCGTAAGGGCAGGGTCACCAATACACCCTCACCTCTGAACCATGCTCAAGGAATCCTTCCCAACCGACTGAATTCCTACGTGTGGCAGTCATTGGGGTAGATGTTTACTACTAAAAAAATTCTGAGCTCCTTTCTTGTCTCCAAGAAAAATGTCCAAAGACCCAAACTTGAAAAGAGCATAGGTATGAGCATCAAAGATGAATGTTTTTTTTGTAGTGATTTTTATTCCCCGTTAAGTAACAGAACCTCCTAAAACTTGTAGAGAATGAGGTCAAGAAGTTTTCCCCCCAAGATATGGCCCAACCATTCCAAGTGAAATCTTCCCTTTGGGCTGGGGGTTTAGCTCACTGGCACAAGTATCTGCTTGGCAAGTGCAAGGTCCTGGGTTCAATTCCTGGTTACCCCCCCAAAAAAAAAGAAAAAAAAAAAAGAAATCTTCCCTTAGTAGCAGGGGAAGCACAGAGATGCCCACCAGAACACGGCAGCAGGGTCTTGGCTCTTGAACTTGGGTGGCCAAAGCTGCAATCGCCTTAGCAGGATGGTGGTGGGGAGCAAGGCTGCAGCTGTCAGCAGAGGGGCTGGAGGGACCTTCCAGGCCTCAGTAGGCTGCACCAGCTGTACACACCTGTGTGCAGAACAGATGTGTGTAGCATGAACACAGAATGGGACTCTTCACCCTACAGTGAGCAGAGTGGCAACAAACAAACATGAACTCCACATGGTTTCTGAACACTGGGGTTCCCATAAGTGACACAAAGGGTTTGTAATTTCCACAAGAAGCTCTTTGCCAAATGACTCATTCCAAAGCTTGTGAGAGAAAGGTTGGTTCCCACACCAGCCCACAGTGAGTTGTCACGGTGGCAAAAGACACATTGGGAAACAAAAGGGGGGTGTTCCAGTTCTCTGGTGCTCAGGCTCTCTGCCCCAACCCCTTGGGGGAAATGAAGGCTCTGATTACTGCATTGGGCATCTGACCCTCGGCACAGTGCCTGGGCAAAGATCTCTGCCTTGCAGCCACCTCTCAATGCACCAAAGACTCCTGGGAGCTGGAGAAAGCGGGCACAGGCCTGGGACTTGTCAGCATGTGTTTTCTCAAGCCCATGTGTCACCTGGCCTGCATGTATTTACATATCTGTATGTGTATGTATGAATGAGCACAAGTGCTTTTGTATCTATGTGTGCATGTGTTTATGCATGTATGTACATGCGTGCAAATGTGTACAGATGTGTGCATATGTATGTGTGTCAATGTGTGTGTACTAGGGTGTGTGCACATGTGTATGCAGTGCACACACACGTGTATGGATGTACTCATGTTTACATATGAATGCACCATGCATGTATGTACACATGTGTTTATGTGGATGTGTGTTTGTAGAGCAGCATGGCTTTGGTGAAGGAGGAAGATTTTAAGGGAAGACAGGAGAGTTGAAGCTATGCTTTCCATCTGATCAAATCTTCTAGCTTAAGAATTGGCTTGTCACCTGTGAAAACATGACAGTGACACACTACCCTGGCTGCATTCCAGGGCTACTGAAGCCCTCCCTCAGTGACCATGTGCTGGGAGCATTCTGGCAGTCCCTCCTTTGGTGCTTTCTTCCTCTCTCTTACCACAGCCGCAGCCCAGTTAGATTGCATGGTAGAGCAGGTAGCCAGGCTGGGGCTGCAGCTACAGAAGGCGGATGCCTGGGCTCCCTGGCCAGATAAGCCACTGCAACCCTTCCCCAGGAGGAACACTGGCCTGCGGCTCTGTCAGGGGCACCATTCCCACCTGCTCACCAGAAAGACTGGTGTTTACAAATTGCTGCTCTATAGATAGTGATCATAGCCAGGACCATAGTGTGCCCCTCATTTCCGGGCCAGGCACTTTGCCAGACACCCTTCAGGGTTTATCTACTCCATCCTCGAGCCATTCCTTAAAATAAACAGTGTTCTCTCATTGTTACAGATCAGGCAACTGAGGCCTAGAAGGCATCAACTCTTGCACAATCCAGTGAAACTCAAGGGATCTGCTCCTAACTCTTTTCTCTGCAGCCGGTCGTGCTGCATTCCAGCCCATAGGGACACCAGGAGTTTGAGGAAGGAAGAAGTGAAGGATTCCAGATGTGTGAATCCCATGCTAGTGAAAGGCCCCTGTCCACATCCTTGCCTGAGCCTGTATTATGTGTTCTCTTGGCTCCTGAGAATGGTGAGAGCATGGTTAAGCCTGTCCTGGGACGGTCCAGGTTCTCTCTCCTGGTCTGCAGCAACTGTTCTCCAGTCCTGCTCTGTGCCACTTTGCTGGGTGCAGTGCGGAGGAGGACATTTTCCTAGAGGGACCCAGCCAAGCAAGAAGAACACCTGTGTGCAGGTGACATCGCCACGGGGTGCCCCATTCTGTCACAGGCTTACTGGGGTCTGAGCCCATGCAGAGTGGTCAGGAGCCTGTGCCGGATCAACAGGGGCACAGTCACACCACTGGGCACAAGTGGCAGCTGCGCAGAAAAGGGTGGAGCCCAACACGGAAACCTGGGTCTGAGGCTGACCTGGCCATGCCCACAGAAGCATTGAATCTCTCTGAACTTGTGATTCTCACTCTTAAAATGAAAAGCGAAGCTGGGCCTACCCTGTATTTCTAAACACTCCTTTCAGTTCTAAAATCCAAGGCTTTAAAACCTCTCCACTTCTGGGTGACTCCCTTTCCATCCTCTGGGGTTCAGTGGTGGCCTTCACTGGGGTTGGCGACAGAACTCTGAGGACTGGGTACAGCTGGGAGGACTGACTGGAAACAAAACCCAGGATGGTGGCAGCAGCTGGTGGAGGAGGAAGTGTGCTCTAGGGAGCCCTTGCCCAGAGGCAAGTTCCAGGGCCACAAAACCCTCAGGGCTTTTAGTGTGTTTCCAAAGGGCTGGCCCTGGATGGGAGTTTGTTGTCTGACTTTAGGGGACTGTGGTCGTTCTCTCAGTCACCCATCGTGGTCACTCATGATTAGGTGAACTTCAGAACACCCCTGCCCTAACCACCCGAAGACCAAAGGACTTGCAGATTCAGCTGCTTAGAAGAGTGACACTGAGTAACTGCGATGGTAACTGAGAATCCAACCTGAGGGCTGTGCAGGGGCAGGGAGTGACTGGTGAGCGTGGGGCTGCTTCCCGGCCACAGGAGACAGGGCTGGGAGGGACTGACCCCTTTGCCCACTGCCATGCGGTGCCTTTCAGCAAAAATATGCCAAGATGAAAGCGAAGATCAAGTTACAGGGCAACCAGTAGAGACGCTGGGTAAACGAGGGAAGAGATTTCACATGGGCCATGGTTGACACGTTTTCTTATTTGTGGCTTGCGGTGGACGGACACAGGAGGAGCAGGTCAGAGGGCAGATCACCAGTGGGGACACATTCCAGCCGGTCTTTCAAGTGGCCGTTTGTTCTCCGAATGTTACACTGGAAAGGGATAATTGGAGGGTCTGGGTAAGCGGGCGAGGGAATCAGAGCTTCTCCTAAGGAAGATAAAAGCAACGAGGCATCTCTCAGCTCTAAGCCAGCCGCCCTGTTCCTGCAAAAATAGGCCCTTTAACATGGAGGAGCAGAAATCTAAACCTCCTTAAATCCCCTCAAATGTTTTGAATAGAACAAACACCCATTTCATGAAAGAAATACATTTTCAAAGATCCCAGCAACAGGAGACACTGGCTGCTCGGTCACCTAAGTGTTTTTGGAAAAGGAAAAGCACTATTCAGCATTAAAGATTCAGGAATGTCTGTTGACATATTAAGGAAACAACCTCAGGGGACAGCTGACAAGGCTCCAAGAAGCATCACCAAGGGAACAGTGACGCAAATGCGTTCCGTTTTTTACAGGCTGGCAGGCTACCAGGCTCCCCTGGCCTGCCGGCTGATGTAATGCTAATCCCTATCTGGGTTAGTGTTGCTTAGATAGCAGCTCAGGCAGCTCCGTCAGCTGCAGTCAACCGCAGCTCTTTTTATAGAAGATAGTAAAGAAAAAATGTATATGTGTACAGAGGGAGATAACTCCAGATTCTGATGTGTGGAAAACCTGCATGTTACACAAAAACTGGGAAAGGGAAAGAAAGGAGAGACCAAGCCTCACCTTGACACACTCGGGTGTTTTGGTGTGGAGGAAGTCTGCTGGTGGACAAAAGATAATGCTGCTTCATAATACCAGCTCGCATGTTTTAAGCATAACTAAGCAGTAGGTCTAATTCCCAGCTGAGCTAAATAATGATGAAAGAAAATAGGAGACATTAGGTGGGAATGTGAAAATAATGATCTTTTTCATCATCGAATAAATGGACTGATTCCCTTTCAACTTATGTGTAAAGTATTGTTTCTTAAAAACTTCTTGCTTTGAGACTGCTCCTTTTCAGTTATTTGATGATAAATAACAAGAATAACAATTCTGCAGATTTTAATCAGTCTGGGATGGAGTGCTTATGTGAAGTGTCTCCTGGAATGTGTCAAGGGGCCACTTTCCATCTCTGTCTCAGCCATGGTGATTTTAGCTGGCTGAGAGAAACAAAGAACACATTTGAAAAACTCACCTCAATTACGCATATTGTTATGTATTTGCTAGGTTATGTTTAGATGGAAGGACCTGTGTTGCCTTACAGAAGAGCAGTAGTAAATACATAATTGGTTTCAAGATCTTCAGAGCATAATTCATCAAACCTACCATCCCCCTCCAAAAAAAAAAAAAAAAAAAAAAAAGAAACAAAAAAACGACCCTGGGAGATGGAAGACAAGTAACACTAGAGACAGCGGAGTTACTTTATTAATAACAAGTGGATGTTATGGCAATGACATGGACAGAAGTCCTCAAAAATGTAATGACATGCTAAGAAATGACATTTTATCGATCTTTTGCATGTGTATGGCACATGTCTTTTTAGGTAAGTTTGATTGCTTTGTTTTGTTTTGTTTTCAACCTATGGGAAGTTTAAGTATAAATTCAGGTCTATAAGCCACCTGAATTTATATGAAAAAGGGGTAGGTATGTACAAGATTTTCTGCGAGAAGGGCTCATAAATTTCATGAATTTCTCAAAGGGGTCCAAAAGCCCCACCACCACCACAAGTTACCAGGTTACAACTGATGAATTCTAAGGAGTTAAAATCCTTTAGAAATTGGATCTCAATTATCCTCCACCTTCCAATGAGGTAATTGGGAAACTGAGAGGCTGAGTTGCTTGCCCAAGGTCAAAGAACCAGACAGTCTATTATTATCCAGGCCACTGGATCAGCCAGCCTCCGTGTGTGGGTTCCTGTGGCGTGCCCATTAGTCAGGGATGCCCTGGTGGAGCAGTGCTCCTGAGAGAAGGGCAGAGGAGTTCAGGATGCTCCTGATGAGCTCAGTTTCAACTCAGCAGACACGCACAGCTCAACAGCAGCTCCTCGTCCACCCTCCCTTTCTCCCCAGGCCTTGCCAGTTGCCCAAGATTCCCTCCAATGCAGCCAAGGCAAAGTTCAAGATGCCTCTGCAGTATTCCAGCGTCTTCACAGTCTGGCCTATGAATGAACACTTAGTTTGGACTTTCTTCTATCAGGCAATGTTGGCTTCAGAAGCTTGAAACAGTTCATGTTCGGCAGAAAGGATACAGAACAGGAAGTGTGTGTACACAGATTGGAATTCCCCAGTGCTATTGAAAAGATGTAGATTCAGTTCTCCAGAATCATGACCCTGTCCCTTCCGTGTAAATGGGGCCTGCTTGGCAGAGAGACACAGTCCTGCTCTCTCTGAGCCCAAGTCTTTGTGCCTGCTGGAGAGGCCCCACCCCTGCCCCCTGCTTCCCTGAGGGACTGAGAAAGAACATGCACTCCAAGCAGGAAGACCTTGGCCCTTCTATGAAGTGGTAATATTTAATATCATTTTCACAGTTATAAAACAATATCTGCTTAGTGTAGGAAATTTTGGGGAAAAAGTAAAAAGAAGAGGTAGAAAAAAGTCTGCAATGCCATCTCTGCCAGGTATCATTCTAAGTAAATACCTTGGCTCTTAGGATCGAGCCCTCTGCTTTCTCACTGGAACCCTGAATACATCAGGAAGACGAGAGTGATGAAACCCTTCTCATCTGCCTCACGGGGAACCTAAATAAGATTATGGATTTGAAAATGATTTGTTAATCCCCCAAATCTATAGCACATGGATAAGGGATTCGTACCGTTATTCTTAGAGGTTGCTCTGTCCCCATCCTACTCACAGGTGCTAAAACTGATCCCTTAAAATATTGCTTCCCATGCAAACTCCCGGCTTTAGAATTTGCCATAGCTGGATGTGGTGGCTTATGTCTGTAAACCCAGCAGTCTGGGAAACAGGCAGAAGGATAAAAAATTGAAGCTCAACCTGGGTAATTTAATTTAACAGCTTAACCAGTTAGTGTCTCAAAATAAAAAAATGAGAAAAAAAATTAGGCTGGGGCTATAGCTCAGTTTGAAGGCCCTCAGTTCAATCACCAATAACACACACACACACACACACACACACACACAGGTTTACCGTAGTTCCCTGGGACTATGATCCATGCTGAGAGCCCTTGGTCAGATCTCTAGGTCCTGTCTCAGCTCAGAACTTGGTTTTGCCTTTGGTGCCATGATTCCTGCTTCTCATTGATCTCTGACACAAATTACTCCATTCAAGTAAACTTGAACATCACTAGCACACACATTGCTGGTTTTATATTCTGAAACTTCCTTTATGCTTTCTCTCCCAAATGACAACTCAGCCCACCTCAAAATGCAGATCATATCTAACGCTTCATTTAGTATCACTTCCATCAGAACATAGTCTGTCAGGGAAAATGGGGTAACCCATCAGAAACTTCTTATATACATGGTAATTACATGACATGTCATTTAGATTTGCATCCATCTTCTGATTTTTCTTCCCCAAACTTTTGTTTTCATTCTCTGCATCCTTTCCCAAAATGCTTGGAAAATAGATTTTACAAAACATTGGACATGAATGTCATTTGTTGTGTATGGATTTGCTGAGAAATAGGGTGTACCACAGATGTTATTTTATCCACATATCCTACTCAATCTGTCATACATTTACTGTGTTTTATAAATATATGACATATTTTGAAATATATTGTTCACATATCTTGCATGTTTTCCATTAAAGGCATGCTAAAAATATAAGTATCAGTTTGTCAACATGGTTTTTAAAAACAACAAGAACCTCTCAGCTGAAAATTCTAAGAACATCCATAGTTCAGGACAGGCAATTACTTCACTTCCTGTTTCTTCGCTCTATTTATGTACATCCCTGCCTCATATGTAATTAGTACTTGAAGATCTCAAATACCAAATTATCAGATGTGTGACCCAAAAGCAAGGTGGGTTACTCAAATTGCTTCATATTCTAAACGTGTGTTAGTTTTGATACAGGAATGCAAGAGAAAGAATCCAGGCTTGGCTGGGCATTGTGGCCTGTCTGTAATTCCAGCTACTTGGGAGGCTAAGGGAGGAAGATTGCAAATTTGAGGCCAGTCTGAGCAGTTTAGTGAGACCCTATCTCAAAATAAAAATAGAAAAGGAGCTGGGTATGTTGGTGTACAGCTGGAATTCCAACACTCTGGCAGGCTGAGGCAGGAGCATTTTAAATTTAAACCCAGCTTGGGCAATTTAGCAATTTAGTGAGAACTTGCCTCAAAATTTAAAGCAAAAAAGTTTTATAAAAGGGTGGGGAAACTTAGTGCAAAGATACTGGGTTCAATCCCCAGGACAGCAATAAACAAGCAAATAAATAAAGCACAGAACTGGGACTGCAGCTTAGTGGTAGAGCGCTTGCTTGCCTAGCATGCATGAAGCCCTGGATTCTATCTTCAGTCCTGGGAAAAGGAAGGAAAGGGAAGGGAAAGAGAGAAAGAGAGAAAGAAAGGAAGAAAAAAAGAGGTAATGAGAGAGAGAGAGACGGAGGGAGAGAGAGACAGAGAGAGAGAGACAGAGACAGAGACAGAGAGACAGAGAGGATATCTAGGCTCCCTCCTAAGCGAAGGTCCTCTCTGACAAGGCAGTAACATTGCATGAAACAGTGCTGTCAGGAGGTGTCCACTGGCCAAAAGCTTTGAGGTTTGCAGATCATAAACCAAGCTGACTCCATAGCATTGAAAGCACTCGTTAGCTTTTCATGGAAACAGCAACCACCCCGGATTGACATTGAACTGCTGCAGCTTCCTGGAGAGTTCAGAACCCAGGCTCACTCTTCTGTCTATGACAGCATTTGGGGACACTGAGGAGAGTCATGGGGGGTGTGCAGGATAGAATCTAAATACCATTAAAAAAATCAAAACAAGCCTACTTGTCCTTTCTAAGTCTAAAGAATAAGGTATGGTTAAAGTGGGGAAACCAGTTACCCTTCTTGAATTCTTTTTATTTTTAGATTATCTTCATTTTTATAAAGCACACCTGCCATTTCTTTTAAGTAAGGGAAAAATTACCCTAAGAAACCCAAAGCATAGATTTCGCATTTTCAATAGAAATAATCATTGCGATGGCAACCACTGCTATCACAGGAGTGTTATTTGTTGCATGTTCACTTCCTGCATGAAACCAATCTTGGTGCATTATCAGCTGAGGTCTTCCACTGCAGGACAGAAGTCCGCCCAGCATGCTGCAGAGCTATATCCCAGCCTCGACCGTGGCTGCCATCCTAACTGGGAGGAATTCTCACTCAGTCTTCTGATCTTGCACTGCCTTTGGGCACCTGGCAGAGGCACAGAGGACTAGGGTAGAGGTTGCTTGGGGACCTCTGACCCAGAGTTCAACTTTGGCTTACAGCTGTGGAGGGTACTTGGAAGGGGCTTTGTGTGCACAGGAAACATACTTACCTACTTGACAGGAAAGACACAGGCTCTCTCAAGAATGTTTCACTGGTGGTAATTGAAAAACCCCAAAAGACTGCTTCTCTGGGCTGTGACCACACATGCACCCATAGACACAGCAGCGTATCATTAACTGCTGGCCCCGTCACCATCTGCGTCAGGACACCATGACCTTTGTGCTCATCACTTGTTCTTTCCAGCCTACTTGGCCCATTGCCTCAACTTGCCTGCTCAGCAGCCTGCAAGGCGAGGCGGGAACTCTCCTCACCCCTTACACAGGGAGAGGGCACCTTGCCTTCCCAGGAGCACCTGGACCTTGAGCCCGGATTTCCCAACTCACTTTTTTCCCCTGTAAGCTTACGTGCTCTTCTTTTGACAGCTACTGGTCCATGCTTCTGTCCATGCCATTCCACAGAGACCTGTTGAACTAGAAAAAAAAAAGTGACCTTTCTCAGGGTGTGCTCTGCAGGAAATTTTGTGTTTTAAAAACATGAGCTGGTTTCCAATCACTAAATTCTCCATGCCCATTAATTATTTTTCTGGTGTACACCTATTGCTCTGCTAAGCATAATGATAGCACAAAGAGTACATAAGATAAACTTCCTGTCCATAAGCAGCTCATTGCAGTCAGCAGAATTCTAAGATGACACCCTTTCCATGTCCCATGACCTCTGTGATTGCCTCCCCTTGAGGGTGATTGGGACCTTAATTTGCTTCTCACCAATAGGATATAGCAACGGTGAGGCATGGATTCCGTGATTATGTCATGTTATAAGGCAAAGGTGAAGGGGTTTCACAGATGTAATTGAAAGTTCTGGTGCATTGGCTTTAAATTAATCAACTAGGAGATTATACCAAGGACCTAACCAGTGAGCTGTTTAAAAGGAGATCAGGGTGGGTATGTGGCTCAGTGGTAGAGTGCTTGCCTGGCATGCTTGAGGACCTGGGTTCAACGTCCAGTGTCACAAAAACAAGCAAGCAAGCAAGCAAACAAATAAATAAAGGATCTCACCTCCACTCAGAACAGTAGGTTCTTTTTCTTTCTAGCTGACCTTCAAGAAGCAAGCTGCCTACATGAGGTCTCCGGCTTCAAGAGAGTGAATTGCAGGTGAGGAGAGGGCCCTGAGCTTACAAGAGACCCCATCCCCAAGTGACACATCCCTGTGAGTCTCTGAGCAGAGGCCCAGCCAACCATCCCTAGCATCCTGGCCCTGGACTTTGGGACATCACCTTTGGGAGTGCTGCTTTAAGCTGCTTGTGACACAGCACTTGTCATTTAGAAGATAGCTGCTGCTCAACTTTGTTCAGTGTGTGTAAAACCCAAATTTGTAAAAGCAAAAAAATTTAGCTTGTTGGAGCATTTGGATACATGAAGTAAAGGTGACATGTAACAATAATAATTATGCCATGATTAGAAAACCAGTCTTACATTTAGCAACAGTGGTGACAGCTGAATCCCTCTTTCCCTTGTTTCACACACACACTCACTCTACGGACTGCCAACTGGAGGACCCTACTACTTACACCAGAGATACTTTCAGATGCATCAGATAACAACTTTGAGGCAGCATTTTTAATTTCTCTCACAGCCAGAGCTGTGACCTGGACAAGACGAGGTGCAAAATCACAGGAAAATCTTTCTTTAGAACTCAGGATTTCCCAACCTACCTACACCGTCACTAAGCCCTGGGACTCTTCAAGGCATTGCCTGGAACTCAGTAGGCCATGGAAGGAACATAGTAGGCACTCAGCAAATGTCGAATGCACAAAACTGGCACCCACACTTGAGAATAATCTTAACTTTCAACGTCACATAAAATAGTTACTCTGAGCTGGGTGTGGTGGTGAGTGCCTGTAATCCCAGCACTCTTTGGATGCAGAGCCAGGAAGTTTGCAAATTTAAGCTCAGCCTATGTAATTTAGCAAGACCCTGTTTTAAAATAAAACATAAAAAGGGTCGGGGATGTAGCTTAGTGTGAAGGCCTTGAATTCAATCTAGAGTAATAATAAAAAATAATGTTTATTAACCAATTATCAGTGGATTTGACCAGGAAGCTTGTGTTTTAGTGATCTTTTTTCGTATTAACTTTATTAACAAAGTGTGGGATTTTCTGGCAGTTGTGATGACTGGTGGGTAGGATGGGGGAGGACAGGGCAGAGATGGATGGGGTAACACAGAAGCCCTGCCAGGCTGGGGTGCCTCAGGCCTGGTCTGTAGAAGCGACAATACAGCTGGGGAGACAACAGAGGTAAAATAGTGCAGTACTGACAGCCCTTGGGCAGAGGGGAGATGCTGAAATTTGCTGAAAAAAAAGAGGAGGAAAGGCAGCTTTCTAGAGGTTGGGTTGTGGCCATGTGGGAGCATCAGAGGCCCACTGAGCTTGGGCCCAGCACTTTCCGTCCGTGTGAACTTGGGCAGGCCATGTGACCTGCCCAGGCGTGGTGGGATGATTTTGACTCTTACCTCACAGGAGGCCACTTCAAGGACTCTGTAAAATACAAGGCACTGTATATAGAAAATATGGTGTGTATTTAAATGAAATATACTACAGTAAAAGGTACATTGCCATTAATCTACTCTCAGAACCCTCTCCCTTGCTTTCAGACACACTTTATCTCGGTATTCTTGCCACTTCTGAAGCAGTTCTGGAAGTTCTCTTTCATGAATGTCTTTAGTTGCACTGTCATGACTGCCTCTATGTCATGGAAAAATTAAAAACTTATGTTTCATGGTCGTTTTGACTTCGGGGAAGAATCAAAGTCACATGGTGCCAAGTCTGGTAAGGCAGATGAGGACACATTATCACATTTTTCTAAGCCTGCCTTTCTCTTGGATGGCAGTTGGCAGCAGCATTCACTGTGTTTTTGATCACACCTCATAAAGACACTCATGAAAGAGGACTTCCAGAGCTGCTTCAGAAAGTGGCAAGAATGAGGGCATTACTGTGTTTGAAGCAAGGGGGAGTCTTTTAAGGGGAATAAATGGCAACATGTCTTTTATTGTAATTAAAAAATTAAACATTCACCGTATTTGTTGACTACCCCTTACAGTTCATGCAGAGATGTTAAGAGATAAAAAGTGTGCAGTAGATGTTTCTGTGTAAGTACTGTGTGCTAACTGATTGCACCACTGGAGCTCCTGCAGTAGGTATTTCTGATTATTGTTTGTGGGGGTAAACTTAGGAGCTAAATGACATGGGAACTGGTTGGAGGTTACACTGTTTGGAGAATGGGTCATAGCTTCTCATCTGGGAAAACTCCATGCTTGTCTTCAAGATCCCACTTGCACCAATGCCCAGAGAGGGGGTGCCCCCTGTGGTGCTGGGCAGGAGTTGTCTGGTCTTGGTCATTGTCCTCGCCTGTCATGGCAGTGGCAGTGCCCTGTCCTCTTCTCCACCCTTCTGCTTCTCCTTGTCAGCTCTGTTCCCTGCTGCATCTGTTCCCTGAGGCCCAGCAGTGGCTTTCTGTGCTCCCTTTTGTTGGTTCCTCTCTGGGGGGGCCTTAGCCACCTCGCAGTGCAGATCTGTCCCTGTAGTCTGGGAGCATGGGTGCCAGATGGCTGATTGGCACAGCACTGACTGGGGAGCCTGAGCAGGGAGAAAGGAGAGAGTCCCTCCAGCTGAATGGAATCCAAATCCAAAGCTTTGGGCTGAAGCGAGGAGGCTGTGCACAGAGTGTCTGTGGGAACCGGGGCACAAAGCCCTTCCTGGCTGACTCCCTTGACTCCGAGCTTCCTCCAGCTCCACAACAAAGGCCCAGGAGCACAAGGAGAGGAAACTGAGAAAATGTGTCCTGTGCTTCAAATGCAAGCCAAGAACAGGACAGACACTGGGAGCCAAATAGAAATGAGGCCAAGAGTGCTTTCTTGGGGTCCTGGCTCTCCCCTACCAAATGCCGAAACCTGGTTAACTGCTTAGTGCGAACTCCAGTTCTGGGAGACAGTTCACTCTGGGAAAGGAAATGTAATTAACACTGGTTACCTCACCTCCACTCTTAGGGCAGTATAGTGAAATACACATTCACAGGGAAAGCTACCCATTGATTGCTGAAAGAAAGGAAAGGGGTCCGGGAGAGACAGAGAGAGAGACAGAGAAATGAAGAAATGAAGAGAGAGAGAGGGACAGAGAGAGAGAGAGAGAGAGACAGAGACAGAGACAGAGAGAGACAGGGACAAAGAGAGACAGAGAGAGACAGAGAGAGAGACAGAAAGAGAGAGAGCTCAGCACAATACTTTAATTAAGGTTTATGCTGCAAGAGGTCATCCTACGTACTGTGGGAATCAGTGGAATCAGTGCTTGCCCCTCCCTGCTCACCCCAGTGAACCCCCAGATTGCATTATTCAAGCTGTTTCCACCCATAGCTGCTACATCATGTGTATAGTAATTTGATCAATTTCTTCTACAGCCCGAACTGAAAAGTAACAACCCACACTTGCACGGTGCTTTACGGTTTGCAAAGCAATTGCATAATTGTCATGACGTCTTGTTCTTCGTATCTGTGCTACGTAGGAGGTGTTCCTGTCCCCAGTTCAGAGGACACAAAGGTACAAGGATTGAAGCCGAAATTGAATGCCAAATCCCATGATTCTCTCTCTGTGTACTGGGCTAATCACATCCTGGGAGAAGAGTGATATGCAAGTACAACCTTTCTCCCAACAGAAAGGGAAACTGAGGCACTGGCTAGAATAATGGCTTAACATGAAAGCACAATTGAAATCATTAGCTCTTAGTTTGAACACATCTCGGAGAGACATGATTACCTAAGAAAAAAAGCCCTGCAAACACCAAAGGGCGGGGCTGGGATGGAGAAGTGAACCAGAGGCACCACGGACAGGCCGAGTCCAGACAGCATGACACCCAGTGGGCGCTGGAAGGATCTCCGTTCACTGTGTCTCATAGTGTGCTTATACGATTATCTCATCCTGGCTATCATCTGCGTCTTATGAAAAATGTCATTCCAGGGCTTCTGGAGAAGAGGCGTGGAGCTGCAGGCCCACAAACAGTCCTGGGCAGAGTATGAGTAATCCTGAACATCTGAATCACAAGAGAAGGCCCGTCTCCCTTTGGAATCAGAGCTATATGATGAAACATTGCTGAGCCCTGTGAGGAGAGAGCGGAGGCAGGACCTGCTGCCCCAGGGCTGACTGCTTCTCTGTTGCTTGCTTTTTTCCCTTGGCTTGCTTGGTGCACTCTCTGGGGCCCACCGTCCACTTGGGAAGTTGCCTGCAGGGCTGGCAGTCGGGGGACTGGGAGCAGCAGCCTGGGCCCCACGGTGAAGGTGCCTGCAAGCAGCCTGGCATCTCAACCCCAGAGAGGCACCTTCACTCGTGGGGTGACTCTCTACTCTAAGCACAAATCCCAGTGAACAGACATTCCATAAACAGCGTGGGTGTATTCTCTCCTGCCAAGCCCTTTTGTTGTACTTAACTGTTTTTCCTACGTAGATATTAGGCTGTCTCCATGATGCGAGACATCCTTCCTTTCTAGAATTTCCAGGAAGCATAGTTGGCTCCCACACATTAGATTTAATGTAATTCAAACCAAGGTTTGAGGCCATCTCTCCCAATTCAGGAAAAGTTGTGATCTTGGCAATCCAAATGGAAAAAGACACACACACAAAATATGGTAGTGGATTCTTTGGGTGTTTTTCTCATTTAGATTGTGTGTGTGTATTTCATAAAGCACATAGGAGAATTAAACTCAAAAAGCAACTGCTTGAAGAGATAGGAACTCTTGTAATTCATGTTGTGCATAATGGATTTGGCAGGCCCAAGCATAGAAATTTCCAGAAGTGTTTGCGTGGCAGCAGTTCTTAGCCAATTCACATTTTTTAGCTGTTCTGGCCAGCTTCCCGGCCTGCAGAAAAAGTCTTGTATCTCCCCAAGGTTGGCTGGCCCCACTGACGAGTTTCCAAACTGCACGACAACATTGGATGAGCTTATTTTCAAGTGCCAAAAAACTCCTGCTACTTATATTGTTACTAAATACCAGATGTGCTTAATAAAGAGCAAGCAGAGCCAAACCTAGGGTAATCAAATAACCTATCATTAACATTTTCTAAAAACAAAAAATGCAATTGGAACACCAGATTACTGTTTTTCTTTGTTTGCTTTACGCCCTATTACTGGAACCCCTGGAGTGACAGGAACAGGACACAGGCGGGGAGGCCCGCTCTGAAGACGCTGTTTACAATCACACCCCACACATCTGAAACATGTGTGAGAAAGTCAAGGCTGCACAGATTTCCTCTGGGTTCTGTTCCTCACAACACCCTTTCCCCAACACACACACATGCACATGCGCACACACACAGACACAAACCCAGAGACACACATGCACAGACACATCCACACACAGACACACACAAGCAGAGAGACAGGCAGACACAAACACAGAGACACACACATACAGACACACACAGACACAAACACTCGTGCGCATGTGCATGGAGAGAAGAGACCTTCTGGACTGAGACTATTGCAGCCTGTAAAGCACTGAAATGTTGAGGGGCAAGGGGATTTGCCCTTGAAGGAGAGACAAGCAGAGGGAGGCAGGAGGGCAGCATTAGGGAGTTGGCAAGAGTTGGAAGCCATTGCTGCTCTCAGAAAAAATGCAGAGTTCTAAGAGGCTTGAAGAGACAAGAGGAAACTGGGAAGCTCTGCCTGTTTCAACTGAGAGATCTTAAAGCATTTGTTCATACAAAAGTTTCCAATTCTCTTTACCATCCTGTTATTACTTTTTTTCTTGGTGGGGGAAGGGAAAGGTAAATTTCCTGGTAATCCAATGAGAAAAGATGCAGCTGGAAGATTTTTGTCTTTTGCTCCATACAAGGTCATCCCTGTGCCACGAATAAGATGATGGTTCTTTTGTTCAATTGGGATGGAAATCATGAATTGGCAAAGTGCAGCTCTGTTGGTAGGTCTGGGCTCTGAGTACTGGTGGCCCCCAGCCCCTAGTATTACAGATCTGGTCCCCAAGTGCTCTCGGCTCCCAGCTCTTAGTTTACGGTTTTCAGCAGCTCCTGGTTATTCTTCGGCTCCTCGGCAGCTGGCTCATAGCCCTTTTGGCAGCTTTCTGGCTTCAGCTGCTTCTCTGGAGTTCTCCACCAGTTTCTACTGTAGGCCTGTGGAACTTTTCAGGGTTGGAAGCCTGTAGTGTTACCAGTGCTTTTTAGTGTGACCTGCTCTGTCCACACTGCGTGAGATAAGAATTCCAAGTAGGTGTACAGAGTCACCCAAGAAAGGCTTTACTGGGACGTGTGCTAAGCACAGGGGGTGGTACCCAGGAGGGGTCCTCTTCTACTGACCCAGGATGGTGAGGAGCTGTTTACATAGTATAGGAGTGGACCACATATGTGCAGTTTCTGCATTTGTAGACCTGTTTCAGAACTTTCACAGTAATGGTGGCAGAGCTGGGCTAAGGGCCTCAGGAGTGGTGTAGAGTGGATTCATCTGGGACAGGTCCAAGGTTCAAGCTTGGTGTGGTCCAGGGAGATTATGCTGGAGCAGCCGCAGTGGGGAAGGTATCACTGTTTCCGAAGCCTAGCACCTGATAGCATGGCCCAGAATCCTTTAAGTCCCCTAGTGATGATAGGAGACCCAGGGGCGGTAGCCTGGCCATTCCTGGAGAAAGGTGTGATGGATGCAATTTGTCCTGGCCCCATCTGGCCATCAGAAGGAAGAGTGGAGGGCACCCTCATTGCTTTTCCACCTCACGTGTTTGCTACCTGGGCCTCCACCCTTGCCCATGTGCCAGGGCAGTGGTGACAAACCTTTTAGAGTTTTCAAAGATACGAATAGCCTGCTGCAGCATGCGTGCCATAGCCTCACCACCACTACTCTAGGGCCTTCGTTCACCTCTGTCTCCTGCTTCTCTGTCCCTCTTCCTCAAAATCAAAGTTCCAAAGAATATCCTTCTCACCCCAAAGATGGTGGATAACCTTGGTAGATGGTAAGCATCAGGGTTTAGGGGCGATGTGAGAGAGATGGAATATGACAGGATGAAATTTTATAGGTAGAGATGGAATCTTGTGAAAAGAAATCCTAGAGCCAGAAGTTCTTTTGAAAATATTTGTTATCTGTTTTTAAGACAACCATGTAATAGAGGAGCCCTTAGAGGGTTCTTTACTGCAAGTATATTATAACACAACTGTGCCTCGAATGCTGTGTGCCAAGCCAAACTTTGGGCGGGCAGACGCAGTGTTTCTGTGTGGTGAGAAGCCATCAGGGGATAAGCCAGCCTGCTCTACTTAGCAACGAAGGCTTTGAAAACGTTTGGTTGCAGTGGATGTGAATTGTAAAATCATGTGATGTCTACCACCCCTTCTGAACTTGCCATAGTTGCATGCGCTTTGCGCTCCAGATGAGATTTTGGAAAGAGGGTGTGAATCCATATGTGACACAGAACTTAGTTTTATATGTCCCAGCGATAATCCTGAGGTTCCAGGGAAGAGGTGGGAAAGGGTAGAACTCGACCTCATTCCCTGACCCTGGCCCAGACAAGCCCTGGAAGTCACCATTAGCATCAACCTCTTTCCCTTTCTCTGCTGGGCTGTTGAAAGGAAAGGGCTGTCTCAGAGAAGGGTCAGAGCAGGGCTGTTTTTTTCCCTGAGATGCCAGAGGAAACCGCCCAGGCGACACTGCAGAGGGCAAGTGACGGCTGAGTCTCCAGAACAGTGCAGCCCATCTCCTTGGAGCTGTTTATGTTGCATAACTCAAATAAACACAGCCGTGCTGTGGCTGCTCCTGGTGGGACCAGGACAGGGAGAGCAGACAAAGGGCGTCTCTTTTACTTGCCGGGTCAGGAACAGCTCCTTTAGAACAGTAAAAGCAATAGTACTTGGGATGCACCAGAATAATCCAGCACAGTAGCATGAGAAAATTAAACAAAGGAGTTGCTCAAATTAGGTCCCTTTATTTTCTTTAGTGAAGGAAATAAGCCCTAATCAGAGCCCCAGAGAGGCAGAGAAGTTGACCCCAGATTTCAATTGCGGGATGGGGAGAAGAGGGATCCTCGTGGATTGTCTCAGCACGGAGAGGTGCAGGGAAGGTGGCCAGGAGTGTGTCCGCTGCTTTCTCAGTGAGCCAAAGGCAGCTGGCTTTCTGAGACTCCAGCCCCTTCTCAGTCCAGGTGATGCAGGGATTCCCCTGCCTTCTGGAAGCACTGGGCAGCTGACACAGTCTGTGTGAAGAATGAAGAACTGTTATCTATTGTGGGCCCCAAGCCTACAGAAAGCCCTTGCTGAGGTTGAAAGCAGGCGAGACCCTGGGAAGCCTCTTTCATCAGCACCCTGCAGTCTCCAGGGACAGCAGCCTCATCATAGTCCGGGATAAGAATAGAAATACAAATTGAGAGCACAGCTCTTAACTGGGGTTGATGGCATCAGCTGCCAACAGTTGTCCCATTAGTAGGCTATGGGGACAAGCGAGGGTATATTCTCTCCACGAAGCTTGTGTTTAAAAATGCATCTTTCTTCAAAGCTGGCCTGGGGGTGGATGAGGCCTGGAAGACTTCCTCTCTCTGTGCTGATCAGGTGCAAACATATTCTGTGATTTGCTGCAGCTCACTGACATCTGTGAGCTGGCTGGGTTCAGGTCACAGCAACAGGGACCCTGTGTCTCAATAAGTTAATGTTTTAGACAATTTCTGGATGAAGACCGTGCTTTAAAACCCTTCCCTCCAAGGGAGCCCACTGGGTACCCAGGGGACCAGGAGTGAAGGAGGATGTGGGTCAGGTGGTGTTTCGCTGCTGGAGCCTGACACCTTCCCTCCATGAGTGTGTCCCTGAGACTTTGCTTTCACAGCTTTCTTTTTCTCAAAAGCAATACCATTCCTCTCTACCTCCCACGGCTGTTTTGGAGTAACAGCTAACAGGTTAGTCAGAAGTACTTGGCAAATGATGTTCAGGCCCAAGAGCTGAATGATGTAACGATCTCTCCCTCACACCAGCCTCAGGCACACAGTACCCTGTCGCCCCTTCCATGCCGTGCTGACAGATGGCCCTGTGAGCCCAGAGACTGGTCTGTACACAAAATGTCTCAGCACCTCCAGAGAAGTTTGCTTTGCAGAAACTCTGAAATCCTTGCAGGTCCTAACGTGTGCTCTGGCTAGAAAACAACAGGTGATGAACTATGAGGCCAAGAGGTTGCCAGGACCCCCCATGGACTCCTGGCTTTGGCACCCCTCCCTGGGGGAGATGCAAGTGAACAGATCAGCACAGTGGGTCAAGTGCAAGTCTGCCTCCGTGAAGCCCTGGGGACTTTTTTCTTGAAAAACAACTGGGACAGTGTGACAGCTGTTTAAGGATGCCAAAGACAAGGGTCCTGGGGGAAGCCTCCCCAGGGATAGGTCTGCTTGCAGGAGTCTACTGTGAGTGACAGGAGAGACAGACAGCAGGAGGAAGGTGGCCAGGACCAGGTGAGTGTTCTAATTAGCCAGTGATCAGAAGCACCAAGTTAAAGAAACTCTGGAATGGTTACAGAAGGAACAGTGTGAAGGTAATAACAGAGATTATTACTGTTGTCTTTGGGGCTGTGGAGCAAAGGAGAGCCCTCAGGCGGTGTGAGAACCTGGAGGGTTTAACTTGTGGCAGTCCTCAACTCCCCTTCAGTAGTTCATCTGTGGTCTTCATAAGCAAAATGAAAATCAGATTCTTTTTTTTTTTTTTTTTGTGGCACTGGGGATCAAACTCACAACCTTGCACCTGCCAGACAGGCGCTTAAGCCACGGAGCCAAACTCCCAGCCCTAGGTTTTTGAGGCAGAGTCAAACTATGTAGCTCAGGCCGGACTTGCACTCACATTGTAGTCCAAGCAGGCCTCGAACTCACAACCCTCCTCTTACCTCAGCCTCCCAAATGCTGGGATTAAAGGCATGTGCCACCATGCCTGGCTGAAAATCAGATTCTATGTGGTGAAAAATACAGTGAACATTTAAATTAGAGAAAAATGTGCCACAGCAAAAGATGCAATGCCATGAATCCCCCTCCAAATACTCCTCTTCACTTCAAGCACACTTATCCCATCGTTCTTGCTGCTTTTTGAAGCTGTTCTGCAGAACCTTGTTTGTCGAGTGTCTTTTGTTGCACTGTTGCGGCTAGCTGGATATCTTGAACTGATTTGAAAATATGTACCTTTCATGGTCATTTAGACTTTTAGGAAGAACCAGAGGTTCTTACGCAGTGTTAGACCCAGTGAATATGGTGGATGAGGATACCCTGTGATGTTTTCACAATCCTGCCTTTCTGGTGAATGGCACTTGGCTGCAGCAGTCACTGTATTTTTGATCATACTTCATGAAAACACTCATGAGAGAGGTCTTTTAGAACAGCTCAGAAAGTGGCAAGAACAATGGATAAATGTGGACAAAGGGAAGGGGACTATATTGAGGTAGATGAATGGCAATGTGTCTTTGACTGTAATAAATATTTTAAACCATATATAGATGCTAGGTGAATGTTTGCAATCACTTTAAAATCCAGTTAGTTATATGAGATGTTGTTGCTCATGGCAAGCGCATGATGGGAAAAGAGAAAAGGGGTAATGACTACCCAATTAGGGATGTAAAAACAGATCGTGTTGGCCTGAGAATCCCTGCCCCGGGAAGGTTGGGGAAATTCCTTTCTTTCATGGATGCCACTGGACCTGACTCTGGCTCCAGGCACAGCCACTTCCGAACAGTGCCACTGGGGGCTCATATGCTAAGTTCCCTGAGACCCCAGGTTTCACTCTTGAGCTGGAGTCCAGGATGCCCACCTGCCAGGCGGTCACATTGTCCCCACCAGCAGCACAGTGCCTGTCATTTGCAGCAGCAAAGACTGAGCCTGTGTGCAGATGAAGCCTCCTGCCTCTGAGAGCACTCAGCACAGGTGGGTGTCCTGGGGTCCCCTTCTGTCTCCTAGAGCAGGGACACAGAGCTAAGAAGTCAGCCACCTCTTTCCTCTGTGAGCTGGTCGCAGAGCCAGGAAAGTGTCACCTTTAATCTAGCACACCTGCTACCAGGCCCTGTGGCCTTCTCAGCTGCAAACCAGGTGGCAGCTCTGCTTCCATTTTCCATGGGCTACACGGCTCTCCATTCTGAAGGGCACTCCCTCTTCCTGTCCCCTTCCTGCACGGGGGGCACTGAAGGCCCGGAGTGAGGAGACGAGCGAGAAACCCAGGGCACCAGGGAGAAGGTGACTGGTTGTATTCCTTCTAGATGAATCTCCAAGCCTCAGCAGCCTTGGAAAGGCCCAGGCCTGCAGCAAACCTGTCTGTGTGGTGCTGTCTGAACATGCTCTTTGCAAAGTCAAGGTCTGCAGTGTAAACTTTGTTCTCCCTTCCCTTTCTTCGGTGATTCGCACATGCTGCTCTTTGCTGCCCTTCCTTTCTGCGTCTCTTTGGTGCTGAGACCTGAGGTCACCCACTCCAAAACATGCCATCTCTGTTAGAACAGGCCCGAGAGCCAGCCATCCTGTGGCAGAGGGCAGCACGGCGGGCGGTGCTGGCTCCCAAGCCTGCTGTGGCTTGGGTTTCTCAGTGGCACTATTTTTGGCAGATATTTTTAATCCTTGCTCTTTATCACATGCCCGCCAGGCAGAGGACAGCGGAATTGCAAGCTTGAATGGGCTTGTTTGACAGGCCAGCTTTCACCCTGGGTGCTGCTTCAGACTGTTAAAAAGGAGCTCTGAGAGGAGCAGAGTAATTTCACACTAATTCCTCGCCATAATTTGCTTTTGAGTTCAGAATGTTGTGTTTCTATCTCCTCAACTGCGCAAGGGGGAGGATAGGGTGTGCGTGGTCAATGTGTTTGCAGTAGACACACTGAAAGGCCACCTTTGCTCCGAAGCCCCACCCAAGGCACACTGATTCACACTTCAAACGAGCCTCTTCCAGGGACAAATGAGTGCTCAATGGGATTCATAATAAATTGCCAGCTTGGGCAGAAACAGAGTGGTGCCTTTAACACAAAATCTTCCATTCAACATCTCTGTGATTCAAGCCTTTCTTGGAATGTCTTCCTCCTGCAGGCTGCGTTAGGTGGAAGAGTTGGAGTGAAATTAGGCAAACCCCAACACAGGAGGATCTGAAACACTGGTTGGACCTAGTACTCAGGGAACAGGCCAGGTCCAGCCAAGGAAGGCAAAACTCAGCTTGGAAAAGGAGGAGTTAATAGCTCCCAACCAAAAGGAAATAAAAAGCCTCCGAAGCACAGAGAGTGGGGGAAGTTGCACTTGGAATCCTTGAGGGAAAAGGACAGAGGCTCAGGACAAGGCCGCTGAGGACAGCTAGCCAGGCTCACTTCAACAACAGGAAGCAATTGCTTTTCTCACTTTACAAATCTTCTCTGGGAGGCCCTAATCCCACCCCTCACCACCTCTCTCCACATGTACTCCCGTACTCTCATTCCCACTCTGCTTCTTCCAAAGCATGGCCACTAATGTGCAGAGACTTCACCTTGCACCTCCTCTGGATTAGAAATTCCTTGAGATCAGGAACCAAGAAGCAGCCCCTGGCTCCTTCCTAGGGGTCAGTACCTACCTAAAATGTTTTGGGAACTTTCCTACATTGCTTACCAAACTTCAGAGAGGCTGAAACTATTTCATAGGGCCACACAGGTCTTTCTAGGGGACCCATCCATCCTCCTCAGAGAGACATCAGAGCCTGCTGGTCCCTGCACAGGTGCCATATGTGGTGTGATGGAAGAATATAGTGAATGTTTAAATTTAAAAAATTATTACAGTTACAAACACCTTGCCATTAGTGTCCCTCAACATACTTCCCCTCACTTCAAATACGCTTATCCTGTTCTGGCCACTTCATGAAGCAGTTTCGGAAATTCTCTTTCATGAGTAACTGTCACTGTGCTGTCATGGCTGCCTCAGTGTCCTGAATCAATTCAAAAAGTTTACCTTTCATGGTCATTTTGACTTTGGGGAAGAGTCAGAAGTTACATGGTGCCAAATTCAATGTGTAAAATGGATGAGGACTCAGCATAATGTCTTTAAGACTCTGCCTTGCCAGTGGATGGCATTCAAAAACACCACATAAGGACTTGGTCACATCTCACAAGGACTGTCATGAAGGACAACATCCAGAACTGCTTCAGAAAGCTGTAAGAATGATGGGATATGTTCAAAGTGAGGGGTAGTATTTTGAGGGATCAATAACAATGTTGTTTACTGTAAAAATTTTAAAATGTAAACTTTCACTGTGTATTTTGATCACACCACGTACTCTTGAGACGAGCAGAACTGAGAGCTTTTGAGCCTCTGTGACTTTTTGTGGCCATGCCCCCTGCCTGGTTACCCTCACCTGTTCCCCCAATTGTGACCTATTCTTTTAGCTCCAGGCCATGTTTTCCCCCTGAAACTGCCAGCTGGGGTAGAGTAGGTGGCAAATCTGTCAGGACCCGGGTGCCTCACTGGCAGCTGGGGCAGCAAGGGGTCCTGGGCTTAGTTAGCTCTGCCTGGTTGACCAGTTGGGCTTTTCTCTGGCTGGGAGCACCTGAGGCCAGAATACCTTTCTTCTTGTCCACTGTTCCTGACTCCCAGAGGAGGACTACGGAATGCATGTGCTTCCCACATCTATCAGATCATAGGGCCCAAGCATGCCACATAGAGACCGAACCAAAAGGGACCCCACCGTGCTCCAGGGGAAGCCAGCCAAGGCCTCTTGGTGAGCTAAAATACGACTCCTCAGTTTGTGATCTTACTGTCTGGAAACCTGGCCTCATTTTGAGATCGTGTCCACTTTGCAGGGTGGGGTGGGTATTTCTGTTTCCTATGTTTGAAACTCCATACAATGTCTTTTTGCTGCCTTTGTTTATCCCACTCGAGGGTGATTGATAAGTCTCCAGATACTGGGGGTGGAGGTATGTTGGGATGCAGCTGGGGGTCAGAGGAGAGGGTGTGGGAGCAGGGATGGGTGAAGGTCATAGCATGGCTACTCACTGTGCTACAGCTCCTAGCCTTCACGGTCCAGTGACAATGGAGTGAGTTGCGTGACCTGAGACAGGTTGCCAATGCCTCTGCTCGTGTTCTCTGGTCTCTGAACTGAGCACAAACATTGGATATGGTGTGGATCAAGGAGACAATGGAAGCAAAGGTGTTTTGCAATGTCTGGGGTTTTTTCTGAGATCGTTGCTAAGGTATCTGGAAGAAGGTATTGGAGGGTTTGGGGGTGATGATACCTCAAAGATCCTGATAAACAAGAGCTGCCCTTATAGAGTTGAGACTGTTTATTAATCATACCTTTAATTTCTGTAAAGTGGTACACTGTCCTCTACTGACGGGCCTATTAGCACATTGAGATTCACCTGTGGTGGTGGTTAACTGTATGTCAAGTTGGCTGGGCTAGGGTGCCCAGATATGTGATCAAGCATTATTCTGGGTGTTTCTATGACATTGTCGTTCAAATCAGTGGGTTTTGAATAAAGCAGATCACCTCCCATAGAGTGAATGGGTCTCATTTAATCAGTTGAAGGCTGGAGTAGAACAAAGACTGATGTTCCTTGAGAAAGAAGAAAGGGTGCCAGCAGACTTGCCATGCCAGATCAACTCCTCTCTGGGCCTCTACCCTGCTGGTTTGCCCTGCAGATTTTGGACTTGCCCACCTCCATAATCACATGAGAAATCTTTAAGTCATATTTTCTCTCTCTTTCTCCCTACCTGTCCCTTCTCCTCTCTGTGTCCCCACATCACACACACAGACACACACAGTTTATCAAGGCTGCTTCTCTGGAGGCCCTCACTGAAGCACCCTTAGACATCTGGAGTCCTGAGATAGTGCTGGACCATGCTCTCTAACAGTCTCAGTGAATGCGGGGTTCCCAGGGGTGCCACTAGCCTAAGACTGCTTGCTCCTTCCCATGGAAGCTACAGTAGTATTGAGTGGGGTAATTTGTCCACATCACATGGTACTGGATGCCCCAGCCCTCCTTTGTGTGAGGTCTGCGACTGGGAGAAGTGGAAGTCAGCTTCTTGAGCAGCTTGCACCAGAAGAAGTGTTCTTTGTATAAAACAGAGATCACCACCATCGTCACAAATGTAATTCTGGCTCCTCAGAGAGCTCACAGATGAACTCGATCTTGGTGGGGTGAATTTTGTCCAGATGAAGGATAGTACTGGCATTCTAGTCCTCCAGGTGGAGAACTGGCTTGATTCACTTGGGGACCACAGAGCAGGTACTTCCAGGAACGACTCAGTCTCAGAATCATAACAATTACAGAGTGTTACAATTTCACATGCTGGGAGAAATCTAGCAGATCATGTGGGTCCAATGCCCTCATTTTAAGATAGAAAAAAATCCTAGTTAAAGTGAAATCTTCCACCTATCTGCAATTCCTGTTATGGAGACATAGATGAATGCTAATTAGAAGACTGGTTTGAAGAAAGCTTTAACTACAACCAGTGTTCATTTTGCAACATGTTTGTCTGATTCATTAATTGACATCCACATGCATTCATCCATCTATTCCTCTCCCCAGTAAGAAGTTGAGGCATATACACAAAAGCACAGCCTTGGTTTTTCCTTACTCCCTCCCCTTCCTTTTTGTTTTTCTACCTGCATTCTAGCAGAGCTTGGTACATGTGTGTGGATGCAACTGAAACCTCACTTGTTGTCAGTGTCCTGGTGATGCTTTGGAATTCTTTTAGTCCCTCCTCACACACTGTGGCAGGTACCACACCTGCCAGGACTTCGAGGCCCTGACACTGAATATGTGAGAAGAGAGCTTCGTGGAAATATTCAAGTTAGTAAAGCGCTGGATATGAGCCTTCCCTGTCCTCTTGGCATCTTCCAATGCCAGAGCTGGGGCAGCCAGATGAAAGCTAAGGACAAATAAATGTAAATAAACCACACTTGGGAGCTGCAGCTTCCCCATTTCCTGTGGTCTGCAATGGGTCACTGAGTTAACTGTTACAGCTGACTGTGAGGGGGACTGAGATAACCCAGGAACAGTAGTGACGTTGGTTTTTACATGAGCTAAGAGAGGGGTAATTAAATCTTGTGCTTCAGGCCATATAAACTGATCTCCACAGGAGGGCAAGAATTAATTTAATTCTACCCACACAACCCTACTCAGCCCTCCACCAGCTTTGTATAATGGACTAAGTGCGGGATCGGGGAGACAGAGGGAAAGCTGGAGGATTTGTTCCAGACACCAGGTATTAACCGCTGCACGTATCAGGAGCTTGAACTTGATGGGCCTCGAGGCTGATCGGGCGCGGCAGAACCATGGCTTCTCACAGCGCCTCTCTGTACTTGGTTTATTGCACACAATCTGTACAGGGGCTGTTTTCACACTTAATGGCAATCCTGAATCACTATCTATTTCCCATCTTTGCCTGCAAAACAGCAACCCAGATCGAGGCTGTACCATAAATACCCGGCCCCATAAAGTCACTGCTACAGAGATTTGCCTTTTTGTGCATGTGCATCTGATACATGAGCACTTTGGCAGGCTTCCAGGCTGGAAGAAAGGGGGAGAAAGGAAGACGGCCGAGCATCCCAGCAGCCTCATTCTGATCTGTGATGCTGAGCAACTCATTTCCACTTCACAGTCTCTGCTGAGCTGTGCCGCAGAATGACAAGTCCCAGCCGTGGCTGACGGGGGAGGAAAAAGAGGAGGAGGGGTAGGGGAGGAGGAGGAGGAGGAGGAAGAGGAAGAGAAAGAAGAGGGGCAGGCTGGAAGGAAGGACAGTGCAGGACAGGGAGGGAGGGAGGCAAGATGAAAGCAGAAAAGGGCCGTATTTATTAAGCTGTTTTTCTTTTGGTGAAAAGAAACATTTATCAGTGATTTCATATATCATGTGAGAGGTGGCTTCCTGCCAATTTCCAAGAATCCAAACAACCCACTGACATCATCTGCTAAATATAGCCCAGCCTTTGCTGGAGGTGAATAAATAATGTGGCTGGAAAGGAATAGGTTCTCCTCAGCTACGTGTTTATTATGGTCAGGCTGTCAGGCTTGTGTAATCAAAAGAATAATGTCCAGCTCCAAGGAGGCACAGCGGCTAAGCATCTTCAAACACTTTTGGCAGATGACTGATGATTCCCCTTCCTATCACCTCCCTGGGTCGCCAGCTGAGCCTGGCCTTGGAAGGGATGGTGGGCACTTCCACTGTTGTATTTTCAAAGCCCTGATGTGTGTGTGTGTGTGTGTGTGTGTGTGCACACGCATGCGCATGTGCACTGTATTTCTATCTCTGCCCTGCCCTCCAAACTAGTAAGGGAAGATGGCTGGTTTTGCCGAGGGAAACGCCCTGAATAAAGACAGACATTCACACTTACAAATGTGGCCATGAGGTCTTCAGAGGCTAGGGTAGGTGGGAGTCAGTGGAATTTGGTGCAAAGATAGCCAAGGCTGTTGCTGTTTATTCTGCAAGCTTCTAGGTAAGGGAGCTTGTCAGAGGGTGATTGCAGAACTGTCCTCCTGCTACCCTCGAGCCTGGGTGCCTTTGATTCTACAGGGTCCCTGAGAGTTTTGTGTTTAGGGACTGGTGCCTGTCCTCATGTCAGAAGCCATATGAAAGATTATGATTTCTAGTGAAGCCTCTGCCTCTCCTGTAGCCCCTCCCCTTTTCTCCTGCCTGTCTCTTAGGGAAGAGGAGCCTTCTGGAGTTTGTACATACTTGGAGGAAGGGGCAGCTCTAGGAAGAAGAAAATGGCAGGGAAATTAATGCAGGGAGTTGAGGGGACTGTGCAGCCTAGTAGCCCATGGAAGGTGTTGGATCTTTATGAACATCTGCACGATTTCTCTTCGCAGTCGGGGATACAATAGAGGTGGTTACTATGGAAACCAGTGTAAAGGCAGCGCAGAGAAAGGAGTGCGCTGGGTAGAAAGAGGGGAGAGGGAAAGACACATAACACAGCACTTCTAAATCATCAAAGAGGAGTGCTGTAGCACTCTTCATTTCCAGTGGGAGAAAATAAGTCAGAAAATGGGGGAATGCTATGATCACAGGCGGGGTCTGGGACTATTTGGCACTATCATCCTTCCATTCTCTTCCCATAAACCTGAGTATTGAGGCTGGCCACTCACAGTAAAGATCATCAGCTGGAAAGTTATTTCCAAGCTGTTCAGGGTAGTTGGTTCTTCGGCAGACTGTCTGCTGTGCTTGGTCTGCCCATCACCTTTGGGAACAGTCTTGGAGACAGTGGGTCATTCTTCTGCAGCATAGTTTCATCACCTGGCATCCTCTGCAGGGTGCCAAAGTACCTTACTCGAGAAAGGAATGATAGTGCTGCTTAAGGCGGAGATACTCCAGTGTTGGAAAAAATTGTGTCATTTTTGCCAGACCCCAGAGGGGCCAGAGGGAGGCTGAAGTCAAAACTGTGTTCACTCCTCACCGGCTTCACTCTTGTTTCAGTGTGGACATCAGAGTGGAAGGTGTCTTCTCAGGCCAAGGGAGCTTTAATCAGTCACTGGTTCTTTTCCCCAGACTCAAGCACACAGTGCCTTCACAGGCCAAAAGTGTGATGCCAGCCACATAGGTAATTCTAAACGTTCTGTTGGCCACCCTTGAAAAGCAAAAGAAGTAAAAACAACAGCAAAAAGTTTAATAAAATTTATTTAAGCCAGTAGACCCAAAATATGATCATTTTAACAAAATCAATATGGAAATTATTAATGAATTTTAACCATTTTATGGTTTTTCACACTAAATTTTTGAACATCAGTGTGTTTTCCAGCTATAGTATATCTCAGTGAGCCACTATTCACGAGATCAAAAACTGCGTGTGGCTCCTGTTATTGATTGCTCAGTTCTAGAATTTTCTATCATAGACAAGGGGAACACCAAGCAGCAAGAACAGAGAGCTGGAGCTGGGCATGGTGGCACAGTGCTTGGGGTGGGGTGGGGGCTGAGGCAGGAGGATCTCAAGTTTGAGCCCAGGCTGGAAAATTTAGTGACTTAGCAAGATGCTGTCTCAAATTAACAAAATTAACAGAAAAAGAACTGAGGGTGTAGCTCAGTGTGAGGGCCCTAAATTTGATCCTCCACACGAAACAAGAAGTAAAAATAGAAAACAGGTCTTTAACTCAGGTAATGACTCTAACCACAGGCCTCAAAGCACTATGGAGCCATAATTATGCATGCATCCCTTCTTTGAACAGGTGGTCAGTCTTAAGTGCTTCCCTTTGCTGCTGGACAGAGGCCACCATGGAAATAAGATGAAACAGTTTCCATCTAACACTGCAGTCTAGGGCCAGCCCAAACCAGCTGACAGCATGTTCTTTCTTTCCAAATGGGCAAGGTGGTACAAGTACCATGTTTGAAAAGGTTTTTAAGGTCTGAATTTTCCTCAGTGGTAGAAGGGACTACTATTAGGTAGGGTACCAATGGTTTTTAGGATAAGGTTATGGCCAATACCAACTCTAGTGCAGAGTAGGTGTTGATGCGGAGAGTTCCCTTCCCATGCCTTAGCTGCCAGCTCTGGCTTTCCGGTCTCCCTGAGTGTCCGATCTTCCTGAGGCCTCTGTGCAGGAGGAAACTAGAACTTCACATTTCTCTAGGTGATCAGAAAGCCTGAGCTTACTGCGCAGAGTCACTGCAAACTAGCAGCTGGGTGCTTTCCCCATGGAGGAGGATACTAAGACTCAGCCATTTAGAAAAACCCCTTCTTTGGAGTTTTGGTCATAGGCTACATGCTAAGACGTTTAGAAAGATAATTAAAATATACCCTTTACCTCCTGAAGCTGCATTGCTCAATACAATAGTCACCAGCCACATGTGGCTATTTAAATTTACATGAACAAAATTCAAAAACTCAATTTTTCCATCACAGTGGCTGCATGTCAGGAGTTCAGCGTCACATATGGCTGGTGGGTCCTGACTGGGCAGTGTAGGTACAGAACATCCTACATCTCAGAAGGTTCTACTTGGCAGGGCCATTCTGGAACTCTGGCTGTCCATTCATTACGCAGCTAGTTTGAAGTGCAGAGACAAGGGGACAGTGTGAGCAAGCTGGTCTAAAGCTAGCTGGGAGGGCACGGACCTTGACTTCCTTGGTTTGGAGATATTTCAGTTTAAAATGGTGTCTTAACCTCTCTGTGCCTTAGTTTCATCACCTGCGAGGATGAGGATGTTCTTAATAGGACTTAATCCAGAGGGTGTTTGTGTATATCAGGGGTCTTCAATCCCAGGACCCTAGACTGGTAACAGTTTGGATCAGTTAGGAACTGGACCACACAATAGGAGGTGAGCATGGGTGAGCAAATAAAACCGTCTCTATTTACAGCTGTTCCCCATAGCTCACCTGAGTTCTGCCTCCTGTTGGGTGAGCAGTGGTGTTAGATTCTCACAGAAACTTGAGTTCTACTGTGAATTGTGCATTAAGGGATTTAGGTCGCGTGTTCCTTATGAGAATATAATGCCTGATGATCTGAGGTGGAGCTGAGGCAGTTATGCTAGTGTTGGGAATGTAATTATTATATATTACAATCATATATGAATAGAAAAAGAACCTAACTCCCCATTCATAAAAAGTTGTTTTCCACCAAACTGATCTCTGGTGCCATAAAGTTTGGCAACTGCTTGGGTACAACAATGCCTGGCATATTGTAACTGCTCAGTAAACAATACTAAGTATTTCCAATCATCATGTTAGCTTATTCCAATCATTGGGGAGGAAGAGGGTCATGCTGAGAAGTTGGAGGTGCCCTCTGTTAACCTTAAAATTTCCTGGGAGAGGTGAGGTAAGGAGTTTATCTGGGTTCCAAGTACTCACTAGGTATTTATTGGCCACCTCTTTGTATAGATTACCACTGGAAATAGAAGGATGATGGCAGAGAATCTTCGATGTAAAAGTCCCAGATCTAGAGAGAGAGAAAGGTCATGCTGCCTGAGAAAGGGTGGTGGAAGATTCATGCTGAGTGCTTGAGCTAGGGAAGGAGCCTAACTCAGGCAGGAGGCCAACAAAGATGACAAGTGACTTCTGCAGGACCCTGCACCAACAGGAAGAGGCAGAAGACAGCGTGGAGGAGTGAGCAGGACTTAGGTGTTCACCAAATTTATAAATCTGACACTGATTCCTCAGTTAATCAGCCAAGTGACAAGAAGCTTAACAGCTGTGCATGGCACCCCACAGAATAGCCCCAAAACCCTGTGAAACCAGTGGCCCTGGGAGGCCCAGCCCCTGTGCTTATAGCACCATGGGACACCTGGGAGATCAAGCAAAGTCCTGCCCACATAGACAAGCCCAAGCTGAAGAGTCATGGAGCTCGGCCCATTATTATTCTGGTCAACCTACAAAGTTGAAATGTCAGTGTCTACCACAGTGGTTCATCTAAAGGGGCCTGATGTGTTCTTACAAAGAAAGTACAAGTTGTGGCAGCTCTAGAACTAGGAAGCGCCCGTTGGTCTAACATGGAAACACCAAGGCCACATCTGTATGCAAATCAAGCATTGCCAGCTAAGTCAGAAGGAAATTCAGGGCGTGTGTTTCTGGTGGAAGGGAAGCAGAGAGCCCTGAGTCACCAGGCTGTTCATGCTTTTTGCATTGAGCTCTAGTGGCAATGGGGTGCAGGAGGTGGTGGAAGATGTGCAGAGGAGAACAGGATGAGTCTCCTGCATTGCAGGAGCTGATGGCCAGGAGGGATGAGGGCCGGCATTGCTCCCAATCTCTACAGCTTTCCTTCCCAAGGCGCTGGAGTTCCCATAATTCAACTCCCAAATGGATGGAGGATGGAGTTCCAGCACCCTTTGTGCCCAAGGGCAGAAAAACTGTATTTTCCCTTGGCCTTCTACTCTCTTCCCACCCTTTTCCACCCTTTCTAGTCTTGCTTAGGGAGGAAGAGGTTTTTCCCAGACATGCTTTTTTGCCTTTCATCTAGCAGGCCAATGTCCAGATGTAGGTTCTCTGAGGGTGACCACAAACAGGATTTTCTGGGTTTGAGCAAGGACAACCCCTGCACTCCAGGAAAGTCCTAAGTCCTTGACCAGCTGGGTCTGCTGATCACTTGCCCCATGTCTGATACCTGTCTGGGACTCAGAGTCAGGCTTTGGTTTGTACAGAATCCACATCAGGGTCCATCCTTTGGTCACAGAGAAGAGCTCTACATGTTTAAGAAAGCACAGGACAAGCATAGTGTGGTCATTTATGTTGCCTCCTTCATTGCCTGACCAGGAGTTGGAGCTGGTCAGGAGACACAGAGCTGCCTGGTCTACCATGATTGTGCCAATCATCTGGACTCTGAGTGGTTGGAGGTCCAGGTGATAATGGGTGGGTGCAGGAGGAGGCATGCCATCCTAACTCCTGAGCTTGTGTGCAGCGCTGTGCTGGCAAATGCTCATTAGTTGGCTCCCTGGGGCAGGTAGCAGAGTGAAGCCCTGTATTGTGGCATTTGCCAATTTCTTTGGTGTAAACACTTCAATGGTTGATTTTCAGCCCACGATGTGATTCCACTGAATGCTGCATCAGATGGAGGCTATAACTGGTTCCCAGATCAATGCAAGCTGGGGGCTTGTACCCAATGTGTAACAGACCATGTCCACTGAACAACACAGCCAATTCTATGCAAGGCACCCAAGATGGAAGCTTGTGGGGTGTTATGGTGACGTTTAGAGATTTGGATTTTGCTTAGTGCTGTTTATTGGTACCACAATCTCACTTCCTCTGTCATCTTCAGCACTTCAGGTGAGAGGTCCCCAGAAACAGGAGCTAAAAATGATGGTGGGTAAGTTATGTGGCAATGAACAGATCTAAGTGTAAGTGATGTGGGATGTCTTCTGAAGCAAGCTAAAGTTGCGTCGAGTCCATTTTTTTTGTACAATAATAGAGAAGGAGGGAAACTGAATGATACTCACTGAAAAACAAAATGGAAAAGGAGAGCGATTGCTGTTCTTCACCACTAGAAAGCATTATTTATGTGGGTTTAACCTAGAATCAATTATTAAACGTCCCTTATGGATAAAGAATAACTTGTAGTCAACAGCAAAGAGGGTTGTTTGCTTCACTTAATGATAAATCAAGTGGTGTTTGACCAATTTGATGAAGACAGTAAGTCAAACTTAAATGGCCTGGCATTTGGTGTTGCTCAAACTACAAATCTTATTAAGGAGCATTTTATATTTAAAATATGCAAAATGCAAACAAAATTTAGTAATGAAAGTAAAACTAAATATTTAATGACATAATTAAGTCTTATTAATGGTATGTTCTTTATTTTGCAGATTAAATATTCACAACGATTACCATCTCTTTCATCTTTATTACTTAAGTGATATGTTTTTCATAATTATTTGTTAGGTATTTTCATTAACATTTGATGAATATTAATAGTTAAAATAAAAAACAGTTTTTATTTCTGTTGCAATGACTTCACGGTGATAACAATATATAACTAAGTGTTTATAATGTGCGCTACTTGTTAATATTTAGATTACTGATTTTGTTGTCACATAATGGAAATGTGGATCTTTATGGGTGACAAATGACAATCATCAGATTCTTCTCTTATTATTTATTTATTTAATCTACTATTTTAATATAGCTTCATTGTGGGAGAAACGTGAATTGCAAACTTACAGCTGAAACTAACAAGTCATATTTTAAGCCTAATTCCTGCTCTTGTGTTAATAATGACTCACAGATGCTCTCGGTATCCTCATTCATTTCCCATTTTTACCTCATTCACCTTGTAGTTTTGGTCTCTCAGAATTATACCTCCCTGTCACATTATTCCTCCATGACATGTGAAGTTTAGGCTGACAGCTGCACAGATATTTTCCTTCTGGGAAAAGGATCGGAGTTTTCCGTGCTGGACAGTATGTAGCAAATGCACTAGGCTCTCCTAATTTTCCAGTTGGGCAGTGACTGCCGAGAGTACATGGGAATGGTTCCAATGGACATGGGCCAAGGATGTGGGATGCATGTGGTGACCATCCCTCCCTGGGCCGAGTGTGGCCGCCACGTTGCCTTCAGGAATACCCTGGAAAGCCTGCCACCCCCATTGCAGGATGATGGCTGCTGCCAAGGCTTCTGAATCCTGAAGTGATGCCTGTCAGGAGGATGAGGGTGATGTATTTTAGCCTAATAGTCAGGCCCACAATTGCAGTTCAAAGTAGCCTCTGCATCCTGCTCAGCACTCTTTGATGGATGCGGGTGCAGGCATTAGAGTCCAGACGGAGATAGTGCTAATCAGAACAGGATGCCCTTTGGCTTCCTCTTGGAAAAGCTTTTTCCCTTATGCAGGAGCTGCTTGCATTTTTAAAGCCACAGCCTGTTCAAAAGAGCCACAAAAACATGTAGTAAGATAAGGAGAGTTTCTAGACGTTAGTAACCTACAGGTGAGTCTCTATGTCCATACAGAGGACCGTTATTTGTTCACAAGCTACTGTAATGTATTGAGGATTTACCATGTTGGGCCTTTCCAGTTCAGTTTCTGAACCTAACAAAACCCCTGCTGAGGGTGTGGACTTATCTAGGTTGTGGACATGCAGGTGGAAACTGTGTGTCAGCCATTCTTCAGCGTCTCTGGGCTAGTGAGGGCATGGCTGAGATTCCAAACTGGGTCTTTCAACTCAAAGTCCTGTGTACTTCTCACCACAGCTTGATACCACTCCTTTCTGCCATTTTTTTTAATGTGACTGTAGAGGACATGGGTTCCAGATACATAGCATTGTTATGAAAAGTCCAAATATTCACAAAAAAACGTTTGGTGTGGTGGCACACACCTGTAATCCCAGCACTTAGGAGAATGAGGCAGGAGGACTGCATGAGTTTGAGGCCAGCCTGGGCTACATAGTGAGTTTGAGGTCAGTGTGAGCTATATAGCAAGACCCTGACTCAAGAATAAAACAAAACAAAACAAAACAAAACAAAACAAAACAAAACAATGCACAAAAGCACAGATCCTGCCTCATTTATAAAGTAAGGGCTGGAAATTTTGGGGTGGGAAGATACCCCTTCATTGTCCCTGACCCTGCTATGCTTGCTGTCTATACCAAGTGGCCCTGGAGTAGAAAATGTGTTCACTCTGGATCTTTATGTGTGAGTATTTGTCCCTCTAGTCAAGCTGTCCTCACACCCACCTGAGATGGAGCCAGCCTGAGGAGTGTATATCCCCCAGGTCATTAAAAGGAGCTGGCCTAGTGTAACCAGCACTCAAGTCTTGATGCCATGTACTTAAACCACTTGTGCTACATGACTTCCCCAGCTCTGGCCATGTCCAGGAACAACAGCTGCCCTCACTGCAAATGGGTAAGTGACACTGAGAGAGCAGGTGAAGAAGGTCATATAAGGGTTGGTCCACACTATACCTTGGGGAATCCCAGGGCAGGCAGTGCCAAGATAACACCTTCAACATGGCCTTGGGAAACAGACCTCAGTTTCCACTTTCTTGCTTTCAGCCTATCAAGGAAAAACACGTTAGCTCACAAGGCAAACGTAGACTTCCAAACCCTGCAGACCACACGCAGTGGTGACCACACACAGTGACGTCAGCTGCCCGGGCCCCATCTGTAACATCTCTCCTTGCTGAGCTGGCAATGTGGCCATTGTTTATTACCTACTGAGCCCAAGCTCCATATTTGGCTTTGCATGCAAGATTGATAGATTCTTCCTGTCACCGGTCTCACTCTGGTGGCAGCTCTCCAGGCCTCTTCTGTGCCCCCTCCCTTCCTCCACCTTCCAACAACCCAGGACTAGGACTGGCCTCCCAAGTTTCCCTGCTGCCTCTGCTGCAACCCCTTTTGAAAAAGACGTTTCCGTGAGAGAACAGAGCTGATGACAGATGCCCAGCCAGCCACCATGCTCAGGAGCCTGTAGGCCGTGAATCAAATTTGCCAGGGCAGCTGTTGACAGTGCGTGGGGCCTTCCTGGAATCATCTCCCTCCCCACCTTCCCTGACTCCCTGTGTCATCAGAGAAGAGAGGCATTGAGATTGGAGGTTGGAGGCTGGGCACACACCACATGTGGTGGGGGGGTGAGAAGTTTGGATGTAATGCCCAATTATCCTGCCTGAGGATGGGGGGGATCTGACTTGGAGTGTGGGATGGGGGTAATGCAGAGCTGGAAACCATTTTTATTCTGTGTACTAAAGCAAGTTGCTAAAGCTTTGTGGAAGACTCAATCTTGTGTTGGTCCTATAGAATTAAGTATCGTAGCTTCAAATGAGGAAGGATGCTTTGGAAAGTTGGAAGACAGTAAGACAGAGGGACAGTGTCAAAGCCACTGGGTCCTTGCTCTGTCACCAACTATCATCACGACCTCAGGCTTTGTGTCCTTGAAGGCCTTGCTCACCTTCCTGCCCTAGGGAGTGTCTTTTTCACTAACTCAACTGAAGATGGAGAGGTCTCCAAGCTACAACTGGAGGCTGAGTACCTGATACTGCAAAGAAGGCTTTTCTAACAACATCAAAGTCATTCTCAGAGTTTCTGAATACCAGCTGGGTGTCCTATAATTCCACTCAATTCTGATCCTAACTGCCTGGAATTAGCCCAGACCACCCCACAGGTCTGGCCTCACTTCAGATGCAGGTTATGAACAATGTCTCTGTTACAGTTTTTGTTCCCCCAAATTCGTTTTTTTTTTTTTTTTGCGGTACTGGGGATTGAACTCACAACCTCGCGCCTGCCAGGGCAGGTGTGTAAGCCGCTGAGCCAAACTCCCAGCCCTGGTTTTTTGAGGCAAGGTCCCACTGTGTAGCTCAGGCCGGCCTTGCGCTTGCGTTGTAGCCCAGGCCGGCCTCGAACTCACAACGCTCCTCCTACCTCAGCCTCCCCAGTGCTGGGATTAAAGGCGTGCGCCACCACGCCCGGCTCCAAATTCGTATATTGATAACTCATTTTCACTGCAATGGGGCCTTTGGGTGATTAGTTCTTGAGAGTGGAGCCTTCAAGGATTGGATTAACGCCTTCATGCAAGAGGTTCAAGGAAGCTCATTCACCTCTTTAGGCATGAGAGACATACAGATGATCCCTTACTAGCCATGGGATTTACTGGTGGCTACATCTTGGACTTCCTGGCCACCAGAACAGTTAACCATAAGTTTCTGCTGTTTACATAAGTTTCTACGATATTTTGTGATAGCTCTCCTAACAGACAACCATCTGTGATTAAATTGTTGGTCATGGCTGATTGAACTCTAACCCCAGCCCCTCCTTTCTCCTTGGAGATAAGATGGGAGATGGTGGATTGAATCCATTCTCCTAGTCATTTGATAGGTTTCTCTGGAACCCCTCAGCAAGATATTTCAGGAGTTTAAACTTAAATATGGTCCAAAAGGGCATCATAAGATGAATAGTATAAGACATTTCTTTCACTTAGACATTTCCAAGGGGTTTAGGAAATCTGTACCTGGAACTGAGGACAAAGATCTAATATATACAGATATATTAGATCGCAAGTGGCCAGAAATGCTACAGAGAGCGTGTCCCTAGCAGGGGAGGCTGTAAGAGGGGAGGGGCTTGTGGTCTAGACCTCTTGGAGAGGGAGTTGTCTAGGTTAAGGTTTGCATATTGCTGTAGTGTCGTGCTGCAGACCGAACCCTTGGTCAGGTTACACACACTTTCCAGCCTTGTTCATGTCATCCATAAATGGCTTTGATAACTGCATTACTTCCAGTATATAGTAAGACTGGATTTTTGCACCATGTCCTGGCTCTGTGCACCAGACTTTGCATATACCAAGTGTTCAATGAATTTATGCCATTCTTCTTGGGTGATCATGGTCATGAAAAGGACTAAGGAAAACCTCAGGGGAACATGAGCAAATGTGTGTGGCTGAAGCCCTGGCTGTGTAATTGACTCTGATTCTCCTGTGCTCCACCTACACCAGGCAATGGGCTCCTGGAAAACTGCTCTACGGTCCATGAGGTGACCTGCCCTCCTTTATACTGAGGATAAAAGAGGGCTCTTCTCCCAGTCTGAGGGTCCTAGAGGCCTGTAAATTTTCCCCGTATTGGCTGGCATAGGATGCAGATATGACACTGTCCCTAATTAAAAAAAGGTCGCCAGCCGGGCGTGGTGGCGCACGCCTTTAATCCCAGCACTCGGGAGGCTGAGGTAGGCGGACCGTTGTGAGTTCAAGGCCGGCCTGGGCTACAACGCGAGCGCAAGGCCGGCCTGAGCTGCATAGTGCGACCCTGCCTCAAAAAACCAGGGCTGGGAGTTTGGCTCAGCAGCTTAAGTGCCTGTCTGGCAGGTGCGAGGCTGTGAGTTCAATCCCCGGTGCCACAAAAAAAAAAAAAAAAAAAAAAGGTCAGTTTTGATAAAGATAAACCAAAATATTTTTGCAACAAAACCAGAACATCCAATCAAAACATGAGAGGGCCATGTTCTTGTGACCAGGTCTCTCAACTTTTGATATTTATGCTCCAAGAAAAGACAAGAAAAACTGGTGCTCTAGGGTTCCAGATGCCTTAGAGGAAGATGTGAGGATCCTTAAGGAGAGTAGTGGTTGCTTTTTGGGATCCTGTAGGGCTTAGGGATGGTTTTGGAATTGCAGCCAGCTGGTCAGTGTGTGCTGAGCCAAAGATAAGCCCAGTGTAAGGAACAGGCTTGCACCTCAATGAATATTAGCTCTCTGAGCTATATCCACCACTGTAACACCCCACCAAGAAAGACAGGAGTAGACAACGGCTGAACACTTCACATCAACTCTTCCCCCCTGCACACCCAACACCCTAGTGGGTTCTGCCCTGCCCTGAAAAAAAAATCCCAGTTCCCTGTATTGGAATCTCATGTGGGTCAGGTCTGTCACTCTCATCTCTGCAGCCTTGTGGGTGCTTCTGTATCTTCCCAGTACTGGAGGGTTGGGGATACAGCTCCCTGGACTTTGTGGCCAACATCGCTGACCCATAGGCCAGGCCTGGGACAAATATGCCCACAGCCCAACTGCTATCCTTCACTCTGGGTGGTCCCACAGGAGCCAGTGCCAGGCTGCTGGGTTTTTAGCTCATCTCCTGTCACTGCTCAGTTAAAGGACAAGAGGGAGACTGCTAAGGAAACATGGCATCTTGGGACTTTGTGGTGCCCTTTGCAGTCTTCTTGGCCTGCAGCCTGCCTGGAGATGCACAGGAGGGCTCTCAACCACAAAGAAAATGAGATGCCCTCTCATGTGCACAGCTGTGCAGACAGCTTGTCCTCCCTCCCTTCTGGAACTCTCGAAAGCCAAAGCACACACTTGGTGTCTCCCTTTGGGGCTCAGAGTAATGGAAGCCAAGGATCTGCCACACACCAGCTGAAACTTTCAACCCCAAGGGTCACCATGGGGGACCCATTCCTGCACAGGCTGTTCCAGCCATCAAGGTCTTGCAAAGTGTCATGCCTGAAAGAAAAGGGAGGGTTCCTGAGAGGACATGGGGTTTTTATAATAAGCACAGGAGGACAAGCCTACAGTTGGGGTAGGTTAACTCGGTTCATCGAGGATTCAATTCACCATCAGAAAATGCTTGTTGAGTTCTCTTCTAGGTCAAAGGTAGTCCAGACCCAACATAGACCCTGACAGAGAACAATATGTCAGGTACATTTGTTCTCAGATCTCAGTGCACAAACGGCTCCATCTGGGTGTCCCAGGACAGATTTCTAGGCCTGCCTGGAGGGAGAGTCAGAGACACTTGTAACCCACACCCTCATGGTTGGTAGCTCATCACTTGGAAACTGTTGGACTAGAGTGAGCTTGGGGTTCAGCTGGGGCCTGGAGCCATGAGAAGGAGGCTTAGGGAGGCTTCTGGGCATTAATACCAGAATGAGTGGATCATGAAGATGAGGTAGAGTGAGGAGTGGAGTGGAGAATGGGCCAGATGTCCAAGGCAAAGCCCCACAGGAGCAAGGAAACTGAGAGAAGACCCCATGAGGGTCAAGGCTGTGTTCATGGGGTGTGGCCAAGCATCAGCCCTGTGCTTGGGGTTTATTGCATTGCAGTCACAATTTTGAAACCTTTAATAATATTATCATTTGATTTGTGCTTGGAGCTTTGCAATTCCACTTTTTTAAAAATTAATTTTATTCCCAGGAAGAGAGAAGCCAGAAAGCACCTCCCGTGGATTGGCAGAAGACGTGCTGGGTCTGGGAGGAGCCCATCAAGAATTAGAAGCCAGTTAAGTCTTCTGGTAAGCTGTGAAAGCAAGCCACATGGGGCCCAGAAAGAGAGAAACCAGAAAGCACCTCCCATGAGACTACCAGTGCGTGGGCTGAGAATCAAGAACTCCCCCCAGCTCCTCCCCAGCAAGCAATCAGCTGGTTCAGAGGACAGTCTGAGTTGATAGCAATTGAGGTACAAAAAGGAACTGAATGCTTGTATTGTTTGGTTGACTTTGCAGGCATAGGGCTGGTGGTCTGGGCATCTATTGGGAGGATAACAGTATGCAGTGTGGCAAATATGGGGGATTCCCTTTTATCTTGTTTTTGAAATTCAATATCGTTCTCACTGTTTCGTTTTGTTCTGATTTATTGTTTTGCTTTATTCAATGTTCTGTTTTGATTGGTTTTATTCTGTTTTGTTTGGTTCGATTTTGCTATTTCTGATGGAATGCACAACTATTGTGAAGATAACAAGAAATAGTATGGTAGACATTGTTGATTTCCTATTATCCTGCTTTGAAGTTCTGTACCAGTTTCACTGCTTTATTTTGATTGGCTTTATTCTGTTTTGCTTTGTTGGGTTTTACTATCTTTAAAGTAAAATAAAAAAACTAATTTTTTAATACATTTTATATATATGTAATAATAGTATTTATTGTATGGAATTTGTACCTGTACATGATATATGTTTTTATTTTTCCCCCTTTCTCTCCCTTCCCTTCAACTCTTTTCCCTCATTTCCAAAACCTTTGTTTTCATTTTTTCTTCTATTCTCTTTTTTGAAATTTCACTTTGCACTAGGTCTTGTCACTTATGGACCCAGCCACGATGGGTACAGAGAGTTTCAGGAATATCAGATGTTGTTGGGGTTTGAGGGAGGAGGGAGTGTAGCAGAAAATCCCCCCCCGCCAGCCAGTGTATTTCAGTTTATTAGCTGCCCAGGTAATAGTTCCTGTTCCAGTTTCAGTTGCTTCTGTTCTCTTAGAAATGGCTGGTCACTGTGATGCATAGCTGGTCACTATGATGCACATTGTATAAGTTAATTCCCAATTGCTTGCTTGATTATCCAATATAAACACTAGACCACCAGTGATCAGGGCCTGATATTTTGGGAATGATCTCAGTGAGTGCCCATTGACAAACAAATCTGCCTCCAAACCCTGGGTGTCTTTTTGGTGTTTCTGCTTGCTGTTGCATCTGGTGCATTGCCTGGGAAGACCAACCATGCTGACCTCTTTGGTCACTGGTCTTGGCCCTTGCTGATGGAGCAAGGATGTCTCCAGGTCCTGATGGGAAGACACACCCTCAAGATTTTTTGAGTCCCCTTAGAGATCAGGAGTAGAATTCCTGCTCACCACTCAAATGGTTTGCATCAGACCCCAAAGGGAGGAGGGCACAATCTATCTGTTTATCTGCCTGCCTACCTGATTCTGGTAAGACCCCCAGGGGCAACCCAGTTAGTCAGTCTGTCAGTCCTGCTCAGTTTGAGCAGAAGAGCTTGAGAAACTCTTGTTAGTTAAACCACCTTCAAAGAAAGGCAGGTTGGAATGTTTAACTTCTGAGTGCCTGTTGAATGAATGTGTGAGTCAGTGGACCAGACTGTGTAAGCAATAGGCTGCTCCATCTGTGCACCAAGACTGGGAAGCACTGGTTGCGATGGCTGATTGGACCCTCACCTGCAGGTCCATGGCAATTTACATATGGCATAACAGAGGTCTTACACCCACTTTATCTAAGTTGTGCCTAAGTCCCCATGAGGAGTATGGCCAGGTGGGCATCTGAATGGTCTCTCTGAAAGGCACCCACCCTTTGTCTGTTGCACCATTGTCCAAGGGTTCAGAACATACGCCATAAGGATAGGTGGGAACTACTTAGTTAAAACCCACAGCCCCTGACTGCAGGAAAAGGGCCTTTACAGAGTTAAAAATGAAACCAAACCACTCCTTGCATCTCAAAGGTAAAAAGAGAAAAAAGAGGCCCTTTCTTCTTGAGAATTTTGCCTTGGCATCCTCGTTGGTTGCTGCAGATGCCACCAACACCTATAGTGTCACTCCCTGCTCCTGACTTATCTACTTCTATCCAGTTTAACTGGTTACAGCTAGCCATTGCCTGCATTTGGCCACAGAGGCTCTCCCTCCAGAGCCTTCTGCTCATATGCCTATTCTGGCCACATAGCATCATCTAACATCCACTTGAGATGACTGTCAAAATTCCTTCTGAGTTCCACATTTTGAATGAGGGAAAATTAGGCTGTCAATCCTAACAAATGAGTTGTGCCCTGTTAGGGCTGAATAGATAGGACAGACTGAGCTCTATCAAATTGGACCCATGAGAACCCATGGTCATTGCAAAAATCGGGGGCAAACTGTGACTTTCCTGGCAGACAATGGGATAGAAATTTTTGCCCTTCAAAAGTTTTCTCTGTCAAAGAGTTACCATCACTAGGGCAGCTGGGACTTTTGCCTCTTGCCCTTTCTGCCAGGCACAAACTTGCAGCCTGGGAGGATATTGCCTTTGCACCAAGCCAGTCAACCTCCCTCTCATTTAACACTGAACTTTCAACTTCGACCATTTGCTGAGAAAAAGATGATGCCTGCATCCCTGAGACAGATAACCACAATCCTCAGGTTCTAAAAACTCTCCTCACAAAGGTATGAACTAAAGACTTGCCTTCAGGCCTGGCCATCAACCATGCCACCTCACCAGGACCCCCACTGCTGCCAGATGTCATAGGAAGCATAAACAGGCATCCAACTATACATCAACCTGATAGACTGTTAATCATCTTGGGCAAGATCTCTGCACTGTCAGTGACACAACCATCACCGTACACTCTGTGGTTCTTGACCCATATACCCCTTTTGGACTGTTGTAGATTTTAAAGATTCCTGCCTCTGCTTGTGAGTTACTTCCATAAGCTCCTTCAACTGGAAAAATCCTGAGATAAAAGGCCAGTTCACTTGGACTCAATTGCCATAAGGGGTTAAAAAAACTCTCCCACGTTGGTTCTGTACCTGTGTCCTGCACAATAAGAAAGTCATCCTATTTGTCAAAACAAACCCACAAGGCCATCTGGGAGGCTCTAAGATTCAGCCCAAGTTGGAAAAATTTTATCCTGTCCTGCCTGAGGACTCCAAGTCTGACCTGCCCCCTCCTCACATTCATCAACCCCAAGGTGCTCACCAGCCTTGATGTCACCACCGCCGGGTCTATCTCCTGCACTGCAGCCTCCTGCGCTACTGTCAGAAACTCCTTCTGAGTCTGTTTAATACTAAAGAATGCCATCCTGTTTTATTTTTATTTTTATTTTTTTAAATGTATTTATTTATTTTGCTCTCCTTCTTTAGGTGGGGCCCAAGCCTGGTTAAAGTCCAAAGCCCCTGCCATTGTGGTTGATCGTGCCAATTGAGTAAACACAGTCCTTCCCTGAGTGCATCCAAACTGGGACTGTAATGTGACTGAGGGCCATGAAGCCTTCGATCAATACCATGCTCCTCTCGTGGGCAGGCTTTGAAGAGGGAGGCAAGAAGTCAATAAATATGTCTAAAGTTACTGGAGTTACCCACTGGAGCCCTCACTGAAAAGCTATTCTGCCAAAGCAGATCCTGTGAGACTGATGGACACTTTATGAAACATAAATTCCTGTACATGTTTGAGTGCCCTATACCTCTCCTGGGATATGACCAGTCTCCCTTAAACTTGGGTCTACTGTCCTGGACTTGATCTAGATGCTGACTATACCCCAGGAGGAAGAATAGTTCCTATATCACCCTGAAATGCCTGATAATTATAACCCTACAGAAACAGCTTGTAATCAGTTAAAAAAGACCAGCTATATCTGTACACCTTACTGCACATATATATAACCCAGATGCATATTAACTACCTCTACAAGTTTCAGAAAGCCAACCTTAGATCCACTGAAAATTTACCTGGATAGCTTCTCCAATGCTCACTTTGAAGAGACAACCCATGCTGACCAGTCCACGCATGCCAGAAGCCTGAGGATACAGTTCAGAGAATTGCTCCATACCTATTCCCCTTGATTTTTGTGTCTTTTCAGGCTGCTGACCCCAGTCCTTGCTTCCCTGCCTCCCTGCTAGCTGTGGTTTTTTAAATTGACCTGGATTTTGCTTATCCCAGTCCTTGCTTCTCTGCTCTGCCAGTTGTAATTTTTTTGCCTTAAACTTTATGGATGGTTGCCCCAAGAGAATAGAACAATCAAACACTTCACCAAGATTTGATGCATGTCAAAGACACATCGCACACATTCCTTAAATAAGATTAACTCCATCACTACCTTGCTAGAGTTATTAGTACAGAACAAACAGGCCTAAATTCTGTTGGGTCTTGTCTCAGAAGATTATATGTAATATGCCCAGCAAAGATTTGCTGGGGAAACTATGAGAGGGGAGAAATGCCCTCCCCAGCCAGTATATTTCAGTTTGTTAGTTGCCCAGGTAATAGTTCGTGTTCTAGTTCCAGTTGCTTCTGGTCTCTTAGAAGCAGCTGGTTACTGTGATGCATAGCTGGCCATATGATGCATTTTCTATAATGAATCCCCAATTGCCTGCTTGCTTAACCAGTATAAGCCTTAGACCACCAGGGATAAGGGCCTGATCCCTATTAGTGCCTATCACTGTGAATAAATCTGCCATCAAACCCTGGGTGTCATTTGGTGTTTCTGCTTGCCATTGCAGTAAGGGTGTTATAGGTGACTAGAGAGATAAACAACCAATGCTCCATCTAGGAAATGACATTTTGTATCGAAAGGAAAGGATTTAGGAGGGACTGGAGTAGTTAAGTTTGCAATCCCCAGATCCTCTCTGAGAGATGGGCAAAAGTTTCTCTGCATAGGGCACTGAGGATTAGGAGTCTATGAGGACTGAGCTGGGATGCCAGTAGGTGAGTATAGGAGGGATGGCCTGGGGAGACACCTAGAGATAGTTTGGAGTTGGAGGTAAGGTTGAAGGAAGGAAAAAAGTCCAGAATAACTCTCAGATTCTGGCCTGGGGAATCAAATTTCTCATGGAGACACCAACTGGGATACCTTTTTCTTTCTTTTATCTGCAGTGCTGCTTACTCTGTGAGCATATCAGCAGTGTTTGTATTTGTCAATGAAAGTTTTTTTCCCAATATAAAAGTAACCGTTACCCTTCAAGACAAGAAAAGTGCAGGGAAAAATGTAATCTGGTCTTAATTCATTTGCCCACCGTTCGCTTAGGAGAAGGTCTAATGTGTTGGTGAGCAGGTGGGGTAGGCATAGAAAAGCGGCAAATAGAGGCCTCTGTGAGGTAGTTTACCATACAGTCAGCTTCAACAGTTGACCTGTCCATATTTTTGGCTGAAACCCATGCACTGACCTTGGAGTCATCACTCTTGTTATAACACATACTGGTTTTTATCAGACGTAGACATCAGTGCTTTAGATGTGATCTCCAGACATCCTCGCTGCAAAAATAGTAGCCTGCAGGACTAAGTGGAGTTGGGTGATCAGCCTGTGGATCTGAGGCTGGAGAGGAGGAGTCTAAGCTAAGCAGGTACGTGGTTGGGCCCATTCAATCTAGAAAACTTGAGTGATCTTGGGAGGCCTGGCTGGGAATGCTCAGGAGTTGCCTGGATTCTGTTGCTATATTTGAGAGCAGGGATCTCAGGACTTGGGCTTTGACTTACTTGCTCTTACAAATTAAAGTCACCCTGAAATATGACTGAAAGAGTTTAAAAGAAGTTAGATGTTCAAAATAGACACCAGGAGACTGAGAACAAGGGCTTTTCTTGAACTGGTTCAGCTATCTGCAAGAAAAAAGAAAAAAACCCAGTCTACCAGTGCTCATAGGGGCTAGTGAGAAAATATCACTTATAAAAAATGATTATTAAACAGATATTTGAATAGCATTTTCCTTTCTTATAAAAGCAACACAAGCACACTGTGGAAATTATGAAAATCCAGAGAGGTATGAGCTGAAACAGTGACACCACCCACAGACAGCCCCACATGGGCAAGAGCATTAGCATTCAGAGTATTTTCTCTCAGCCTTGTTTCTATCCTTCTTGAATCGAGTGTTGCCTAAGTAGTTCCATGGCCATTTTATAGAGATAATTAATTAAATCATAATGCTTATTTGAAAACTAGATTTGTTTAGTAGTATATTTTAAAAGCTCTTTCTTCTAATTAAAAAATGAAGACAGCTTGTACAACATGGAAAAACAAAAGACAAGAATCACTTGGATTCCCACCAAAGGAACTACAATTAGCATTTTAGTATAAAACCATCTGCCTTTTTTCCACATGTACATGTATATTTCTCATTTATTAAATATAAAAACTGTATCATTTTTATGATATGTATTTTTCACTTAGTGATATAGAATAAACATTTACCATAAAAATAAATGTTCTACAACTTATTTTTTAATGACTATTTAGATGGAATTCCTCCATACAAATGTATCATAATTTACCTACCCCTTGTCTTACTGTGGGATTGGTAGGTTGTCTGTAATTTCTCATATTGTAAACAATGTCATGATTAACATACTCATGAATAATAATTAACTTTTTAAAACAAATTCCTAGAGTAAAAAGAAGATATAAACACATGTTTTATAGAGAAAAAATAATAAAAACAATGATACAAAATTTCAAAACAAGATAGTAGGAGAGTAACAATGGTTAATACATTACATACTGTTATCTTCAAAGTAGTTGCTCAGATTATCAGATAGATATTGATCAAACAACACAAGCACAAACCTTTCTTTTCAATGAACTAAAAGAAATTAGTAGTATAACTATCTTAACCATCCTTTTCCCTTCTTTTCACTTTTCCACCATCCCAGTTTCTCTTTCCTTTTGTACAGTTTCTTTCCATTTCCCAATATCTGTTGTATATTTTTGATTTTTTTCTTCAAATTCATTTTATTTCAAAGAGAAAAGAAGAAAAAAACCCAAAATTTTAAAATATGTCAATACATTTTGGATCTTATTTATTCTTTTAGCTTCTTACACTACAGAGACAATAGGATATTTACACATGCAAGTCTGATTTATCTCACTTATGGGTATGGTCTCAAGTTGTGTTCACTTACCTACAAAAATCTCAGGTTTATCCTTATTTATAGCTGAGTAGTACTCTGTTGTATAAAAAGACATCTTTTTTATCCATCCCTCAGTTGATGTTGATGGGCCTTTGGGTTGTTTCCAAGATTTAGCTATTACGAATTGTGCTGCTATAAACAGGGGTACATATACTGTTGTGGTATGATGTTTTTAATTCTTCTGGTAAGATATCCAGAAGGGCAATAGCTGGGTTGAATGGGGCCTCTAATCCTAGTTTTTTGAGGAATCTCCACACTGATTTCCACAGTGGTTGCACCAGTCTACACTCCCACCATCAGTGCAGAAGGTTTCTTTTTCCTTACAGTCCCTCCACCATTTGTTATTAGTTGACTTCTTGATGATAGCCATTCTTCCTGCGGTGAGATGAAATCTCGGTGTTGTTTTAATTTGTATCTCTCAAATGACCAGTGATGTTGAACATTTTTTTATATATTTATTTTCTGTTTGTATTTTCTGTTGCTATGTAGTTTAGGCTGGCTTTGAACTCACTTTGTAACCCCAGCCTGACCTTGAACTCTCAGTGATCTACCTGCCTCAGCCTCTCGAGTGCTGCAATTTCAGCTTTGCTTCACCACACCTGGCTACATATTTTAATTTTTGACAGTTAATTCTAAATGGCCTCTAGGTAAGTTGCACTGACTTATACATGCACTAGTGCAAATTTTTGAAACCATGACTTAGTGACTTATTTTGTCATTTGTGAAAATTAAGGCAGAGACCAATATCAAGGTGAGGGTTGCACATCAAGTCAATGGGAAGCTTATCTCAACATATAGGTCAGGTGTGCATAATTACATGTGCTTTACATATTTACATATTCTTATTGAATCCTCACAACCACCCTGAAGGAATTCTTTCCCAGATTAAGAAAGAGGTGCTTGGAACCCTACTTTGCTATCCCATGCTGACCCCTTGAGCACAGGCTCAGCCTGGCCACTCAGCTTCTATGGAGTCAGCCCTCTCATATACAACCCAGCCTTCCTAACCCCATTCAGAAATGAATGTTTAGATTTAAGTAAGTCAATGATCTAAATATTCTTGCTTGATAAATGCATCCTACAAGATTTTGTCCCCAGGTTTACTTCCCAGGTGAAAATAGCTCTATGGTTATGCACCCTCCCCTGGTGGACTGGGGCTTAGGGCAAGGATAGAGTTGAGGAGGGAACAACAACTTCCTCAGAGGATGGAGTAAGATGTAAAAGCAACCCTTCCAGGTTGATGGCAGCATAAGCTCTCACTCAGGAATTTGCTTTGGTTTCCTGACTGGGTTTCCTTGTTTATCAGCCAATGGGCAGGAGATGCACCAGAGCAGTGAGGTGGTTGACTTGTCACACTGGGGAAAGGGAGCTGTTCACCAGACTGTCACTGCCCCGTTGCAGGTGTGGGATGATGCACACCATCGAAATTCAGAGCAGACTGCCAGACTGTGGGGCTGAACCATAAAGAGAAACAGGTCTGAGGAAGACCTAACACACCCTTATGACTTTGAAACTCCCGGACTGTAAAAAAGAACAATGGAAAAGCCTCAGGAAGATCTAAGTTCATGTTCCTTTTGCAACAAAAGTCAGCCCCAAGGTTGCATTACAGGTGAGGCATTTCACTAACGAAATAGTGGCAGAGATGACACTTATTTACTGTAGGAGGCAGTATACTTGGTGTCATCTGAGTTTTATATTTTTGTTTCCTTCTCCATCAGTTTTCACCGTTGTCCCTGGTCAATTTATTTTTTGCAAAATCTAAGTGTCAGCTGTGAGCCACATAGTCCACTTAACAGGTGAAACGATAAGATAGGAGAACAGAACTCACCCCATCTAGCTAGAGAATAAAGGAAACTTGCTCCTTCTGTTAATGCACCAGCAAGGCCCCTATAGAGTGGCTCCACCAGGAACTAGTTGTGTGACCTCACTGGCAGGTCAGTTGCTCTGTGTTTTAGTTTTCTTTTCTGTAAAGTAGGGACAATAATGGGTGCTTATAAAGTAATGTAAAGGAGGGGCCACTGGCCACTTGACCTACCCCAAAGATCCAGAAACCTTGGCACCAGAGTCCTGCTTACTCCCACTCCTGCTTCCTCTGTTGCCTCCCAAAGCTCAGCTACCCTATGTCCCACCTTGGTGGGTAGAAATTTAGGGTGGCCATAGAGGTGATGGCTTAGTTCAGATTGTTCTGTATGATACACTTGTCATATGATCTGAATGCTAATGGTGGCAGCAGGTGTGACAACAAACTGTTATAGTCCTTATTTTTCGCTTGATGTTTTATCTCCATATATTCCTCATAGTAGCTTATTGATGTGTAATATGATTCTCCTTGCTTTACAGATAAAGTAAGAAAAACTTAAAGAGGTTGTGTACTTTGCCCAGGGTCCCACAGATTACAGGCATGAAGCTGGAAGCCCATGATCTTAACCATTACTCTGCCTGAAATTTCCCAAATTGATTTTTCTGCCCATGAGCACCTTTTTATTTACGTTGTGTCTTGGTTACTTTTCTTTCGTTGCTGAGACAAAATTCCTGATGCCCAAAATTAGGGAAGGAAAGGTTTATTTCTTACAGTTTTTGGAGGTTTCAGTCCATACTCAGCTGGCTGCAAGGCAGGGCAGTGTGACACCAGGACAACACTTCAAGGCAGTAGCCAGAGCAAGAGGGGGAAAACAAGCCTCTTTTCTTCCCTTGTGTTATACATAGGCCACCCCCACCCCCCAGGGTAGGTGTAGCACTGGGAAAATCTCTGCTCTCCTCTTGCACAGGATGAGGATACTTACAAAGTAAAAACCCTGGCTCCCTGCTGAGTCTCTCAGTTGAACTTGTAAACCTCTCAAGTTGACACAACGTACCAAACATAACACTTTGTCGTATCCCACAGTTTCTGTTGGGACCATGGATTGCCCAGAACCTCCCAATCTCCCTACCAGAGGCTGGCTCAAGTGGAGGGTGCTCAGTCCTGAGTCCTCTTAGGTGCATGTGTGTACAGTGCGAGAACTTTCCTCCTGAAGTTGCACAGCTGGGGCTGCTAGGGACTGTGTTCCCTGCTGTGTGTAGGCAAGGCCTTTCCACAGCACAGTGAGCACTCCAGGTAAAAACAGAAAATCAGAAATCAAATGTGGATAGAGAATAAGATATGGTCACCTAGAGTGCCTAGTTCCAGTGTGGAGGTCTTGGTTCTATTGGTTCCCACTTTCAGTCTGTGAGCTGCCCTGTACCTTCAGCTCCTTTGGTGCATAGACTCGTGCTTTTGAAAGCAAGACTGAGTTATCTTCCCTGACTGCCATTTAAGAATCCTAATCAGTATAACCACACAGGGAAGTGGTGTGAGAGTTGGGTGGAGAAAACAGGTATATACATATGACATAAGATACCTCTTAGTGACTAAAATACTATAAAAGGGGACCATTCACAGAAAACTCATGTCAGTAAGAAACTGCGTTAGACCCAGATCACCCTTTGAAAAACATGATCCCAGACCTCAACTCACAAATCTGGACACTGGTTTACAACTCTGCTAGGTAAATGCCTTGGTAATGAGTTGGGATCTGACTGCACTCAGCCTTGGACTTTCCCAATCCTATGCCACCACCTTGACTACCAACCAGAGCGGGAGGTGGATAGCTAGATGGACACATAGATAGATGAATGTACAGACAGTGGCAGATAAATAAGCAAACTGATGGATGGGCAGAGAGTGATGAAAAGATGGATAGAAGCACAAATTTAATTGAACCATTAAAGCCATTACAAAAAGGAGATTATGCTGAGAGACAGAAGAGTGGGAAGAATGCTGGACTAGAAATGTCTAGATTCTAATTTCTGACAGTGTGCTGATCTGCTGTGTTACCACGGGCAGGTTCCTGAGCCCCTGTGAATCTCAATGAGATCCACAAAAGAAGGTCCTACATGAGAATAGCTGGTTGCCTGTGATAGACTTAAGTTAATGAATTTAGGGTGATCCCCTCTGTTCATGTGTTCGTATCCCAATGGCAAGCTGCGTGAGGGCAGTGGCTACCCTCATGCCTTTTTGTATGCTGGTGCCAGATGTCTGATGGACATTTCCAAGGAAAATAAACACATTAATAGAATAGCTGTCATGGTTAACACACAAGTATTCTTTCCTCAACACCCTGACCCAACTTTGCTCATTGTTATGGCTTGGATCTAGTTTCCCTCCAAAACCTCAGGTCCCCATAGATGGGGCTTGTTGGAGGTGGCTGGATCCAGGGAGTGTGAAGATGGATTAAGGTGCATGAGAACTAAATTAGCCCATGGATTGCCTTAGCATAGTTCTGAGTGTGGGTAATGGGAAGGTCCATTGTGCTGTGGGTGACACCACTCAAAAGATTTGTAGCCTGAGTGCAATAAAAGGGAAAAGGAGGCTCAGTACTGCTGCTTTGCTGCTTCCTGTCTGCCTCGCCATAGGCCATTTCTCTGCATGCCTCTCTGCTGTGCCATCCTGCCTTGGAACCAGCTGACTATGGATTGAAACCTCTACAAACTGTGAGCTAAAATAAACCTTTCCTCCTTTAACTTGTAGGTGTTGGGTATTTTGTCCCAGCAACAAGAAAAATAATTAAGACACTCCTGGACATATCCAATCAATATAGAGGCCACACTAAACCAAGAGAAATGGGGAAGCAGGGAAATGGCCATGATCACCCTGTGGCTTGAAGGGTTTCATTTTGATAAACCCCAGCTGCTGGCCTGGTTTTCTTATCCTCCTGTAGTGTCCAACTCAGATTTGTTTTTTTCTTTTTTTTTTAACATAGTCACATTTTCAATTGTCTTGGAAATGTGTTCACTTTAGAAGATACATACATAAGAAAAAAGACATTTGATCTCTACTTCATACATTATCGAGAAGTGAATTCTAGTTAGAGTTCAGATTTAAATGGAAAAAAATTCTTTCAAAATTTTTTATCATAAGGCAGGGAGAGATTTTTTTAAATTAGACCAAAAGAAAAAATATTTCTCATAAAAAAGATTAATAATTTAAAATCCACTAGAATTTAACATTCTTCTCATTAGACACTGGGCTCTCTGAAACTCCAATGTAAGTAGGAAGTTAAGCAGAGATGGAGTGGCTGGGGAGGTGGGTGAGTGTCACCCATGGGTATTTCTACCCCAGCCGTGAGGTATGTGGTCAAAGGTTGGTGCCAACCCCAGTCTGGCAATAATGTGATGAGGGTTTACCTGGCGTGAGCTTCACATTCCCACAAAGGCACCTAGGTGACTTATGGACAGGGCATAGGGTGTGAGGAAGCCCTGTGAATCTTTTGTTGAAAACAGAATTTAATATACATAGCCTGACAGGTATGTCACAGATACCTTGGCAGCCTGGCTCCTAGCTGATTTCCCTCTTCAGGCCTCAGGTAGGTCTGTCACAGAGCCTTTGATACAGAAGGAGAAAGATCATCCTCCCTCATGCAGGACCACAATCCCAACTACCATTTTTGTCATGGTTCTCTCACTCTTTTTTTGTTCACTACTCTGGACCTGTCCTTCCCAGTCTCAAACACCCAAAAAGCAACAGCCATAGGCAGAAAAATTCTCATAAGAGTGACAGCAGCCTTGTGGTTTATGGTTTGTAGGCTACTTCCAAATATAACTTCTCACCTGAACTACAATAACCGTGGGATCTGGTATTATTCATTTGACTTTAGGATGAGGAAGTTGAAGGTCAGAGAGGTCATATGACTTGCACAAGCCATACAGGTAGCAGGTGACAGAGCCAGGACTTGGAATCAAAGGTCAATAAAACTCAGTGGGAAACAGAAATTCATGACACAAATAACTAATGGAATAGGATAAGATGAAGAAGACGGAGATTTTTGTACCAGATGTGTGTTCTATTTCACTCTTGGCTTTTTATATTAGGGGCTTTGGTAGTATCATAAGAACCACCAAAGTTCACTGGCAATGGCTCCTCCTTGGGGTGTTTGTTGAGACTCTCCAGTCTGCGGACTCTCCATCTCTTGCTTCTGTGTCTGATCTGATCTCCCTAACTCTTAGAGCTCCGAGAGCTCTTAGAGCTCCCTAACTCTCAGAATGGGACTCAGTCTTTCAGTATTCTTGTAAGGCCACCTTCCAAGACTGGTGATCTTTTTATCATAATTATTACCAACAGCAGAAATACTACTCACTGCTGCCTTCTCAGTACAAGGAACCCTTCTCACTATGGGCAGGCAGTTAGCCCTTTCCCTGCCTTGTTGATTGTCTCACAGCAACTCTGTGAGGAAAAATTGCCATGTTTGTCTGTATGTGACAAACGAGGAAACTGAGGGATAGAGAGATGAGTCATTTTGCAAGGTCTTTCTGCTAGAAAATGGAAGGCTGAAGACCACACTGCCTGGCCACAGGCTGCGTACATTGACCATATTACTACCACTTCTTCCTTCCCTTGGATGCCTGTTTTGGACTTTCTGGCCTTGTCAACCTCAGCTGCTGGCTTTGCACTACTCTTAGTTTGATGGACTCAGAGCATCGCATAGTAGAATCTCCCTTACCGGCCTTTCTGCTGGGTCTCGGAATGGACGATGCAGATCCCTGGAAAGAGAGGAAGGAGTGGTCACTGAGATACCCCCAGATCTCTCTTTCATAACTGGGGTTCTCACTCCCCAGCTGCTTCCAGGGTGGGCTGCTGAGTGTGCACAACTTGGACCCTCTCAGGAGATGCCCTGCCTAATGGGATGCCCCAACTCAGGTTAGGCCCCTTCCCAGGAGCAGCCGACATCCAGTGAACACTTAGTGTGGGATAAAAAGGCCCAGTGGTATGGCGCCCCTTGGGCCAACTCAGGAGCAGCTGCCTGCTGCAGACTCCCTGGGACTGGGTGAGGCCTCAGTGTACCGCAGGTCATCCTCTCCCATCTCCTTTCTGCTTCCCCACCTGACAGGAGTTGGTCCCCAATAAATGAAAAATCCTGTGTGCATTCTGCAACCAGACTCTAGTTCTCTTAAGAGGCCCTTTTCTTGCCCTCATTGCAGTCCAGAAAGTTTATATTTGTAATCCCATGAAAATGTTACTGGAATCCTGCCAAATTAATTCCGATCTACCACCTCCATTGCAACCCATGGCAAAAATAAAGACACAAAGACATATTTACAGTTAAGGTCTTCCAAGGGGTCCTGAGTCTAGTTCACATGAAGGTTCATGGAACAAATGCCCTGACCCAGGGCCTAACCCAGATTTTATTAATTTATAAAGAAGGGAGTGGCTAAGGATGAATGACTGTGAGAATGGTGAGAATTATGAGTACTGTGAGCTGAGCTTGCTAGGAGGCCAAAAGCACCTCTGCAATATGCAGAAAGAAGGGTATACCGAGAGACTAATCTGTATAATACAGTTGAGGTAGCATTTATTGTTTAGGGAGCTTGTACTTTAGTTCTGATGTGCAACTTTTTTTGCCCTGGGAAGTTAGAGCCTCTTATCTTGAGGCTCAAACCCAGTTGACAGTCCTGGAGCACTGGCTCTGCCATCTCGCTGTGCTCAACCATTTAGAAGGAGACAGTGATGTGAGCAAACAGTCATTTGTTGACTGGCTTCAAAGATTATACATCAGTACCTCAGTGAGTACTATTTATATTGCTTAAAGCCAACTGAAGAGAAAAAGAAATCACTTACCCAGCTCCATACATATCAGTACATGGAGACAGGGCCAGGTTTAGCTAAAGTGGAGCTAATTGCTCTTTATTTAAGGAGAACCAACCTGATAGTCCTCTACAGTTCCCAACCTAACTGAAAAGTGACTCAGCTGTCCCTGGTCCTGGCCTGGTCCTCCTGGTGGCCAGTGTGATGCCTCAGCCAGGATGTGGGCTCAGACTCTCCCCTGAATTTCCATTTCCCATCTGCCCGGGGTCTGGCACCACTTGATGCATATCAACTCTTTCTTTGCTGTCCTGTTTTCAGGAGACACATTGCACCTTCAGCCATACCAGGGCCAGGTTTCCAGGACAGCCTTCACCTGATGTGACATCCTGTTGTCCTAATGACTACAAGGACCCAGCCTGGGGCCCAAGTTCTACTGGCCACCTCCTCATGTGGCCCCACGGAGAGGTCAGCTACATACAGGGTTGAAATGTATGTTCATAAAGCATGCTGGGAGAAGGTGCAGAGAAGCAGAATACCACCCAGCCCTGGTTCTGTGTGTCCCTTCAGGGAAACCCAGGAGTCTGGATTCTGTGTCCTGTTTGTCCTCCTAGCTCTGACCCAGTATGCCATAACATTTCTGAAAGTATCTTTGTCGCTTCCTGCCTGACCCGTGTTTGCCCTGCACACTGCTGCCTCTTTCCCATCCAGGAAGGTCTCAAGCCTCAGTCCTGTCCTGCTGCAATCCCAACGCCTCTCAACGCACACCACCTGGTCACTATGGAAGGGGGATGCCTTTGGGCTCCCTGCAGAACTTCCTGATCTTGTGACTGGGTTCATTCTTTCCTCCTCAGACACTTTAACCATGAAGTGCTTTGTGATTAAAGCAATAAGCTGTGAATGATGAGGACCACACTTCTCCAACTCTTTCACCTTGGCCTTGATTCTCTGCTGGCCACTTGCGTGCTTTGTCTCTTCCTTCCAGATGACAGACAGCTTGGGAGATGGTGCACTGGTCCCACAGTGTCACACATGCAGGAGGCCCATCGGAGAGAGGGTCAGGGCAGCCCATCATCTCCTGGTGGCTCCAGATCTACCCTCCTTCCTCCTACTCAATTTGCATTTATATTCCTGAAATAAAGATATATTGATGTTATACAACACAGTTATTTCATCATAAAATAAAGCAACACACATTGAGAACCTATCCTAAACCATGCCTCGGAGCAACAGGGCCGAAAACCTAAGGTAGATCTTTAGCAACTACGAATTGACAATTTACAATAAATCACCAACCCAACAAGAAGAAAAATCATGATTTTGAAATAATGACATTCATACAGTAGGCTAAGGTCAGGGTAGACTCTAAAAACAGTAACAGCTGCCTGGACTTTGAAGAGAAGCAGTGGCAAATGTATAAAAAACTTCTAGAGAAAAAGGTCTCCATTTTATTAGAGCAGTTCAAGCATGGTGCATTACTTAAGGCCTTTCATAGACTTCTGGACAGTTGGCCACTCCCTGGCTGACCTCTAGACCAGGCAGCACAGGTCACTGTCCCATTCTCTGCCCTGGGCTCAGAGGTGCAGCTCTGTACAGTGATATCACTGTGTCACTGCACAGGCAACAAGAATAACTTTTGAATTTGCATTCAAAAGTGCTTTCCTCTTATTTTCTTGGAGTCTTGCTCCCCTAACAAAGGGCTAGAAACTTCTGGTGGGAAGCAAATCTCAGGTTAGCCTCAGAGATAATGAAAAAGTGTGAGATTCCAAGAAATTGTTAATGAATACAGTATGGCCTCTGAGTTGCAGTTTGATTCTTTTCTTTTCCTCTGGACTTTTGTCCTCTGTTGTACATTCTGAGTTGTTCCTCCAGACAAGCTGTCCAGCTGTAGCACTGGCTGTCCTGTTCCAGACTTGGTCCTAGGCAGCAAGAAGGGACCTCTCTCTCTCTCACCTGCTGTAGCAAATTAGTATCAGAATAACATAGCCCCAATGTTTAAAAATCAAGGCATCCAAGATGGGTAAGTTTGCAGGAAGACCTCAGACTCAAACTCAGACTTTTCCCCACTGAGCTCTCATGACACAGATCACTTTACAGACATCAGAAGTGTGGGGGTTTTGCCCGACCAGCAAGCAGTGAGTACCAGTTTTGCAGACACCAGCTGGATGTTTATTCTCTAACCCAATTCAGTTCTTACAGTACCTACCTAGAGATGGCATCAGATTCCACAAGCTGAGGACTCTGTCCTCAACACAATTCTCCCTGACTTCAGATGCCAATTACAAGTTCCAAGTTGCTTCACCTATGCTTCTGACTGACCTTCTGCAAAATAGAGTTTCCACAACCCCCTCCTTAGCACAACTCTTCAATGAACTGCTCAAGTGGTTCACAGAACTCAGGGAACAGTTACAGAGATGCACAGGGTGAAGCATGGGGAACCAGAACAGAGCTTTTGTGCTCTTTTGGGCAAGCTGTCCTCCAAGAACCTCCTTGTGGTCAACTTTCCAGAAGCTCCTTGGGCCCTGACCCTCTGGGTTTTCATGGAGACTTGAGTGCAAACAGTATGACTGAAGCACTGGCATCTGTGTCAAATGTGCCTAGACAAAAAAGGACAGCACTAACAGACTGCGTGGGGAACCCAGCCAGGCACACGCTCAGCTTCTTCAGCCTTCTTTCCTGTGCTATGTAGTAGGAGCCTCTGAATGGGGGTCTTATGATCTACCGTCAGATAAATTAGGTCAAAGAACTTCTTTATGATGAGTGTGCCAACATGGGGGAGGATTACAGAGGACTAAATTTTTATTATCTATGACCCAACCTTAGTAAAGGAAATTCTGGTTTCTATGGCTGCCTTGGGGAAGAAATTGTGAGCGAGGAACTGTGGATAAAAACCAAAAGAATATATATCATATCGTAAAAAGGTACTGAGAATTGCTCTGCAATAAATTCAGAGTCATTAAAGGAAAAAATATGGACAATAATATTTATAAGAAGAATTTGCACATTGCAGAAAAATTTATCCCAAGAAATATTTGTCCATAATATGTTGCCTCCCTTCATGGGTAAGAGAGGCCCAGATCCACGCTCTGTACCGTGAAAGTGACCCATCTAAATAACACACACGCACACACACACACACCACACACACCACACGCACACACATACATGCCCACACACACACAAGCATACCTGGGCGCCCTGCCCTTCAAGGCCGAGCCCTTAGTGCAGGCATAGCAACCCATGATCCTAAACACCCACTCTTATGGCCAGTGCTGCTCAGGCCCAGGGGCCCTTCTTCATGTTGCTTGACCTTGCAGTTTGTCCTTGAAACTGAAGGTAAGTGCATCCAGCCCTAAGGGGGCAAGATGCAGCACTGCCCATTTCCCATGTGGACACAGTTTTGGAATAAGGAAAGGATGTAGGTGCTGAGAGAAGAGAAATGATGAGTTCATTACCTTGTGTGATTCTTCTTGTTACAGGGCAGGGACGTAATGGATTCTTGCATAATGAAGGATTATTTCCCAATAGTGCCAACAGTCCATTTTCTTGTTTTTCTTCACATTCTAATTAGGATTCTAGAGTACTAAACCGTCACACACAGTATTGTAGCAGCTACACATATATTATGCAGCATTACATCACCCTTTTCTTTCTTGCTTTTATATATAGATATAGCTGCAAATATAGCATATGAAGATAAAACCAGATCTTTACATTAGAAACTGAATGGACTTTGCTAGAATTGCAGATAGGTTTATTTTATGAAAACATGTCATTAAGTGTAATTAAATCTTAAATAAATTGAATAAAAACTTCAGATCTGTTTTGATAATTTTTAAGCTACTGATTAATTTTAATTTAGGTTATAATAGATCATTTTGAATATTTTAGAAGAAAAATAGCTTTTAAAAACACATCTAAGCCGGGCGTGGTGGCGCATGCCTTTAATCCCAGCACTCGGGAGGCTGAGGTAGGTGGAGCGTTGTGAGTTCGAGGCCGGCTTGGGCTACAACGCGAGCACAAGGCTGACCTGAGCTACACAGTGTGACCCTGCCTCAAAAAATCAGGGCTGGGAGTTTGGCTCAGTGGCTTAAGTGCCTGTCTGGCAGGCGCGAGGCTGTGAGTTCAATCTCCGGTGCCGCAAAAAAAACAAAAAACAAAAAACACATCTAAAATAAATTTTAGTCTCTTACATTAATATTAACTTACATATTGAAAATACATTCGAATTTTATATTTTAATATTACATTTATTCTTAATCTTTTCAATTATTGCTATCAATGGAACAGATTATACAAAATTTTTACTGTGAGTTTCATTAGTGATTCTACTGAAACAAAGGCAAGAAAGTGAATTTGATTAATAAGTATGTAGTAATGAGTGTATGTGTGTTTACTCTTACCACTCATTTAAACAAGGCCAGATAAATGCTACCCCACCTGGCTCCCAAATGCTCAGATCCCTTTCTTGAGATTTTGCTAATTTCCAATCTATTCTGTCAGCCATAACACAGTTTTACATGTATTACCTTTATTTTTCTAAAGAAATATCTGTCAGGATGGAGGCATAGGACATTTTCTTTTGCAGTCTATTGGCTTTATAACTCTTCAACACCTGCACATCTGACACAGAGCAGCAGAAGACAGGAGCGCCCAGCAGCCCTGCCCATCCTGCTGGAGGGCGCCCCATGTTGGTTAACTTGTATTGAGCCTCAGCCCAGAAGTCCTCCTTCCTGCGATTTACTGAGCCCCCTTCACAACCCTTCAAGGCGGGTACTGTTAGGAGCTGGGATGCAGGGAAGCAAAGTCATAGCGCATGGTGAGGGGCTTTTCTTCCTGGCCTCACTGACACAAACCCTTCTGCAGCTGGTCCCCTCCTGCCTCATCCCCTCTCCCTGGCAGAAGCTGATGAACCTCGTCTTTGTCTACTCTGCCTTTTAGAGACCACTTGGCTCTGTTGCCTGTTATAGATCTTCTTAAAAATAGTTGGATCAATATATCTCATGGGTTTCAAGCTTGTTAGGTAATCTAAACAGTTTATATGCATGTGCAAATAGGTGCCTCTTAAATTACATTTTTAGCGCAATTATATTTGTAAAACCTTCAAAATAACTTATTGCCTAAAACTGCATCGGTAACTGAATTAATAAACTTTGTTACAGCCATTGGAGGACTCCTATGCAGGAAACCATGCATGAAAATAATGGTTCTAAAGGAATGATGACATGGGAAATACTTATGACAAATATGGTATAAATTTTTAAAAGTACCATAGAAAATACACATATCACATGAAATTATGTAAAAAATAACAGATACATAAAAAGACGCAAGCTGGGCATAGTAGTGCATGACTTTAATCCCAGCACTGGGGAGGCAGAGGTAGGAGGAGCATTGTGAGTTCGAGGCCGACTTGGGCTACAAGTGAGCACAAGGCTGGCTTGAGCTACATAGTGTGACCCTGCCTCAAAAAAACTAGGGCTGGGAGTTTGGTTCAGTGGCTTAAGTGCTTGCTTGGCAGGCATGAAGTTGTGAGTTCGATCCCTGGTGCCACACACACACACACCCAAAGTAAATAAAAAGACACAAAGAAAATACAACTAAATGTTTTTAGTACTTGTGTTTAACATAGTGGGTAGCAATGTTAGTAGAGTGATTTGTTTTCCCTTTAGGTTTTCACCCCTCTTCTTTTTAAAATCATTTGGGATTAGGTTAATCTCATAATGAAAAAGTATATCTAGAAAACACTTATCTCTAAAACTGATGGTAAGTTTTGGCACAAGTTTATGCAACTTCCAAACAAGCGTACCACCTGATCTTTTGCATAACACACCTGTCGTCCCCCTCCCCTCCAGTCTGTGCTTTGTTTAAGATGAAAGGTAACCTGGCCTGCAAGGCTCTCCACCAGACTGTTTGCTGCTGGCCAGCTGCCTTTTACAGGTGAAGCATTTTAGGCTTTGTCGAGTCACTTAGGAGGCGCAGAGACGCAGGGATCTCAAGGCCTTGAGGCTTTCACAGTGCTTCTGCAAACAGAATGGTTCCCCCACTCTCAAGGCACGCTTTCCATCCCATGTTCCCCGGGACCTGGAGCCACACATGTGGTCAGTGAGCTTGAGATGACAGTGGTGTCTGAGAAGAGTCCCTTTGTCCTTAGTGTCCCCCAGTGCCCAGAACTCTGGCACTCTCACAGGGATCCGCCCTATTGGCAGCAAGGACCTCAGTGAATCTGCTGGGAAAAGTCCTCTTCCAAACCACTGGCCACTGGCTTGGATGAAAAATTGCTTCACCTGTGCCTATCCTGATTTCAATACATGGTTGATTCGGAAAAAAGAAAAGACTTACCTTGCTAAAAACTTGCCATTTCCTTCCTTCTAATCTCCTTCTCTTGCTTCCTCCTGAAACCTTGCAGGTGCCAGGTGTGGTGCTAAGCATTGAGGGTTCAAAGTTCAACCAGATGGGGGATCAGCCATCAAGGAGCTGGAGGTCCACCTTCCCAGTGAAAGGTTGGTCCCACAGCACCAGGCTTATTTGGCTAAGAAACTCATCAGAAATGCAGACTCTCAGGCTCTGCTTTATGGTGAATTTAACATTGTATTTGTCATAGGTATCTTCATGTTGATATACCTTTATACTGATGCAAAATCTGGATTTCCCCAAGTGATTCTTGGGCATAATAAGGAGTGAGATGCACTTGTCTATGGGCCTCCACAGGATGAGTGGAATTTCCTCTGGACGAAGTTATTATCATATTCCCAGTTGGCGTTAGTATTGGTTTTCATGAGCATTTTTAGCTTATGTTGCAAATATCACCCAGAAATATATGTAATTGTCACAGGATTCACAGGCTTGGTCATGAGGACAGTGGTTGCCTGTGGGAGTGGAAAGTCCCCTGGCCGCCCCCACCCCAGCCTGGGAAGCTTTGTGGAGGAGGACAGCAGGCAGGGATAGGAGCAGGGGAAGGAGGAAGTGGACATTTGCTCTGGTGAGGAGCATCAGAGAGGAGCTGGACATGGTCAAGCATATTCACATGACCGGGGCCTGAGGAGACAGTTTGGAAGAGGACTTTTCTTGGGGTGCATCTGAGATGCCCTTCCTCTCAGGCTCAGAAAACCAAATGGCTCCCAGTGCTTTGCCCCTGGGCCTGCAGGCTGTATATGCAGCCACTCCATGGGGGAGTCCTGTGAGGGAGCGGGAACATGCCAAGGGAGCAAGGGACAAGGACCCTAGTAAATTTCACCTCTCCTCTCTAATGTTGCAGAAAGAAGGGGTCTTAGGAATGGCATGGGATTGGGTTTTCATTATTTGCTTCATCACAATATCTGACACCCGTAACTCTTAGAGGAGGAAAGGTGTATTTTGGCTCACAGTTTGTAGAGGTTTCAGTTCATAGTCAGCTGGTTCTGTGGCAGAGTGGCATAGCAGAGGGACATGGCAGTAGAGAAATAGCTCATAGCATGGTGATGGGAAGCAGAGAGAGAAATCAAGGGAGGAGGGAGAGAGATATAACCTTGCATGCCACACCCCCAGTGACCTACCTCTTCTGACCAGGCTTTATCTCCCAGCATCGCATTTAGCTATAAACTCATCAGTGAACTAACCTACTGCTGAGTGTCACAGCCCTGTCACAGCCCCAGGATCCAACTGCCTCCCCAATACCCCACCTGTGAGCACATAAGGCTTTGAGGGAACATCTAGATATAAACCATAATCAATTGTAACTCTTTATTTTCATTGCTTTGAGGATAAAAGTCTTGTTTCTGCTAGGAAACTTAAATTTGAGGCGATGCACATGTTTCAGAAAGGATGCTTCAGGAATGAAAGGGATCTTTGAGTTAGGATGCACACCTCCTCCTATGGGGTGTCCCTGAACTTACTAGCACCAAGAAGTGGCAGGTATTCTCAATGGAGGAATTAGTGAGTAAAACAGAGAGTCCCCCAAGCTCCAGCATCCTCAGGCACAGGCCTGGGCAGGACGTTTGTGTGGTGGAGAATACCTGTGCTCGCTCCTTTCTTCCATTCTTTGACTTTCTGTTGCTCTGGGTAGAAACTGACTCTTGACGTTAGGTGTTATTTGGAGGAAAAGGCCAAGAGGCGTAGATGAAGATTTATTCAGATTTCCATGGGAAACCAAGCCAGGTGTGGTAGTGCATGCCATAATCCCAGCACTCTGGGAGGTTGAGGCAGGGAAGTCTCGAGTTTGAACCCAGCATTGAGACTTGTCTCAAAAAAAAAAAATAAGAGATGGGGGGACTGGGAATGTGTCTCAGCATGAAGGCCCTGGATTCAATTCCCAGTAGGAAAAAAAAAAGATTTCCATGGGAAACCACATGTAGTGATAACACAGTTTATGTTTTCAGAGCATGTACAGAATGAGTTCAAGAATGTATATTCTACATGGGAGTAAAAACAGTGAATTTCTCTCTCCTTATCCCTCTCTCTCTCTCTCTCTTTTTTTTTTTTTTTTGAGACAGGATTTCACTGTGCCATTCAGGGTGGCCTCAGACTCACAACAATCCTGCTTCAGCCTCCCCAGTGCTGGAATTACCGTCATATGCCACCACGCCCTGCCAAGTTTCTTTTTTCTTGTGGGAAGAACTATAAGTTCTCAGGGAAGAAAAATCTACAAGTTATCAACAACTTGTATTTTAAGAGTATGCTTTAAACATTGCACTCTCTAAATAACAGATACACAGACCACCAAAAGTCAGTCAAAAAGAGTCAGATCCGAGATAAAATTCATAAGATCACTGAGCAAACTCACACTGGAGATAAAAACCTCCTGAAAACTGTGCTTGTACATTTACTTGCATAGGACTTCATTCTAGTCCCATTATAAAGACAAAGTACACTGTCCTGGAGGACTGTGGTTGTTTGTCACCCTACACCACACTTATGATCCCAGATGATGGCTATGGCAAAACCTAATGAGAAGCTGGGCACCATGGCACATATCTGTCATTTCAACACTGAGGGAGCTGAGGCGGGAAGATTGCAAATTTGAGTCCTGCCTGTGCAAGTTAGTAAGACCCTGTCTCAAAATGAAAAAAAGAAAAAGGGCTGGGGATGTAGCTGAGTTCTATGACCCTGGGTTAAATCCTCAGTACCACAAACAACAAACAACAAATAACACAAGCAAAATCAAAATAGCCCAATGAGACTCTTACTCCATATCACGAAGACAGAAAAACATATTGCTTGCTAAAAATGTAGATCAAATTCACATTATTTTATCCTAAGCACTATAACACCTTTTCTAGTATATTTGGAAAATATTTTGTCATTGTGTACCAGAGACTATAGATTCATAGCTCTACTGAAAGTTCTGGGAGACCGAGGAAAAGAGCCAAATGCACTGATCAGGCAGACCCGTACAGAAGGGCAATGCATAGGTATGCAGGTGCATGTGAATATGCTGGTCTACAAACACCATGCCTGTGTAAATGAAGAATTAAGTTATTGATAGAAATACAACTTTTGTTTTTTCTAGCACATTTTAGAAGACTTGCAAATGGAAAAATATAACATGAACTAACACAGGGTAGCAAAAACTATGCATCTTTGCTATGGCTATCTGATGACAAATACTCATTTACAAACATATAGGGGCCACAATTTTGTTTGGACATAAACGACCTAGGTCAGTGGTGGCAAACCTATGGTATGCATGCTACAGAGGGCTGTTTGTTATGACTGAAAGCTCTAAAATGTTCACCATTTTCTTTCTACATGAAACCACAGCTTCCCATTGTCTTTAAATGAAGGTAAAACACACTAATTAGACTTAGAAGAATAGCCATAATTTAGGTTTGGTGCTTTTCTAATCTACCTTTCGTCAAATTTCTTTATTGTTTTAAATTTTATTTTAGAGAGAATAAAACCAAACAAAATATGACAGAATAAAGCCAATCAAAGCAAGACAGTGTGACACAAAATTTCAAAACAAGGTAATAGAAAATCAACAATGGTTACCATAATGCTTCTTGTTGTCTTCAAAATAGCTGCCCATACCTTCAGACATAGTAAAGTCAAACAAAACAGAAACAGAATAGAGCCAATAGAAACAAAACACTGAATGCAGTACAGGACTTCAAAGCAAGATAATAGTAAATCCAAAATGGCTACCATAATATAACTTGTTATCTTCAAAATAGCTGCCCATGCCATCAGATACCATAAAATCAAACAAGATAAAACATAATAAAACCCAACCAAACAAAACAATAAGAATGGTACAGGATTTCGAAGCAAGGTAATAGGGAATTAACAGTGGCCACCACCTTCAGAAGGAGATCCCCCATAGATGCTACATTGTGTATTTTTATTCTCTGAATAGATGATCAGACTACTGGCTTTAGGCCTGCAAAGTCAGTGAAACGCTAAACACTACAAGCATTAAGTTGTATTTTACCTCATAAGCTATCATCACAGCCTGAGTTTCTCTGGATCAGCTGGTCACTTCCTGGTGGGGGGTGGGGTGGGGGAGAACAGGACGATGTTGGTTCTTCTTGTCTCCCTGTCCACATTCCAGCAGGGATGCTGGTCAGCCTGCTCATGGCACTGACTCACAGGAGGTCTTAGCTTCTTGTTGACTTCTTGATCTCCTCCCCAATTCTCTTTATTTTTCTCCAACCTGATCTGATGTCTTTTCTTTTCTTTTCTTTTTCTTTTATGAGCATGTGGTGCATGTCTGGTGAGTAGCAGCTACCTCCTCTGCCTCACACCTCCACCCCCCTGCTCATATACCTGCTACGTCCTGCACACCCACCCAGCCCAAATCAAGCATTTTTCCTAGCAAGGTCTCCCATGCACCCAAGGGAGATGCACAAAGTTGTACATGAACCACATCGAAGGACAAGCAGAACTCTGAGGGAAGGTCATTGGGCACACAGCAGTCAATATTGTCAGTTAACTAAAAGCAAAGTCGCAGAGGCATAAAAACCCAGAACTCAGGCTAAGACTAGACAACTTTACATTTTCTAAGATTCATAAGCAGCTAGTCAGACATTGATTTTTTTTTTTTACAAAGAAGAATGGAATCTAAATATCTTAAAAATATTTTCATCGGGGTAACTCTGAAGGCAAGTGAATAATGTATAAGAATTGAGGTTAGGTTTCCCATCTCTCACCTGTGCATCTGTTCTTAGGAAAGTTTATTTGATATCCTAGTTATTTCTCATGCTCTCTTGGAATAATTTTCAAATTTGTTTTTAAAGCCCATGACACAGCGGGTAATCATCTAGCCTCTGAGCCTCTGTGTGTGTGTGTGTGTGTGTGTGTGTGTGTGTGTGTGTCTTGGACAGGAGACCAAAGGGACAGGGCAAGTGAGTTGTGTTCCTAAACATGGGCTGAGCCTTGGTTCTGACGTGGATGCAGCACTGTGGTGCTGGAGGGGTGAGTTACTCCACCGGTGACATCTTAAACCAGGATTCCCTTTCATCTCCTGCAGGCAGAGCATAAAAATATCCCTGCGGGTGCTTTCCCCCCAAAGCGGGAGTTAACTCATAGTCCTGGGAAATGCTGTCTATTTAAATAAAAACAAAATGGGGAAGGAGGTTAGATTTCACTAAGCTGCTTTTCCTAGGGCACTTGGGATGGAAACTGTCCAGCAGCCATAGGGAACCTAGAGGGAAACGCTGGCATCTCACATCCCCTCTTTCCCTGGCCTGGGGGAGGGTAAAGTTCCCCAGTTCTGCCTGCCTCGGGTGCATAGGACCCTCCCACCCCACGGAGCCCCCCACCTCTCTTGCTTCCCACCACAGCCGCCGTGGCACCTTGTCCTCTCCTGGGCCAGCCTTATTTTCAAGCTACCCAAAAATAACAACATTTGATATGAGGGCTCTAAAAGCCTTGGCTGGGGTCAAGTTTCCAAATTCTTGACTCAAGTATTGTAAATGAGAACCAGTTTTTTTTCTTTCCAGTCAGGCTATTTTTTCCCTTCTTTTTTCTCTCTCTCCCTCTTGAGATGTTGGGAGAACCCCAACCAAGGGATCAGTGCTTAATGGGTCACAGGGTATAAATAGTGGTGTTGAGACCATAACACAAGGCTCTTTGTACTATCTTGCAACTGAACCTAAAAAAAGCTTGCAAACAGAGCAGTTAACATACCGGCTGGGGCTCCACGGGGGCGTCCAGCCTTGCTGAGCACAAGCTGCATTCTGTATTTGTCCACTCCAGCATTCCACTCCAGATATCTAGTTCCAGCTTTGCCATGTGCACAGGATGCCCTATTCATTAGGTATGTGCTCAAGAAAAAAATTCATCCCACATATTTGTCTGTGTGCTGCTGGTGGTTCACAGACACAAGCCAAGCAGAGGAAGGCAATATGAAAGTGTTGGTCTGGAGCTCTGGGCCTACACCCCTCGTCCCTAGTTCCGTATTTATTGTGCCACTTGTCAAAGTCCAGCAAGCCTTCTCTTCTCATCCAGAAAATGGGGATAAACGTACCATTCACGAAAGGTTGGCTCTGTACAACACGTGGTGCTGCTTTGAAAATTAAGGCAATTGCATCTGTGGGTTTCTTTGCTTTGAGGCACTCTTTAAATGAGCTATTATCCTAATTAAACTAATTTTTCATCATGGGGTCAGTTCCTTGATGAAGTTAAATGAGATGATCTAAAATATCTATTAATTTCCTACTAGGCATTGTATTTGGGGGACCCTGGGGAATTCTGAAAATTGATTAATTCTGACAGGTCTGACGATGTATTTCTGGGTGATTATGGTGAGCCTTGGGTGGTGTTATGAGGATGCCAATTTCTGTGTGACAGTGACATTCATAGGCTCCAACAGAAGCACTATTATCCCACAGGACGGGACCAGGCTGCAGGGCATGTGACTTAGCTGACAAGTGCAATAATTCTCAGAATTTTGTGGCCCAGAATTTGTGCTGGCTACTAAGAACTGGGATTACAGAAATAGAAAGTTCAGGTTACAAGCCTACTGGGCAGGAACCCGAACTCCTGGTGCTGGCAGTGTGCCCTGGGCCCTCAGGGTTGGGCCAGGGTTGTGGGCAGCCAGTGTCCTATGTTTAAATTCTGAGCCTGTAAGCCAAAAAATGCTGAAGGGTTCTCTTACGTTTTGGAAACTGCAAAATAAAACCTCTTTTGGCAGAGAGCCTCTTTCTTTTGTGGACTCTCCTGCAGGGCTCCTGGGGAGGACTGACCTCGGGGCACCACCTCCCTCCCCCTGCTGTCTGTGCATCTATCTTCCAGTGTGTGTGTGGGGGTGGGAGAGGACATTCTTGCTCAAGTTGTTGGATTAACCAGAAAATGAGCAGGGAAAGCAAGTATCGAGGCTGGGGCTGTACTGTGATCTGCGCTGTGCCCTGGAGGTAACCCATAGATGATTCTACCTAGCAATGAGGTTAGGATTTCAGGAGCTGGTGCTTGAATTGGGTTACCAGGGCAGAGAAGAAACAAAGGGTACCAACAGCACCGGAGAGTCCCAGAGCCATGGAGACACGGTGACACATACACTTCTAATAATGCCGTGATTGTGTATGAACATTTACTAGGCAGCTGGCCCGACAATAAGGACTTTATGTGTATCACCCCACTCGGTGTGCACAGCGTCCTTTGAGACAGGTGTTATCTCATGCCCAGTCCAGGAGCGGGGCAGACTGAGAAAGTAACCTGCCAAAGATTAAATGGCTAAGTATGTGGTGGAGGCAGAATTGGAACTCAGATTTTTTGATGACCAAACCCAGGCCTCTAACAACCTTCTTAAACTTCATTCCAGCTCTCACCCTAAACTTGGATGATGCATCTAGGACTCAGGGATGTCTCTGGGCTAGAGTGGGTTCCCATCTCCTAAGTCCTCCCCAGGCTGTAAGTGCCTGGTAGTCTTGGTGGTGTGGATTTCAGAAGCTGGTGCTTGGTGTTCTGAGCAGGTAAACTGAGTCAGAACCTCCTTCTGAAGGCATGTTTTCCTTGCTGGGCCCTCCTTGTCTCCTGTCTGTATAGCAGCCTCAGGTAGGCCTGCTGGAAAATAGCCTCTGCTTATGTTGGTGCCTGGAAGGCATGGAGCTAGGCCCTCCAAGGGAGTGATAGGTACAATTTTTCTCTGACTGCTCACTGCTGAGGGCATAGACTGATGACAGAATCCTGCATTTCATGACATCACTACACACCTATGACACACAAAGGTGATCAAACTATATAGTGAATGTCTAAATAAAAAAATGAGGCAGTGAAAACACATTGCCGTTAACCCCCTCAAACAGACTCTCTCGTTTCAAACATCTGTCTCACTGCTCTGGCCACCTTCTGAAGTAGTTCTGGAAGAACTCTTTCCTGAGCGTCTTCACAAACTGTGATAAAAAATATTGTGAGTGCTGCTGCTGAGTGCCGTCTAACAAAAAGGCAGACTTGTGAAAACATCGCAGTGTATCCTCACCCACCTTACTCACTGAATCTGGTACTGTGTGACTTCTGGCTCTTCCCCAAAATCCAAATGACCATGAAAGGTAAATGTTCAAAGTCAATTCATCACATCAAGGCAGCCATGAGAGCGCAATGAAAAAGACACTCATGAAAGAGGACTTCCAGAACTGCTTCAGGAAGTGGCAAGAGTGACGAGACGAGTGTGGGAAGCAAAGGGGAGAATTTTGAGAAGGATTAGTGGCAATGTGTCTTTTATTGTAATTAATTTTTAAGTATTTTAAACATTCATTATGTTTTTCAATAATTCTGCATGTGTCTAGAAGTATCCTGATGGGTGAATATAAAACACAGCTGTTTTTCTTCAGTTCCATTTCATCCTTCAGACCAATAAGCTGGGGTTTTGGCTGCACCTTTCTGGACACATTGGGTCCCTGACAGTCCAGCTGACCCCCTTGGGCTGCTGGGACAGTAGCCCCAGTCTCTCTGACACACTGAGGTTTGAGACACAGCTTTTGAGCCCTCAGTCACATCACTCTGTGTTTGTTGCTCCTGCTGAGAGTTCCCAGGAGGTGGAAAGGAAGAGTTCTGAAATCTTTACCCTCCTCAGTCCCTGTTCCACAATATTCCTTGGGTTCCTTTCTGAGTAACATCCCAAGTGGCTACGTTGAGTGTTTTTCTTGGAGTTACTGCTCCTGTTTGCTGTGCTGAAATCTGGGACTCCTGCCTTCCCTGCGGGTCAAGAGCTTCTTGAGGGCCTGGCCCATGCCTTAATTTCTTCTGTCTTGGCCCCCAGCACAGTCAAATCACGAATGTTGAATGGATGAGTCAGTGAAGAAATGTAACCATTAATCATCGTATATCAGCTTGATTGATTTGGAAGCTGCCTAGGGAATTGGTAAAGTATACTTCTCCGTGTGTATGGGTGGGACATGCTGGAGAGGACTTGCGTACTGTGTCTAGACAGTCATCCCTTCCTCTCTGGCACTGCTCCCCTGCTCTGCTTCCTGGTTACCATGAGCAAAGCAGCTTTGCTCTGCTATACTCTTCTACTGTGTTGTTCCTGCCTTGGAGCCAGCTGACCAAATTAAACTTCTTTTCCTTTAAATTGTGAGTGTTTGGTTTTGTGTCCCAGCGATGGAAAAGTGACTGATACAAAGAATGAATGGACAAGCATGGCTTGTGCAGTCCAAACACAAGAGCAACTCACAGACTGAATGACTTGAAACACTCCTCCATTTACCTCCCCAGAACCTAGAGAACTTCTATTTGGGTCCTATGCTGCTTTGTCCCTGTGTCTCCCTTGTATCCTCCAGTTTAGACCCCCTTGGTCCCCTCCACTCAGGACTCCTGGGCCCCAGCTCAGCTCTCCCACGATTGGCTCATTTCATCTTTGACATTTCACACTACCATGGCAGAATTAGGAGCAGGAGAGGGAAAATTTTGCTTCTGCCCTGCAGCATGGCCTGGCAGAGCATCACAGCATTCTCATTCACCTCTCTAGGCATTTATAATCTCCTCCTATGGCCGATGGCATTCCCACTGTCATCAGTAGCCCCATCAGCAAACTTGGCACCATAATTGGTATTCCCTTTCCATCCATTCTCTGATACAGGTCAGGGTGTAAGCCTAATCTGCCCCTTCCTTGAAATGTCTCATCCCCTCACTGCTTTCTGTTGCTGGATTTGTCCAGTTCCTTAGATCTGGATTGATTATTCTATTGGTCTGTCTGCAACCTGAACTCTGTATGCCATTTGTTCCATCCTTTATTAATTCTTCTACCAGGCTGGGCTACCCTACTTGCTGCTGGTGTCTGGTGTCATGGGCCACTCCTGTATTCCTGGCCTTTCCCCATGCACAAGTCTCTGTACCCTGGGAAGGCCCAGCTCAGTCAGTTTAGTCAAACTTTGTTTTCTATTATCTCTCTGAAATGATCCTCCTGTTACAGCTGTCTTAGGCTTGCCTTCATGGCCTTCAACATATACTACAACATTGCTGTTTCTATTATGTCCACTATTGTCTCCTTGTTCTCATTCTGGTGTCTCTCCTTTCTGCTTCATTTTAGTCTGTCTTCCATGAAACCATCCTTGCTACTGCTGTTCTTTTCTTTGAATTATTGCACACTCCTGAGCTGAGTCATGCTACTCTGTACCTGCTCACAGGCACACTTAGATCTGACCCATGCTTTAGTGAACGTTCACTAAAATTTCCAAGTTGATTGTAATTTCTTTGAGAATAGATTCCAAATCTTTTCTTGTATTTCTCAAAGTACCTTCCAGAAGGTAGAATTTACAGAAATTATGTTACCTGCTCATATCCATGAGCAACAGACTGATCTATGCTGATGGAAACCGGGCAAAGCATTAGTTTAGAAATATTATACATATTTTACTTGGGGAAAGTAAGGATGTGCAATGGAGACTTTTGTTTGCATTGGCTGCTGATGCTACTTTTGTTTCTGCTTTTTCCTTCTCCTTCTTTTGCTCCTTTTCCTTCATGTTCACCAAATCTTCCCTTCCACCTCGACACCCTGTCTTTCTCTGTCTGGTACATTTCCTGTACACCACAAGACAACTGGATCTTAAAAAGATAACAATTTAAAATTGCCAGTGTTTTACATATAGAATGCACATGAAAAATGTTTGTCAAATAAATTAATTCATAAAACATCTGGTATTCAGTATCCTTAAAATCTCACAGCACTGATGTAGGAAGATCACAAGTTTGAATTCCACTTGGACAACTTAGTGAGACCCTGTCTTAAAAAGGAGAATGAAAGGAAGGAGGCTGGGAGTGTAGTTCAGACATAGAGTGCTCCTGGGTTTGGTCACTAGTATCAAAAAAACCAAACCAAACCAAACCAAATCCCCCCTCATAGTATTTAAGTCAAATACTTCTTTCTTTGCATCTTACTCCTAAATGTGAGCTTTTCAACATTTCTCTCTTCCAAGCACTACATCCTTTGCTGTGTTTCTGCTTTCTCTGCTGCCTTATCCAACCTAGTGTCTTCTTAGAAACGATTATTTAGCTTTCAAAATATCCTCTCATGAAATAAAGTTCCATGATTATTAATTGCAATTATTGGACATTATCATATTTTCCATAGCAAGAGGTAGTTTATGAAATGACCTCTACATACCCTAAGGAAAAAAACTAGCACATTGATAAGAGATGAGCTAGGTACATTTGTTATTAGGATTTCCAAAGGTGTTTATATATAATTCTAAACTCACCTTGCCTTCTGGGATGGACCTGTGGATTCAGGGTCTATGTGGTCCTTGATATTTCCCGTAAAGCCCAATGTGTTGACTTTGAATCCCTTTCTGTGTTTGCCATAGGCTATTATGGAAGTTAAACAATAATGGCACACACCAGGACAATGCACATTGTGGAATCACACTGTTTTGTGCTTCAGTGGAACTGAAAAACCTATACCAGTGCCTCAGAGTAAACCTAAATACAAATCAGGCAAAGAAAATAGGAATGTGACATGAAATATTTAGGTCCACACATAGATGGCATGTATTTTAAAGCCAATAATTCACGTTCTCTTTTTGATAGCAATTCCATATTTTATTCAGCATAGCAATCACACAATTGATTCATAAAAGCAAAATTGCCTGATCAATGGACTAGAAACACAGTCATTGTGAATATAAATTCTTTCCTCTTCTAATGATCCCAAGCTAATCATTTCAGTACTTCTGGCTTGTATTCCTGATTAAACTGGGAGAATAAAGGCAACAGTAACATGTGACTCCTACATTAGCAAACTAAGCATGAAGATAGAGTAAGCCAGTCTGCAAGCAAAGGGGCTGGGGTTTGTAGAATCCTTTCCATGGTATGTCTTGACTAGTATTTCCTGTAGTAGACAGGACAAGAAAAGTTACTCTCAAATGTTGAAAAAGACAGTAAAGAGAAAATGGAATTAGAGTTAGGACTCTTTAAGTAAATAAACTCACTAGACTTGTCTTTGCCTTAGTTTTCTGTTCTCTGCAAGGGTTTCTCAAGCTAGGCATGGTAACACACACCTGTAATTCCAGCTACTTCAGGAGATTGAGGTAGGACTGCAACTTAGAGACTACCTTGGACAATTTAGAGACTTAGTGAGACCTTGTCTTAAGATAATAAAAAGGATTGGGGGCGTAGTTTAGTGTGAAACCCTGGGTTTGATCCCCAGTATCCCCTCTCCAAAGTGAGGTGAGGGGTTTGCAGGCTGCTGGGAGGACTCAGTGACTTTGGATGATTTAGAATTCTGTGCCTGTTTATGTAATTTGCCCTTTGCTTCATGCCAGCAACGTGTTGCCTCAAATACTTACTTCTTTCCAGCTCAAGTTGACACTTAAGCAAGAGAACTGCCCTGCAGATTTTTCCCTCTAGTCTTTCTCAAGTTTGACACGTCTGCTCAGATCATGGAGGGTCCTGGTCATCCAGTAACTGATGAGACCCTATGCATGTGTGCCACGGCTGGCTGGGCTCCAGTGAAGACATATGAGCACGGGAGCGCATGTTTTTCTTAGCAAGCGTGCATAGCCACCCTCCCCAGGCATCGTAAATGGCAGGTCTAGGCCATCTGCCATGGAGAAGAGATACTCAGACGGGAAGGGCTGGAGGAGGTATTTTACAGCTTGTTAAGATGTGAGTCCTGCCACCTCCATTGTTGTTTTTTTTAAACAAAAACAAATTACAGATCAGAATCTCAGGAATCAACTCCATCCTTTGTGCTGCCCCGACATGTCTCCAAGTCACTTTCTTCCTTCTTTCTTTGTTCCTGCCAAGTCACCCTAATCAGAGTCTTGTGACTCACTCTCCTCAGCTTTGAGTGGCTCCAGTGGCATCCCCAGGCCCACACTTGTGAAGCCAGTTGCTGTGAGTTCTGTCCTGTTGAGGGATCACTCCCTTGATGTCAAAGGGAGGGGCAAGCAGTTTAGAGACAGAACAGATCTGGAGTGAGCTCATATCTCCCAGCCTCTTCCCTGCTCTTTCACAACACTAACTTTGCCATAACACCCAAGCAGGAGGTACTCTCCTTCTAGGCCATTGTCCTTTCTTGGGTTAAGGATTGTTGCCTGGGACCTCCTTGGCCAGAACATTAGGCTCTGGCATGTGCCCTCATAAGAGGCTGCGGTGCTGGATGTGCCTCTGAATTTAGGCAAGGTAGGGCTCTGCTTGGGAAGCTGGTGTGAAGCAGCAGGATTATTGTCCTGTTCCCAGTATGCCTCTTAGCTGCTGCAGTAACCACTTATTACGATGAGATTGATCCTACCAGGGTCCCAGGGGAAATCCTTGGCCTTAGAACTCTCCTTGCCTTAGAACTAGTTAGGGTATGGGCAGACCTAAGCCAATCAGAGCAGAGTATTCTCTGGGTCACAATGATGATACTAGGACCTAACCAATCAGAGAGGTCAGAACTCTTTCTCCTGTTCTGGAAGGATGCTCTGCTCTCTGTCCTCATAAATGTGAATGAAGATGTTCTTGGGCCTTCTGGAATAGCAAGGGAAGCTTGCCCAAAGATAACACCAATGGAGGCAAGGTTGAATCAAGGAATTGGAGAGGGATAAAGTCAAACCTTTACCTGTGTAACACCAGAAACCTACCTGTCAGCCTGTGGAGTTTTCATTTTTAAGAGACAAAAAGCTCCTTTTATGGTTAAGCCTATTGAGTAGGCTATTCTGTGACTGCATATGAAAGCACTGTAATTGATAGAGCCACCTCCTGGGGAGGCCAAGAGAGAAGGAAGAGAAAAGTTGAAAAGTAGCCATGAAGGGTGATTTTATGCCAGTTTGGGTCAATTTTGTGGTGCCCCGTAGTTTGGTTAAGCATCAATCTAACTGTTTCTGTGAAGGAAAACACATGTTCATGCTATATTAATGCTTCATATTAAAATTAGTAGATTTTGAGTAAAGCAGATTATTTTTCATAATAAGGATGGGCCTCATCCAACCAGTTGAAGGCCTTAATTAAGAGCAAAAACTGAGGTTTCCCAAAGAAGCAGAAATTGAGACTCAAGCTTAGAACATAGAAATCCTGCCCAAGTTTTCAGCCTGAAAATTTCAGACTCAAGATGTCATCATCTCTTTAATGAAATTCTAGCATTGTCAACCTGCTGCATGGATTTTGGATTTGCCAGTTACCTCAATTGTTTGAGCCAATTTCCTAAAAGAAATCTCTCTGTATATCTGTACACATCCTGTTGGATCCTGTCTCCTTGGAGAACACTAACTAATCCTGTGGCATGGGACTTTTTCACCAGGATGGGACAGGCATTTTTTCAGCTGATTTGCTGGTGGGGATGAGGTACAGCATCCTTAGGCTCCAAGAGTGTCAGGTGCAGTTCAGAAAGTGGGTGGCATTATGGAGTCCAGGAGTAGGTAGGAGAGTCTTACGGGTGGGTACAGCATAGTGATAGAGAACCCAGGGCAGAAAGCCACCTTCTGGGACAGTGATGACAAACCTTTTGGAGACTGAGTACCCAAACTGAATCCACTTATTTATCACAAAGTGCCAACCTCAGGTTTAATTGCAATGTTGAGGTTTTGGTTTAGAAAAAGCAACTGTTATCCGATGCTTGGCTGCTGGGGCAACTTGGCTAGTGTGCTGACAGGGAGGGCTCTGCCCTAGGAGATGCTGCCTTAGGAGATGTTGGGAAGGAAACCAGACAAGCAGCAGACTCCTCACCACTGGACCAAAGATTGTGTGCTTTCTAGTTCTAAAAGAGGCCTGAGGGGTAGGGGACAACCAGCTGGACCTTAGGGTTGTAGCAGAGCCAGTCTCATAGACTTGGCCAACATGGGAGGGAGGGAGTAGCTGAGGGCAACTCAAAAGCTATGGATCCTTTGAGATTTCCAAGGGCATGGTCCTAGGGCTAGACGGGTAAGAGACTTTGGGAGTCACATGGGAACACAATGGTACAGAGTTGTCTCAGCATGGGGAGAGGCACTCACAGGTCCTTCTTCATGGCTAGATGGCTCAAGGGACTGGTCTAACTGTGAACCTTCACAATGAGACCCAGGAGCAGAACAGAGGAGTCTTAGTGTCTTCCTCTATACACTCACCCCACTTATCACTTCTCTCCCGGTACAATGAATGTCTTCCCAATGCCTCTGTGGTGTCTTGTAAAAGGATTTATTATGAGTTCAAGGGAAATGAAGCAGGTAGGCTGTAGCTCCTGGTTGACAAACCCATGTGAAATCTTGATCACATACTGAGAGGAGACCTTCATGTTTATAGGTTCCCAATACAACATCATCTGTATTTTTATAGCAAAGGTACTTCTAGTCTCTTGGTGGGTATGCCTAAAGGAGGAAACCCTTTTCTGTTTCTGTGTTCAGATTTCCTTGCCTCTGTGGCCTTTCCCAGGGGATAAGAGTGCAGGGCAGTGAACCTGGCAGGTTCTCTAGTCTTACCAAAAGGAAAGGGACAGCCTCTCTCACACCTTTGACCTTCTGGCTCCCACTCTGGACCTTCCGGCCAGCCTGAGCAAAGCATTTCTGCAGGGCAGTACAGAAATGTGACCCAGTGACTTATAACTGTCCCAGAGCCTTGAGAGCCAGCTCCCAGAAAAGGCAGCGTCCTTGGGGTAAGCTTAGGATTTGAAGGAACAATCTTGAATAAATATTTCATAAATGATCAAAGAAGAGTTAACCAGGGAAGTTATCCAGACATTGGTCTCAGTCTTTATATTTTTATAAATTTTATTTAAGTGGGCCCATAACTTCATCTCTAAAGTAAGGCTTCTTTGGGTGGAAAATCCCAAGTTAAAAAACAATAGCAATTTTCTGTTACTTCTGAGTTTATATTTTTGTGTTTATAATTCTTTAAGTATTATTAGTCTCTCTGTGCCTGTGGTACAATGAGTGATATATACATTTGATTAATCTCGAATAAAACTGAATTTATCCATTGTTGTCTGGAGTGATGGAGCCAGAACAACTTTAGATTGGTTTCTCTGTGGCTCCTAGAACAGGGTGCCTGGTCTCTGTCTCTTCCACAGGTTCAAAAAGGGACCAGAGCTCCCCACAGTGGGGCTGGAAGGGCCTGGGTGGAGAGAAGCTGTACAGACTTGCAAATGAAACTTGAGGGCAGAGTTTACAGGGCATGAGAAGGGACCAAGGGTGGAAATCCAAGGGAGGATCCAAGGAGTGATAGCTGGATGGGGAAGGAAGTGGGGGGGGGTTAAGTGGTGTTTAAAGAAGGATATCAGAGGTGTCCCATCCTCTGAAATGTCCTAGAGGACCCACAGAGAAGACCTGAGTGGTGTGTAAGGGAAGAGGAGGTAAATTGCACTGTTAGACCGCTGCAGCTTCCTGATTTGGGATAAATAAAAAGGCCCGACATTTAAGGCGTCACAATTCCAAGGAGACTTTACGTATTCTTCCATTGAACTCTACAATGATCTTAAGAAATAGGTGCTGTCATTATTCCCATTCTACAGATGAGGAGGCTGAGGTTTAGAGACATCCAAGAACACACAGCTAAGTCACAGTGGGGCTAGGACCTGAAGGCAGCTACAGCCTTAACCACAGTACTGCTCTGTGCCCACTTAGCAGAGTCTTTCAGTGAAAGAACTGACATTAACCTGCTTGTAAGATCACCTAGGGAACCGTTAGGTGAATCCTGCCTCCCTTCTCTCTTTTGCTCCCTTCCTCCCTTCCATGTCAGAAGGCAGAGGGCCAGAATGAGGGATCACAGCCAGCAGCTGCCCACTGTTCCAGTGACCAGGATCCAGTCCCACAGCTGCTGTGGGCTGAAACTGAGAGACAGTGTCACTCCCCACCATGAGAACTTGCTTCCTTCTGGTTTATCTGCCCTGCCCCCTACACTTGTACTGGTAAAAGTATCTCAGGAAGTATCACCCTTCTAAGTCGACTCTGGGGTGATTAGTTAGCATGTGCCCTGACGTGTCTCCCTGATTTTTCCAGTTGGAGTACATGAGTGTGGCCTCTCTTTTCCTGGCTGAATAGCATCCATAGGATACCTGAGCACATTTGACATGCCAAGGTCCATCCACCTGATGTTCCATACCTAGCTGATGTTCAGAATTATAAAACAGTACATGTCGTGCTGTTTTAAACCACTAGGTTTGTGGTAACTTGTTATAGCAGCAATAGATGCCCATACAGGACAATGAGGGAGGACCTCATTGATGGGACATTGGAGTTCAAACCTGAAGGAAATGAGCTATTATACACCAGTATGGCTTAGATATGGTCTGAGCATGCCTCCCAAGGGCTCATGTGTTAGAAACTGGTGGCTACTGTGGTAATGATGGAAGGCAGTAGGACCTTTTCAGAGGTGATGCCTGGTGGGAAGTGCTTTGGTAACTGGGAGTTCTACCTTTGTGCATTAGTTAGGGTTCGCTAGAGGAACAGAATCGAGAGAAAATAAATACATACAAGGGGATTTACTAGGTGGGCTTAGAGGGTCAGAGGTGGGAGAGTCCACAATGGCCATCTGTGAGCTCAGAAGTGGAAGAATCCATGATAGTCATCTATATGCTGGAGATCAACACAGCCCAGTAGCTGCTCAGCTGAAGAGGGAAGCCACAGAACAAGAAGGGCCAAGGATGGAGCACCAGTGTAAAGTCCAAGTCCTGGAGGCTCACTGGAGAGTCACTGATGTGAGTCTGAGTGGGAAAGCTGAAGAAACTGGAGACAGACATCCAACGCCAATGGCAGTAAAGGCCACACTTGCTCAGGAAGACTGGAGATCTTCAAATGTGGAACTTCCTTCTTTCCCTTTTTCTTCTACCCAGGCTATGAGCCTATTGGTTGTTACCACCCAATTTGCTGGCCTCTATGCCAGTCATCTCCACAGACACACCCAGACCTGTGCTTTACAAATCCACTAGGCATTTCTCAATCCAGTCAAATTGCCATATCAGAATTAATGGCCACACCTTGGAAAGGATCAATGCTGGTCTCACAGCATGAGTTGACTTTTCTCATGAGAAAATGTTACTATGAAAGAGCAATCTATCTGATTCTCCTTTTAGCTTCCTGTCTCACACATGGCCTCTCTGTGTCACACACATTTTGGTCAACTGCTATGATGCCATTAGCTATGGTGAGATACAGCCAGGGAAGGACCTCATCAGGGGCCAAAAGGAAGAGGCTTTCTGATTTTAGGTCTTTAACCTCTAAAACTGTGAGCTAAATAAACAGTTTTTCTTTATAAAATACCCAGCTTCAGGTATTTTGCTGTAACAGTGGCAAACACTCTTGTTTTACCTGTGCCAGATTTGTTGAGGGATTGAAGACCTTAAATAAGTGCCATAAATTTGTGGCTGACAAACCCAACTCTTTATGACTCTGAAGGCTTACTTATGAGTCCACTGGCTCCTGTGCAAAAAGATATGATTTATAAGAAAATGAATTTTTTACAAATAAAATATGTTCACTGAGGTCAAAACTCACCAAACATGTTCTCCCCCCTACTACACCTTTTTAATAATTCATTATTTAAAATATTTAAAAAATGCAATATAGAAGTTGGGCATGGTGGCACACATCTGTAATCTCAGTGCTTAGGAGGCTGAGGCAGAAGGACCCCAAGTTCAAGGCCAACCTGGGCTATGGATTAAGACTCTCAAAAACTAACAAAAAAAGAAAGCAGCAATATATACAAACATATTCTCAGCTCTCCAGGTGGGCCACACAAATACCATTCTTGCTCTTCAAGTCATGACTGGACTGAGGTAGACCATTTATGGGAGTAGAAAGTAGGCTGACCTTTCTGTATAGGAATCTGAACAGAGTGTTCTAAGAAAAATAATCATATTTTATTTGTGGCCTATATTTTTATTTCACTTCCAATAAAACTACACATGTGCCAAGGTGATTAACTTGACAAATTCTCTGGCATTGACCCCAAATGGTCCAAATCTTCTGGCACCCAGGGGACGCCCAGGACTGTGGCCTCTGGACAGCCCATCACCCAGGAGGACAGCAGGGGGAGCCCTTCTCTCCAGTGTTTCCCAGCAATTTGCTGTTACCCTCTTTTACATACTAACAGTCTATGTTAGTGTTACCCAGCTACTTGGTGATGCCTGTGTCACTTACTCAGTGCTTTATTGTGTCTGGTTGATGCATGAAAAATCAGAACCCTGTCCTGGAGATCACCCAGCTTGATTTCTTAACCTCTCTGAGGCACCTTTATCCCCTGCCATCATTTTCTGGTTTTTGTTTTGTTTTTAATCATTGAGAGACATAGACGTTAACAAGGTTACCTGAGAGGCCATCCCAGGCCCAAGAACAAATATGCTGTAGCTATAATAAGCCAAGCCCTTACTTCAGTGCCTTAGTGTAGCAGCGACCAAAAGTGGGTAATTCCGAGGGGTGTTTCCCTGAGGCTCTGGACTTGGGTCTCTGGGTATTGCTTGCTTTGAGGTCTAGGTGAAGGATGAAGGAGTAGAGTCACACTGTGAACGCACGGCTGCTGTCTCAGAACAGAAGAACTTTCCACAAATTGCATTCCAACCTTGGAAAAATCTTCCAGGTTCCTTTGTGAAATATATGAGGAGTGGACTCTTTTGTATAATTTCCAGCACAAGCTTCTAACATGGTTTTTGTGCCTATTATCAGGAAAACAAAACACACACACACACACACCCAAATCATTAGTGCAGGAAGCATTTGGGCGAGTCCTTTTACTCCACTCTCATCCATCTACTACAATCACTGTTTAAACAGTGACCAAAACTACCGTACAGCACTCAGTGTGTCCGTATTTCAGATAGCCACCCTCTACTCCAAGTCTGGTGACACATAATGTGATCTGTTGTGTTTTGTTTTGGTGCTAGGGATAGAAGCCAGGGCCTCCTACATACTAGGGAAGCCCTCTAGTTGTGCCACTGAGCTACACCTGTAGCCCAGTCCCTATAATGTCGTTTTAAAAAATGACAGAGGCAAATTGGAGCCCAGCTCTGGCAAGTTAGACCTGTCTCAAAACAAAACAAAACAAAACAAAACAAAACAAAAATCAGTAAGAAAGAAAGAAAAGGAAAAGGAAAACAACGAAAGAAAAGGGGACTGGGGGCTAGAATGTCATGCAAAGTTCTTCGGTTCGGTCTTCAGTGGTGGTTGTGTGTGTGGCGCGGGTGGGGGCGGTAAAACAAAAACAAATCCCACAGGAAACACACACAAAAAGCCACGATAGTCACACTGGTTCTTTTTATTACAGAAGAGTAATTGAATTCAATAATACAAATTAGAATTTGGTGGTACCTCAAGTGCCCACGAGTACTTTTTAGTGGAAATAAAAGTTTCCCGACCCAAAGTCACCTCCCATGCAGCTGTCACAGCACTTTGACTCAGTAGTTCCCACAGGGGCACGTCCTGAGGCTTGCTCCATAAATACATTTGGTAACATGCCTCTGTGCACGAGTGCCCTCTGCTAAGACAGATGCCCCTTAAACATGCGTGTTTACTCCACCAGCATGGAACATTTGGCTTATTATAGCTACAGCCTTAAGGAAGGTGTGTGTGGGGGGAGGGGGGGACCCGGCATCATGATTTCCAAAAGAGGAGTGACATTTCGGGCAGTTCTTGTCATGCGCCATCTCCAGCTTAGCAAAAACACTCAGCTGGGCCAGCCTGGCGCGCTTCGGGGACCGGCGGGCGGCGGCCCGGCGCTGCAGACGTGCGTGTGATCTTTTCCGGGCTCGAGGGCGCGCTCCCCGCCGCGGCCCGCAGGAGCCAGGCCTTTGACTTTATTTGGTGCAGCGCGCGGCGGTGGCGGGCCCGCGCGCGCACATTCCTCCGCTGGGCGGCCACCCCAGGCAACGGGCGCTAATTATAGCGCGGCAGCTGGCGCGGGGCGCGTGGGGAGGGGGCGCACTGCGTCCCAGGTCTCCCGCGTCCGAGGCGGGGTCGCGCGGCTCCGGGCCGCGGGAAACTCTGGAATGGAAAACCTGGGCGCGCGTGGAAGTCTCTGTGTCCACGAAGGGCGGTCTGTGGGCTCCCCTAGACCTCTCCCGGGGGTTGGGGGCAGGTGAGGTGGGGTGGTGACCGTGGTGGTTCCTTCCCCTCCTGGGAACTGGGCCATCTTCCTTTTTAAAAAAGTCTTTCTGAGCGATGCAGAGTTTTAAAAAAGGAAAAGAGAAAGCTACAACCTGACCATGCTGACCGGGTCCCCGTGTTTCCACCGGACCTGGAACTTGTGTCCGGATGAGAGCACAGGCAGTCCGGGATGGTGGTCGGTGCGCACCTGGCGCGGCGTATCCGTTGTGCGAGGGCCCTTTGGGGTTCGGGACTGTGTTCCTAGGTCAGACTCCTACAGCGGTTCCAGATGGAAGTTGTAAGGAGAGACTCAGTTCTCGAGTGATTCTTTTGCCCAGAGGATGCTTTGCATACTCCGTGAAGAAAAGCGACACGTGGCTAACTTGTGGCTATGCACCCTTAGCCAAGCACACTGGCCTTCCTACCTGTGGGTTTGACGTCAGTAACCTCAGGCTGGGGCCTGGACTTGCCTCCATTTAAAGCCTGGAAAGAGGTTCCTGATTGTAGGTGTTAAATAATAACGGCTACAACCCATCTGGTGCTTATTAGGAGAACAGTATTCCAAAACTTCTCTAATGACTGTGACCTCCTGTGAAATTCTGATTTCAGTTGTATATGGGGTACAATAAATCTTTACCTTTTACCACCCAAAAGGCTAATTGAATTGCTGTTTGCAGCAGAAATAACAAAATGGGGGTAACAGGTTTCGGCCTGGTAAAAGGCCTCAGCAGCCTTTTCCTGTTTCGTAGCTTATACTATAGTCTTAAGTGTTGCAGGCTGGAGAACGTGGCAGGTTCCGGCCTGAGCTGTGTTTAGAAGTGCCGATTTACTCTAACCCAGACAATCCTTGTTGAAGGACATGTCTGCTATCTCCAGAACTCTTACTATGGGAAAAAAAACAAAAAACAAAAACCATAAAGCTCAGTAATTTGAGGTACTCTTTGTATACTCTTTCCATACATTATTAAACTGAGACCCTTAGCTCAGCTTGAAATACTGTTTCTAGTTTTGTGCTCCCCCCATAGCCATATACAGTTCAAAATATCCTATCTGAACTATCACAAGAAAGATAGTTTCTAAATGGCAAAGAAATTTGCAACGACCTGAATATTTACCTAAGGCTGCTAGGTGCCTGCAGTGCACAAAGCCTGATTTATCTGTCTTGCCTGATCCCCATCCCCTCATTAACTGATGTTGATGATATACTTAGAAATACTAATTGCTAAGCAAAGGTGGTTAAGTGATGGGATCTACAGATTATGTAACATAGTTCATTTTCCCCCAATGGAAACTATATTTAGAAATATTCAAATGTGACATTATTACCCTATGCAGGATGTCTTATCTCGGCATCAAGGGCTTCTGCTGAGCTGCTGGAGGAGGATACTCAGATTATGCAATCTGGCTTCCAAAGCCCATTCAAAGGAGAACTACCAGAGCACCGAAGCTCTCAATTCAAACCAGAAATCCTGTAGGCTCAAGATCTTGTCTGACCTAGGAGGAAAACATTTCCTAGAAGTTTTACATGGTTGATGTTGTGATAAATTTTACTTGCACTTAAGACTCGTTATTCTATGACTTTGAACACTGTGTGAATTGTAAAGGGCGAATTATTTTTTTTCAAAATAATATTTAAGACTGTATAATAGCAGGAATTGTTTATACCAGTGTAATAGATTTATTCCAATAAGGAAATTTTACCCAGTTGTTTTTCAGATTGAGAATAACAGTTTTAAGGTACAGTGTCTTAATGAGTCTCAATAATGACTTGCCTATGGTGAGTTACTTTTTGGCCTAAAACACCTTTTCTGTGGGTTGTACACATCATTTTATGTGCTCAGCGCTATCCCATAGGCACACAATATTCTGTGACTAAAAACCAGTGCAAATACAGGTTTCATATTCTGTAATTTTTAAAAAAAAATGAACTATACTCTCAATTAAAAAAGCAAAACTGTGTGAATTAAGCATTTCAGGTTAAATTATATTGACACAAGGAGAGAGCAGGTGCCAACTAATGGAACAAAACAGGTAACTGTTAGATTAGTAATATTTCTTGTCTTCTTGTGTTGGAGATCAAACCCATAGCCTCTCACATGCTAGGCACATGTTTTACTACTGAGGTACAACCCTAGCCCCATAAGTTAATTTCTTAATGTTAGATTGGGGCAGTATGAATATCCCTAATTATAAACTTATCTGGGGTCTAATAGAGAAATCCATGGATCACCCATAAGCCCAGTCATTTTTCCATCTTCCAGCCTCTTAACAATTTACAAATTATGTGTCCAGTTTTGTGCCTTTCACATTACAGGGCAGGATATTGAGGAAGAGGCAAGCTGTAGACAACGGGTAACCTATAAATTACACCCCTGATCTAGCCAATGCAATGGGTTAAACCCCCCTCCCACCGCCATGTCTAGAACCCCACAAGATGAAGTGGGTAAGTATGCGGTGGGTAAGTATGTGCTCCATTCACTGGCACATCCAGCTTTGGTCTGTGACCAAGGAAAGGCGTGTCTCTCACACTGTTCCTATGAACAAAAGGCAAGCAAATGAGGGTGACTCAGGGTTTCTGGTGGCCTACACACAACTGAACATTTTTCTGAATGCTTCCACGTACACACTTAGGAATCAGGAAGACAAACATTTTGCTCTTCACTAAACTGAATAAAACTATCTATAAATCATGTGAAGCAACTCTGAGTAAGAAAGGACTTAAAGTCTAGGAACTAAAAAGGGTTCCAGATTTTCCTTTTAACTTTTCCCTCCCTTTGGGGAATAAACAAAGACATCTGCCACATCAAGAGTCTGGTTTGTTTTTAACTGAAAACTGAATGTAAACCATTAAAGTTTATCTTTGGGAGCAGCTTTCTGAAATTTTAAAAATGACTTCTGTGAGGCACACTGCAAATAAAATTTAGCATTTTGGAGAACAAAAACTAATTTAACAAGTCAATTTTTAACTTATTAATTGAATAATGTCATATAATTTACAACTTATAGTTTCTTGAAAAGTATAATAAGTGGGCTAACAATGAAAAAAATTACTAAAATAAATACAGTGATCCAGGCCCCCTTAGTTACTGGACCTTTTCAAAAGAAAATGTATTTGACCACACATTCACTGTTGCTGTTTAAAACATGTAAACTGGTGTATATCCTAGCCTTAAACTCTACAAAAAGTTTCACAACTTCCTTTCACAGAGAAGTCTGCCAAGCCATTGATCGACAGAGTAAAAACTGCAACATTCAGGAAATTACTATGTGATAAACAGTTTTAAAATGCACATCAGTGCTTCCTACATTTTATCTGTTTATAAATCTAGGTTTCAGGATAGCAACAAAGCTCACTTGTAACTTTAGCTTCTATTTCCCTCCACCCCCACCCATTTTCCTTTGGTCTTCAGTGCATATCCTAGGGCCTGACATGGCTGTTTTATTCCAATGCTTTCCCGAGGGCAGCTCCAGGTCTTGCTGGTCAGTCTTTTCAATGTCGTCACTATCTTCTCCTTCCAATCCACTACTGAAGATTGGCTGGCTCTACCGTTCACTGCAAATAAACAAGTGCTTTCCAGCTGCACTTCAATCAGCTCTTTTCTTATGTGTCCCTTATCTGGCTGCCCTTGCCACAGTCTCTAGCACTTCTGCTTTCAACCATCAGTGCCTTTTTGTTCCATCATCTTTTATCTCCTGTGGCCCTGCAGCTCTAGCCAAACCCCAGTCCCAAATCCACGCACCCCTTCATCACACTGTCACTAGGAACACAAAGCCAGCCTGAGCTTATTTAAAAAAATTAAAAAAGGCCTCAGAAAATGTTCAGTGCTCCCAATTTTATTTTTTATTTAATGCTAAAAGTTAAAAGAAAAAAAGGTACTGTAAATCTGACAAATGACAGAATGCAGGTGATATTTCCATAGCGTGATTTTAAAATATAATGTTGATATCTAAGATTACACTTACTTCAGTTGACATGAATTTCATCATATATAGAAAAAGTATCACCTTCAACTTAAAAAAAAAAAGTCAAGGTTAAAAGGTGGCACACTTTTAAAATACTTGGTGGCCAAGGGAAGGTATATAGTAAAAGTTGTAAACCATGTGTATGTTCTCATAACTTTAAATGTGAGGCCACATGAAAGACAGTACATCTGTTAAATTCTATAAATTGTTAAAGCAAAAAAGGGAAAGCTTCAACACCCCAACCCCTAATATTCTGAGTATTAAAAGCACAGCTGAAATATCAGGATCTGAAATCCGATACTGCCCATGTACAGTAAGTAGCTTTCTGACATTTCTATCCAGCTGTGGAGAATCCCTGCACTGTCATCAGGTCCAACAAAAGATCAAACCCACATCCCAATGTTAACTTTTTAACTTAAGAGAATGTCAGAAAAACAACCCAGATCCACACTCTCTATCCAACTATAGACCTTTCCCAAAGGCCACCCAAGGGCCAGTCAGACTCATGCAGACCTAATATTTTAATAGCAGGAACCTCAATATGCAACCCTTTGAAGCTGTTCAAATTCACCCCACTTCACCAGCACAGAGAAACCACAGGTTGTCTTCTCCACAGCTGGATAGACCTCTCCACTACAGCACGATGGTTCTTTATTAATCTTTTTGGAGAGCTTATCTGTGTTAAGATTGCAAAACATACAGATAGCCACCACAAATTAGGTCAAATGACTGATCAAGTTGTAACATCTGTGAGGTCAAATTCCAGTTCATAATAAAGTGCCTAGAAACACATTTATACAACAGATCATAATAACTGAATTCTTCACAAATATCTTTATGGGCATGTAAAACTGACCATTTTTGCATGTGTATGTTCACACAAGAGAGACCAGTCTGATCTGAGTCATACATAACTCTAATTAAAAAAAAAAAACGTAACGACAAACTGGTTAATCATGCAAGTCTGTTTGCAATATAACAATGACTGGTAACATGAATTTGCACAGCACTAGTAATAGGTGCACTCATTTAAAACACTACAAAAAATACTGTATTTGGTGCAGTATCTGATTTTCATGTGTTTAGTAACTTGACCACTGAAAACATTTTGAGCAATTAAAATAAAAAGACAAACACATAACTAAAAGAAGAACCCAAAGTTGGTAGTAATCTATAGTTTTGAAATCAAAATGAATGCTAGGCTGTGAACACACACAGTGCAGTGGACCTAGAAGCTATGAATCAGCCTAATTACAAGGCCAAGTTACAAACACCTGAACATAAGATTTAAGATTTAAGTGTTCCTGTCAATGTTAAATCATAACAGCACAAAAGAAAAACCAGTATCACTGTGAGACAACTATTTCTAACAACTGATGATTTAATGTTTAAAAAAAATCATTTTACTGATGCGAAATAGTGATTAAAAGAAATTAGTTTACAAACGGTTTCTAAAAAAAATTTTAAGTGGGGCCTGCCTATTACATAAAACATTTAATTTTAAAAATTTTCACTAATCATTTTTTTTTTTTCCAGAACAGTATTATTTACTTGGTATTTCAAACACATGTAAGAAGGAAATTACAGGTTTCCTCCACCCACACTTGGGCTGTCACTGATACACTGGTACAGGCAGCCCTGGCATCACCCGCAGCTGTTACTGTCATTGTACCATACTGTATTTAGCACTCACTGAAACAGGGTGTAGGTGATAGTATCAACAGCAATAGCACTACAGGTAAATGATAAAAACAAAACACAACACAAAACAGAAACAAAACCAGTCTCACAATCTCCAAGTTCACCTAGACTGCAACTTTTCTTGCCATTCCTTCAGAGGAAATGACAGCAACAACAAACAGAGGTCTGGGGTGTTCCGAGAGATGAAGGGGCGCTGCGGAGCTAGGCTCCACTCCAAGATGGCAGTGCCATCTTGTACACATCACCACCCCTCGAAACCGCCTCCATCGCTGGAATTGTGTATTATGTAACCAACTAGCATGCAGCATCGTAATCTTACAACTGATCACGTGGAACGTGAACAGCGGTCAACTTTGTCTTAAAAAAAAAATTAAAAAAGACCCTCTCCCCACCAAAATCATACAATTCGGAAAATCTCTCAGCAGCACCTCTCAGTCCATGTCCCAAGAACTGAACTTTTAAGAACAAAATAGAGAGATATTCAAAACATACTTCCATACTCCTCCAAGACACATTTTGGGGTAAACTTGGTGATTATTTCCCACTTGACAATAGCACCCCTTTCCTTTCTTTCTCCACCAACTGGCCTCTAGCTTCAGAAAGGGGCCAGCAATAAGGAATAACAGACAGTAAGGCAATCTTACAATGTCAGAAAATGTATTTGGCTTTTTTTTTTTTTTAAAATAAGTGCATACAAATACAGCTAGAAGCATTTCTGATTTGCCAAGTGCTCTAAAAAAGCAGCCAAGTCACAGCCTACATAGAACGGTAACTGTCACCAGGATAATAAAGCACAAAGATATGCTAATAACATTAACAAAAGAAGAAAATGCCTTTTTAAGTACATACCTTTTGTCGTCAAAAAATATAGAAACACAATGTATTCAAAAAAAAATCAAAATTATACAGCCATGTTTATGAAGTCTACATTTCCCTTGTCTTGGATATATATATAGAGAGAGATATATATACAATTCAAGCAGTTTTGGATAAGGGTAATCATTGGGTTTTTCTGAAACTGGAAAAGTCACGAGTCTCTCTCCTTTTTCACTTTCACATCTCCAGCAAGGATGGTTGCAATCTCCCCCTGCATAAAGGCCCAGGGGACATTGGAGCCCACCAGAGGGCATTTCTCCCCACTGGGACAATAGACCTCTCCACTAGCTCCCTGCTGTTTGATGCTTTGTCTGGAGCAAGGGAAGCAGAACTTGTGCGAAGGGACAGAGGGGCACTGCACAAAGTGGGTGTCCTCCAGCCGCTCATGACACAGGGTGCAGCACAGGGGGGCGCTGGTGGCCAGGGAGGAGTCCGGGAGGCTGGCTGGGTGCACGGGCTCCAGTCCTCCAGTGCTGCCGGCGCCCTGGCCCCCCACTTCTCTGGGGCCAAGCCTTCTTTGGTTCATAGAGGACGGAGAGGGCGGACTGCTGCTATTCCTCCTGGTGGTGGAGTGAACCTGGTTGGCATCTTTCGAAGTATGACTGCCCCCCGCATTGTCTGCCACTAAGATCAGGGCTGCCATAGGGGACTGGCCATTCTGGGCCGCTTCAGGCGGTGTGGTCCGGTTGGAATGAGGTGAGGCAGTGGGTGGTGGTGGAGACACAAAAGAGGATGTAGGAGTCATGGGGATCTTAAGCCCTTCTGTAGAGGTGGACAGCCATGGTTGGGCCTCTCCATTGATCTTGGGAGGCCCGACTTCACCCTCTGGTTCTGGAGAAGGCTTCCTTTTCCTAGCTGTTCTTGCAACTGGAAAAACAAAGAAATGGAAGAAGAAAAAGGGGGTGATAAACTAAGGCTCACTGCAAGGGACCTCTTATTAACGTGAAGCAAAACTTATTAGTTAATGTCTATTCTCCAGAAACACACACACAAGACTGTCCCCCAAGTTCTGCATGCAGCTCCACACTTTGGGGCTCTGGAGCCAAATGGCAATTTAAAAGGAAACTAAGTCTCAAAAAACGGCCTCTGCTTTTGGACAGGCATGCCTCTAACCTGGCCTGAGCTGCAAGCATGTGACTTGCTACCGTCACGGACAGGTTAAAAGGTGACTGGGGCCCTCGTGCTCCCATCCAAGAATGTGCTGGGAAAGGAAAGCCCCGTGTCAGGGCCTCTCAGCCGCTCTGACTCATTCCTGTTGTGCTGCTTCAGCACTGGAACACGTTGCCACCAAGCCCGGGTTCCGCCTGGCCTGAGGCGCATCAGGAAGTGGGGCGTCTGTCGTTTCTGGGCAGGCAAGGGCAGAACCACCCCCTAGCACCTCACACCCGACTCCTCGCCCCTCGGTCGACACCCCCCTCACTCGCTCGATCCATAGCCGCCCCTACCTGCTTTAGACCCGTTGGCCCCGCTGGCCTCGAAACCCAACAACCTGCCTGCAGTCAGGGCCGGCTCCTTCTTGAACTTGCTCTCGAAGGGCCCCGAGTGACCGTGCTGGTGCAAGGCCAGCAGCGTGTCGCGCACCGTCTTGGGCCTGTTGACCCAGTCCTGCTCCGCAGGCCCGCCGCGCCCTTTGCCCGTGGCCTCAGTGCCCAGCTCTGCGGCCCCAGCCGCGCTCGCCAGGCCATCGGCTGGGCCCCGGTGTGCGGTTGGCGGCGGCGGTTTCTCCTTGGCCGTGTCGCGGGACTCGTGTTCGGCGGGCGCACTGCCGCACACGGAGGCTGGTCGCTTGTGCGCGCCCAGCTCGGCGGCGGGCGGCGCCGCAGCCAGCGCGGCGGCGCGGGCGCCCAGGCCGAGCGCGGCGGGTAGCGGCGCGGCCGAGCCGTTCACAAGCGGCACAAGGGTGGGCGGCACGGCGTGGGCGCGACGCGCGGTGGGGCTCTGCCGGTTCAGCTCAGGAGGCTCCTCCAGCTTGGAGAAGCCGTTGGGCACCAGGATCCCGTTGGCGGGTGCGCGGCCCGTGAGGTCGGCTCCCAGACGCGGGAAACGCTCTAGAGCCTGCGGCGCGCGCGGGGAGGCCTCGGGCGCGGGCGGCGGGGGCAGTAGCAGGTCCTTGGCCGACGACAGCGGCGGCGGCTTGGCGGCTGCAGGAGGCGCGGCGCCGGGCGGGGAGCGGCCCTCGGGGACGCAGCCGTGCGCCCGCTTCAGCTGCCGCGCTGTCTCGATCACCAGCTCCACGCGGTCGGCGCCCTCGTAGTTGACGCAGCCGCGACACACGGGCTCCGTGAAGTCCCAGAGCATGGCCCAGGGCATGCGGGGCAGGTCACACAGGTAGCACGACTGCCGCCGCGACGCGGCCGCCACCGCCACGGCCGCCGCCATGTCGCCCGAGGGGCGCGAGGGGGGGGCGCCGCCGCCCCCCGCCTGCACCCCGCGCGCCCGCCGCGCGCCCCAAGCCCGCGTCTCTCCGACCGGCGACAGCGGCAGAACCCGCGCAGAGGCGGCAGCCGCTGGCAGGCGGCGCGCGAGGGGCGCGAGGGCCGGCGGGGGCGCGGCGGGCCTCCACACCGGGGCGAAGACTGGCCGCGGGCGCGGGCCGGGGGGCGGGGAGCCCGCGGGGCGGGGGCCGGCCGCCGGGGCGCGCTCAGCCCGAGCGGCGGGGCATGCCGCGCGGGGCGGGCCGCGCCGCCGCGCTCTCCCAGCTCCTGGCGTCGCCGCTCTGCAGCGTGCAGCCCGCCTCAGCGCCGCCGCCGCCGCCGCCTCGCTGCTACTGCTGCTGCCGCCGCCGCCGCGGTCGCTCCGCTTCTACCGACTTGATTCTTCGACAGCTTCGCACGGCGCCTGCGCGGCCCCCTCCCCTCGCGCGCGCTCCCGCCCGCCCTCCGCGCGCGCCCGCCCCTCGCCTCGCCCCGCCCCATTCCGCCCCGCCCCCGCGAGGGGTCATTGCTACTCTTGGCTGGCCGCGGGTGTTTGCGCTCTCCTTCCTGCCGCTGGCGACAAATTGGCTAGGCTCTGCTCTCTCCTTGGGTCCCTCTGGGTTAAACCTAAGACTGTTTACACGCAAAGCCATTTCGTCATTCGGTCTCTGCCAGCCTAAGGACGGGCGTTTGGGATCTAGCGTGGTTTAGTTTGGGCTTTTCCTGGAGTCGTGCTTGGGCGTGTGCTTTCACATCAGGTGAAAAACACGAAACTTGTTTTGGGAGGGACACGTGGTCACTACCCCTTTTAAGTTTCGGCAACTCAATGCCTGACACTCACTGTGCACACGAATATGAGACCTCACAGCCCCACCAGGCCCCCAGTACCGCCGCCCCGCCGCTTTATATTGGGCCTTTCGGCTGGAGGGTGACGTGGGACCGGGTGGGGGGGGACGCCGCTAGTGCGCACGCTCCGGGCAGACGTGCCTGACGCCGCGGGGCCTGGGCTGCACACATTCTAGAGATCCGGGCTCTGCAGCGGCGTGGCGTCACGGCGCAGGCTCCGCCCCTTACTCCCGTTTTCAGGCCCCGCCCCACGCAGCCCCGCCCCCGGGCCTCCGCCCCCAGCAGAATTTGGACTCGCTGACAGGAGGCTTGGCGATTTCGCGATCCAGCGCGCGTGTGGGGTCGCACCAGCTGTCGGCCTGGGCCCTCTGTTTCCCAGGCCAGGTTAGCCTGATGGGCGCAGGCCGGTCCGCTGCGGATACCGCAGACTCCTCAGACCGGAATGAGCCCCGAGATACCCTCTTTCATCTGCAGGAGGAGCTGCGGGTGCTGGGTCTGTCAGGTCGGGCGCCCGGGGCTGGTCCCATTCATGAGGGACCGCACACTTCCGCCCCGTGGCTACGGCCCTGGAGGTGCTTTTTTTGGGAATACAGGCCCACTCCTCTCCCTTAGACTGGAATAAGTTGGTGAAGTGTGGGAAGAACAGGTTACTCATTATATTATCGTTACTACAACTGGATTGGTAGGTGGAGAGGGAGAAAAAAATCCTGACGTTTCTCTCCAGTTGCTATTGAAAATGCCAGGTTGCTTCAAAGGATTAACCGCAAGAGGAAACACGCCTGTAAACAGTTGAGGAAGCTGCTTAGAAAAAACCTGTTCAAAAAGGCACAGGAAACGTAACAGGGCCTGAGTGTGTGTGTTCACAGGCCAACCTTGAGTGTCTTCCGGGGGTTTCCAGAGAGGGTACGCCTATTGCCAGGGGCTCCCCATCTGTCCCCAGTCTTGTCCTGCAATTGCAATCCTGCCTCACCCTCCCCAAATAGGGAGAATAGGGCCTACCGGCAGCTGGTGCCAACGGGTTTGGGCACTCCTGGCCCCTCCTCCAGGACCCGTGCTTCTGGTCACTCCCCTCTGAGGCTCCGTGCCATTCATTCCAGCACATGACTTCACTCATCTGGCCACTGGGCCAAAGAGGGTAAAGCTGACCAGTCTTTCTGCTGCAGAGGGACGAGCCAGTTCAATGCTCCTGAGAGATGGCCCCACTAAGCAAGAACTGGAACATATTAAAAGAAAATACAACTCACCATGAGATTGGTGGCCTAGTTATACTCATTTACCTGGGAGCTGGTACTGGATGCCCTCAAGGGAGAGCCTGCCACTTCGTCCGAAAATAGAATTCTGAGAGACAGTGTGTGCTCTGAGACACATTAAGTAAGGATCTTTGTAGAACAGAGCTTTGTTTCTCCAAAAGATCATTTCCTTTTTACTTCACACTGCCGGCCTAATGTCGAAACTGACTGTTGGCACTTCCCTCCTGAAAAGCCTGTTGGAAAATGGAAAGGCAGTTTTAGCCCTGGGCTCCCTTACCTTAAAAGGATCCAGGACCCAGGGGGTTAAGGCAGGCCCAGGACCCAGGGCAGCAATTCTTTATATTGTATCAAAAGTCTTTCATGCTGCCTGGCCTTTCATGTAGCTCTGAAGCAGCTTTATCGATGTATGCTAAGTAAACATAGCTTTGTTTTTGTCTCCCACCCACTGCCCTCCCTCTCAGCGCAGACTGGAGTTGGATTCCAGCCAGAGCCACTGCTGCAGCAGTTAGAGCCGCCTCCTCCACACAGGAGCATGGTTTCCAGGGTGAGGCAATGCGTCTGCAATTCGCAGAGACAAGGCAGGAATTGTAATTGTAGCTCATCATGTGATGACTTATGAAAGAGGAAGTTGGTGTGTTTTAGTCACGTAGACTCTGCCCTGTTGCTTAAGGCTCCAGGTCCTCAGAAGAGGGTCAGGATCATCTTTGCCGCTCAGGGTCAAGGTTACCAGGTTGATTGCAGCATGCCCCTACACATTCCTAAGTGGTCAGGCAGGCAGGTGTGTGCCAAGTGTTGGCACAGCAGTGGGTTAAGGCTGGCTTTTAACCAGAACACTGATACAGTTTGCTTTGTCTTAAGAACTAAAGGATATATTCTATGGGAAGCACTCCTGCTGAGGCTAGAAAAACAATAGTCTTTCCCAGCTGTAATTTCTCAGCTTTCTTTCTTTTTTTCTTTTTTCTTTCTTTCTTTCTTTCCTTCTTTCTTTCTTTTTTTAAATAAAAATCACAGTTTAGGTGTAAAAGGAAAGCCAGTTAGTGTGACACTGTAAAAAAGCAGTAGTAAGGGAAGTGGCCCCAAAGGTGAGCCAGAGGAAACAGTTCTGAGGGATTCGTGGTCGGCAGTACAGACCTGATCATGCACACTGAGATGTGCAGAGTTTGCATCTTCTGAGTGGGTGTTCACCTCTGAAGCTGGAATGTGGCCCCCAGGCTCACGCCAGTCCTGGTGTCCTTGCTCACACACTGAAGCCCTGTACCAATCATCTACAGGGCTAGGTAAAGAAGCACTTACTACTTAGGACCCTGATAGAACTCTGTCCTCAGGATATGCACCCTCAAGAAGGATATAGCCTCCTGCCCTTGGCAGCTGGTGGGTGCTCTCCAGGAATGGCATTCCTTGGGACTGCCAAATTCATCGGTTCCATCCTATCTCCAGATGTGGAAGGACAGCCTTCATTCTTCAGAGTGCAGCTTCTTTAAATAACCATGATGTTGCAACTGTAGTAAAACTTCTTCAACTCTGACCTTGGCATGTTTGAAGAAGGAAAAAAAATGCAGCCACATGCCGTTTAGATTTTTGTGGATGTCACTGTAGATGCCTTGTGGGGCATCTGTACGGTAAAACTAGAAGAATACATGTAATACTCTGGGCTTTTCCACTTTTAAAAACTTGTAACTACATACTTGAACACATTTATTTGTTTATATGAATACATCTACACAAACTGGAACATAGTGACATAAATGAACCTTCTGTAATTAGTGGGAGAGCCTTTTTTTTTTTTTAAAGAAACAGCATTTTATGGGACAGTTTCACTCTTTTTAAAATTGCGAATATTCTTATTTAGAAGCACTTTCCCTCTGCTTGACCTTTCCCTGCAGCCTACCTCTCCTGTGCACAGAGAGCATTCAGATATTAAAAAGTCTTTTGCATGTGGGGGGTCTAAGAGTCAGGCCAAATTAAATCACAGCAGCTCTTAATCATCCACGTATTATCCGCAGAAGCTGCTGCCACCAGCCTGTGTGTCCACATTTGTACAGCTCCTCATCAAGTACAAAATTTGGGGTCCTGATGTAGGTTAACTACTGACTGTGTTGGAATTTAAAGAGCTAAGTGAAAAGCAGACAAAACAGACAAAGGAGAGATTGAGGTCACACACTTGCTCAGTCTGTAAGGAAATTTGCAGGAGACCTGGAAGAGATTCAACAGCCATTTGGTGCCAGAACTCTCCTATTGGCTTTTTGGAAAGAGCAAGATGAAGTGCACTTTTCTGAAATAATAGCTGGCTGTGCATTTCACTGATATTTAAGACACTCAGTAGAATCCTTTAAAAGATATCATCAGTGGGAAGATGCTGACAAAATGGTGAATTAACTTCACTGATAATGTTTGAAAATATTAAAATGGTAAATTTCCTCCCATTAGCTTTCCTACTTAAAAATGTACATTTCCTATGTACACATTCAGTAGTAAAGGAACTGAACTAATCAAATGATATAGTTATTCAAAAGGCTAGAGGATAATATGATAGCATGGTATTTGTTTTATTTTCATATGGATATTTTAAAAAGATGTTTCAAGCTTGTTTCTATCATCTTGTCGTTCTTTTCAGAACTAAAAATTTGAGGTATTAAAAGATGAAGTGATTTTTCTAAAGTAATAGTAAGGGTGACAAAAGTCCAAATATGACTTCTATTGTCTAATAATATGCTTTGGAATAGTCTATTTGTGTTTTAAACAGTTTGGAGACCCAGTAAGAGTGTTTATGTTTGTTAAGATCTTCTGTTTACAAATGAGTGTTAAGATTTGCTTGTCTCTACCTATGTGTATAGGGAAAAGGAAAATTCTAGAATAGTTCATAGGACCCTCAATCCAAAGAAAAGTCAGCATTTACAACAAATAGAGGTGACAGGTGAGGCACAGTTGCCACAACTCTATGTCTAGTGTAGTACTCTACCACATTAAATGGCAAGCTATATACTGACCTTTAATGATCTTTAAATATAAATCATTGTTGGTGTTAGCATGAAAAATTCAATTCTGTGAGCTTGCTGGGTAGTGCAATAGTTTTGGCACTCACCAAATTATAGTGTGGTACCCTCAACTCTTTGTGACCTATTTCTTTAAAAAAAGGAGGAAAAACTCATGAAAAACATTTTGTTCTTACTGTAGGGCTTCAATTCTGCCTCCTTCGCACCCAGACAAAGAAATACAGTGATCTATAGGACACTGAAAAAGAAAAGAGCATGAAACCACATATTGCACAGGATTTCGTGGTTATAGAGGGGCTACATGGAGACAAAATGATCATAACTTACATAAATAAGCTCTCAGTTATTGTTTGTATTTCTTATGAAATAAAAGCTAGACTGACTTTCCCTCGATAACATAAAAATATATTTCGCAATAGAATGCCATGTGGCATTTTCTGCCTCTACCAATGGAGTTACAATAATCTATCCTGGTAGCTTATTCTAATCTAATGTGCTTAGCAAAATAATAATGATGATGATGATGATGTTATTTAAAGCAATTGTTTTAGGTCTATAGTTCAAATTCTGATGATATCTCTTATCTCAAAGATCTAAACATTTTACAAAAAATTCTATCTCCAGTATTTTTTGGAGAGGGAGGAACAGTAGTCAGTTTTATAGATAAAAGGAGCTCCCTGCAGAAAGAAAGAAAGCTAAAAAGCCAAATTATAGGCTGTGCTTTATTAATTGAAGTGATTTTCTGTATGCATTGGCATATCCATTTCTGTGCCCACATGATGATGTGTCTTTGCCAGGAAGAGTGCAAACTATTGAGAGGCTAAAAATCCATACCCCAAATAGAAGGTGAAAACACACACTGGAGTAGATAGCCTAAGGTTGAGCCCTTGCAAGAGAAGACTGGTGGACAGAAGGGAGAGTGCATTCCCTAAAGTGACAGACTAGATAGTGTGTTTATTAAAAAGCTTGTCACAGACAACTAACATGCAAATATGAATGAACTTTGATGGGCTTACTGGCAAACCTCCCAGCCCTTCAAGCAAATTCCTTTGTGAGGAAGTTGATTCTCAATCATGCCTGGGAACTACACTCATGTGACCTTCCTGGGGGCTGTTATCTTGTATTTAACAGAGAGCTAGATTTTAAGCATCTGTCAGATTGCTTTTATTCTCTCTACCTCCCTATAGCTCTCTTTCTGCCTTTGCATTATTAGACTAATTCATTATTCTCAACAGTGACTAAGAACATCAGCATCCATTCTCTTTATGAAGGTGGTAACTGAGCCACCAGGATAGTAAGGAATTTCCTTGAAATGAACAGATGCAGAATTAAAGCACAGCTAGAATCCAGGTTTCCTAGACTGCAGTTCTTTCTTTAGCCCACTGGTGGGCTACCTTATATTTATATTTTCTTCACAAGTTCTTTTTTACATACATGTAAATATCAGCACAGAAAGTGTCACAGGTTCTCTTCATCTACCTGGCATATGCTCTGGCCAGTGTTTTTCTGGAGTAAAGGAGAATCTTTGATGCCATTTCTACTTTGAGACATCACATGGTGGGTGGGGACAATGAGAATACAGGAAAACTCAAGCCTTTGGACCCACATAGGATCTCAAAGCAATGCAGGAAAAGTACTAGAAAGTGCCTGCCTGTTATTTTAAGTGCTATCCACTTAAAGTTGTGTGTTAAATGGTTCCCAGATCATCACAGCATCTGAGAATGTAACAGCTGCTTGGTTTGGGGTCTAATCCCAGGTTAGGAGTGTCTGAACCATGGTATACACTTTGTTTAAATTAGACAGGGCAAAACATTTGTATGTGCATCAAGATGCTCAACTAATTGTCCCAGAGCTTATAGAAAGTGTTCACACCTTTCTTTTCATGAGAGACTGCCTCATATTACCCACTATACACGTAACACATACATATATATGTGTGTGTATATATATATGTATACATATACACAGTATACATATATATGTGTAGGTATACTTATATATGTGTTTATGTATGTAATTGACAAAAATTTAATGCTACACACAAGGTGTTCCCATGTACTCAAGAGGCCCTCAGTTGAAGTAACAAATAAAATCCAGTTCTGTACACTGACAGGTATTTAGCTGACTAGGTCAGCAGGATGTGGAAACTTGTTTTGAGGGTTCTTTTCTTTTCTTTTTGTTTGTATTCTCACCCAGGATTCTACTGTTTAATAGCTGTGTGACCTCTTTGCCGGCTGTGTACTGAATTTATTAAAGATGTTATGAGAGTAAATTCAGGGAATTCAGAAGTTTTGAAATTTGTTGACTTTGTTAACTATGGTAAAATGTTACATTCATAACCTACTTGGCTTTTATTTATTTGGATATGATTGTGGAAAAATGTAATTAATTTTCTTACATTCTATGTTTTTAAAAAATGGGAAGGGCACATATATGCAGAATTTGTTTCATTTCGCCTGTCATTCAGACATCAAAAAGTGCCACTACTTCTCATATAAAGATCATTCAGTATAGTTTAACATGAGCATTCCAGAATCAGGCTTCCAGATTCCTTGAATTCAAAGTGTGGAAAGGGATAGGCAGCCCTGTAGCTGTAACAAGAGACATCCTTTTAAAAGCCTGGAATGCTGAAGCCCTCTCAGATGGAAAATATGTCAGGACATGCCTTTTTGGGATGCTGTCAAGTGGTTTAGGCCCAAAATTCTACATTCCGTACTTTTGAGGTTGTTTTCTGCTGGCAGACAAACTCTTGATTATTTTCATGTGGTGGCTGTTCAGGCCAACCTCTCTGGTTCCAAGTAATAAAAGAACCCACTCTGTGAGGGGACATGGGAATGCTGGATTTGTCATAGTCAATTCTGAGAGCATTGTCCCAGTTCCTAACAAGACAGGGGCTGCAAAATCAGATATGCATTGCCAAGAACATCTCACTTCCCAGGGTTTGTTCCTGCTTCATTGTGGTACAGTACCATCAATGGGAAATTGTTTTCACCCATTAGGCCCTGTCATTTCTCTAAGAAAGTTAAAGAGGAATTTTATTCGCCTCCTATCCTTTTTGGATGAAGGTTGGCAGTAGATTAAGGTACAAATAAATGAAGGAACAGGTGCATGGAATTTCCTTCTCCTGACCCAGAAAGATGTTGCATCTCCCTCATCTAGGAGATTTTAAATTAGACGTAAGCTATTTCTCTCACTGCACAGAACCCTTCTGTTTGGGGGAAATTCTGACTCATGGATTGGAGAATTGCACTAAATTAGTATACTGAACAGCCTGGGCATAGTTAAGTCAAATGTTGGTGCTCTGTGCCCTTGGCCCCCCCTCACTCTGACTGGGAAGGGTTTATTTCACAGGCGCCACTATCTGTGAGACCCAAACAAAGATAGTTAACTCAAAACCCTGTCTGCATTGGCTTATTATATACCACATGTTGGTAGATGTTTTAATATTTCTTGCAGGCCAGCAGGATTCTCAACATGCCTCCAAATAGGCTTGATCTTGGGAGATGGTTAAAAAAAAAATCTCATCTAATTTAACAACGTGAGAATTATTTTTTAATTGTCTGATTGGGAGATTTTGTAGAGATTATATACAATGTAAAAGTAGTCTGCAAGAAGATGAACAGGACAGGCATAACAGAGATAGAGTTCTTTTAAAACATTCTCAGTTTTAAAACGGAGAATACAACTTGTAAATCTCTTTTGTATTTATATTATGGTATATAAATTATGATATTTTAGCTGAAGCCAATGGAGTCAGAGTAGAGAAGAAAGTCAGTTGCTTTCTTGAGGCTTCCTGTAGGTAGTATAATTTAAATAATTCCATGGTAGAATTTCAACACCTCTGATTGAACATTTTTGTTTACAAAGTAAGAATGGTAATCCTCAAGTAAAAAGGTGGTATGCAACCCAAGACAGCAGATGGTGTTATTAAATACACAGGGAAAGTCCAAGGTCATAAGGAACTAACAACCAGAAATACGATCTGTTACAGTCGTTTAACGGGCAACCCACCAGGTCTATACCACTGGTATTATTGTGAATGTTGGAAGTATATGATCAAGCTTCAGAGTGATTGCACAATTGCCTAGAAATATTGTAATTATATTCTTAAGTATTTAGTGAAATCAACAAATGAGGGAAACTGTGAAAAGCAAAGTGATTTCCTCATAATATTGCCTTTTGTTTGCCGACTTTGAAAAATTGATTCAGATGGCACAATTTTAGTTATCTCCAAACTAGGATTATCAAAAGTTTGCATTTTATAATGATAGTTTGGATTGTTTTAAGGCTGCTTCACATTGTTATAGATATCGTTTTTGCCTGTGAAGATTTGGTAGTGTGAAGGTGTTGAGAAAAGATTCAGGCATGCACGACAGTGAGCAGGAACTTGAACAGGGACAGTTGGAAAACAATTGGAGGGAGGCAGACAAAGAGTTGGAGGGAAGTAGGAAGAGTGTGGTCTCACCTGTAAACAGTGGGTGATATTATTGAAATCTGAAGTGGGCTTGATTTCTGGTGTAAATCACTATAAACATGTCAATAAGGTCACAGTGCCCAGTGAGGGCTTCTCAGGGACAGTTTGCCATGGTAGGAGTCACCAGTTTTCTCTCTAGTTAGAGCTTCTGAAGATGAGGGATTGAATTCTAAATTCACTGAAGGGAAAGAAGAGCAGCAGGGAGGTAACTGAGTCTGGATCACAAAAAGAAAAAAAACTACTTGGGGGGCAGATTTGGAAGAGCGAGCATCCCCCTACAGGCATCCAACTGTATTCGACTTGTGAGTCCCGCCACTGTTTCAGCTAGCACCTGGAAAGAAGGCCGCATACCCAGAGTGCCAGGTGAACAGAAGATATACAGTGGAAAAACAATTTTGGAGGCCACTGGCAAATGTGAGTAAACAAGAAGTATAGTCCAGTCTTTGGGAAAATACTGTTTTTAGAGGATGAAAACTTACTAAATTTCCTTACTGTTAGGTTTGGTGAGGAAATCTGAATGACAAAAATGCATGCTAGTAAGAACTTTTTCTTCATATATTTATTTTATTATTTTTTATTTTTAGAATTTATGTTCTTTTTATTATTATCCATATGTATTCATTTAAATTTCTCTAAACTTTATTCAAATAAGGACAGTGCAGCCTCTGAGGCCCATAGTCTGAGACTAGGGTCTACAAGTGTGGGTAGTTTGAGTTCCATGAGGCCAGGACCCCCACTGGAACTCCCAGCTGTCCTTGAGGGAGCTGCTGGGATATCCTTTGGCTGAACAAGGGAGAACTTTCTGGAGAGTGGAAGACTGGTGAAAGTGCAGCTGGGAAAACATATGGTGGCAGAGGTGGAAAGAGCACTTTGTGACTGGGACCTTTACAAAAAGAAAAAAAAAAATCTGAAGGCTCAAGGCAACCACACACTCAAAGCTTGCACTGAGCATGATGGATGACCTTGTTTCTAGGACTGCCTCCAATTTCCCTGGACTACAGCCAGCATCGCATCCTCAGGCGCCCCAGGGGATGGTGCATGCAGAACAGTGCCACACCACATCCCATTTCCAAGGCCAGGATCCCATGGCGGCCCCTCTCCCTTCACTCCTTGGTAGGGAGAGAAAGTGGATTATTCTTGGAACTCAGGAGATGGCAGCTGACTGTGATGTCCTGAAAGAAAACAAAGTTTGCAAATCACTGTAGACAGTTTGTTTTATAATAGATATGCCGGGTGGGAAAATGATTATGGTAAATTCCTTTCTTAACCACATATGAACTCAGACAACATTTTTGAGCTACACAGTGACATGGACTGAGCTCAAGGAGCAAAAGCAGGCAGTGTGGATTTCAGTCTTGGGATTTACAGAAAAATGTGCAGCCTTGAGGTTTATGTGGAAATGGATAGGATGTTTGATTTTCCTGTGTCAGTTCTCCTTTATAATCACTCTATTGCTAATGATCATATCTGTTACTGAAAACAAGAATAATTAGCTTTAAGAACATTCTATATGGAATGCTATATTCCTTGGAAAAGAGAGAACCTTGGAGACTATTATTTGGAGTTTCAAATGAACATGCTATACAGTCTGGAATTTACCCCAGGGTATACCTGAAGAGCACTAGATGTTTATAAATATAACAGCAGATGCTTGTCAAAGATGCACACACCTTACATTGGAGAGGTGGTTGTGCACCCCTTTTACTTCTCAGCTGTGTTATCTGTAATGCAGCCACATGTTGGTTTTCTCTAGCAGACAACACTGTCCGCCTTTCAGCCCCTGTGGTGGATGCTTTACCACCATTTTCCTTTGGCTGTGGTGATAGTAGAAGCAGCAATTACTGTAGTCACAAAAATCAGGGCCTACTTTCATGACCTGATCATTATGACAATTATCCCTCCAGCTTTGTTTGGCTGAGTGCACACATTTCCAAGACACATATTTTCATTACCAGACAGAGAAAGCCTGTAGGTCAACTGCATCCACTTCATACTGATAAAGTCATGCCATTCACTTTTGATTTAAAAAGAAGATGAAGATGAAGAAGAAGAAAAAGGAGAAGGAGAAGAAAGAAAAAGAGGGAGAGGAAGAGGAAGAAGATGAGGAGGAGAAGGTGAAAGAGGAAGAGGAGGAGGAGGGAGAAGCACATTATAGACCTTCTGTCTGGGTGGTGTTTTTTCTCCTAGGAACTGAAAACAAACACTAAGATGACCAATGTATACTCTCCACCCCCACCTTCCCACCTCCAGGTATTTCTAGGAGAGACTAAAGCAGGAGTTTCTAAGACCACTAGTTCCTCTGCTGCTCATGGCCAGACTTTGGGATCGTTAGGAACTGTCCTGCACGCTCACCACTCCATGGAAGTTGTTATCACCAAAGCTGCCATAGCTTCATTGTGACCATCTCCAGGAGACTTGTCATCAGTCCTTTCTGAGTCTTCTGCCACTTGGATAGCCCCACTTTGACTCAAAGTAATATCCTGTGCCTACTGATTTTTTTTTTTACACCTGTGTATTCACTTTGTGAGTTTGCTCTCCGGTTGCCCGTGTGCTCCAGTCCCCTACTCCGGAATGAAATTTCAGTGCGGTTGGCCCTCTGTGTCCATGGGCTCCATATATCTGGGATCCACATGGGCTCCATGACATGAGTTCCATGCCTCTGTGATCTGTAACCATGGGGTCCATGTCTCTTGGCTCCAGGTCTCTAGGCTGCAAATCTATGGGTTCCATGTCCATAGATTCTGCATCTGTAGATTCAGCCAACCTTGGATCAAAAGCACTGTATTCTGAAATATCTGTTCAGTAGAAGAATGACCTCATAGGGGAAGTCATTATCAATTAATAGAATCTAAAGAAATTTGTCTCAAGCACCAAAGCATTTGCATGAAGTTTGCAAATATATTCTCAAGTACTTTTTATGTACTTCTGATAGTTTGTTAAGGCATCATGCCTTTATGTTTTAGCATCAACATTTCCTTTATATAAATTGATTTTCTGCAATCCAGGCCTCATGCGTGCTAGGCAAGTGCTCTTTCACTGAGCTATAGCCCCCTTTTATTTATTATTTGCTTTGATTTTGGTACAGGATCTCTCTAAGTTGTCCAATCTGATTTTAAACTTTTGATTCCCTCTGAATTGTTGGAATTACAGGTGTATGCCACCACATCTGGCTTAAATTGTTTTTTTAATTTAAACTTTTTGTTTCGATGAAGGTGTAGATTCACCTGCTATTATAAGAAATAGTACAGAGAGCCTGTGCATCCTTTACCCAATTTCTCTAATAGTAACATTTTACAAAGATACTGTACAATGTCACAGTCAGGGTATTGATATTGATGATAATTTAGATACAGAATAGTTCCCTCTCTGCAAGTAACCCTCATGTTGTCCTTTTACACTCTCACCTACTTCCTTTCTTCCTCCAGTATCCTTCCTGACCTCTGACAACCACGAATCTACTCTTCATTTTCAGAATTTTGTCATTTCAAGAGTATTATATAAAAGGTATCATACAGTATGCAAACTTTTGGCATCATACAGTATGCAGGCTTTTTTTCCTACTTGCATAATTCCTTCAAGATTCATCCAGACAGTTGTGTGTATTACTAGTTTTCTCCTTATTTTTGCTAAGAAGAATTCCACAGTGTGGTTTTATTAGTCTATTTACCATTCATCCATGTAAGGCTATCTGAGTTGTTTCCAGGTTTGGGCTATTCCAAATAATGCTATTATAAACATTTTAGTAAAAGTTTTTGTGAATATTTTCTTCCAGTTTGTAGCTTGTCTTTTCATCTTCTTAACTGATTATTTTGCAGAGCAAAAGATCATTTTGATGAATTCCAGCAGATCATATTTTGGTATCAAATTTTACGGATCATATTTTGGTATCAAACCTCAGAATTTTTTGCCTAATCTTAGCTTTCAAAAACTTTTCATATTTTTTATCTGAAAGTTTTAAAGATTTGTATTTTATGTTTAAGTCTGTTAATCATCTTGAGTTAATTTCTAGATACGGTATGAAGTTAGGACTGAGTCAGTTTTTTGCCTATGCTTCAGCACCATTTGTTGAAAAACCTGTCTTTCCATTATTAAATTGCTATTTTACCTTTGTAAAAAAAAATCAGTTGTGTGCATATTTGTGTGGGACCTCTTCTGTTTCACTGATTGTGTACCTGTCATTAATATCATACTATCTTGATTACTGTAACTATAAACTATATAGTGGGCAGAGTGCACTTTCTTAAGATTGCTGTAAACTATATAATGAGTAAAGTACACTTTCTTAAGATTATTTTAACTGTTGCTTCTCAAGGTTGTTTTAACTGTTCTTGTTCTTGCTTCCTGGTTCTGTGCTTTTACATATAAATACAAAAATAAGTTTGCCTATGTCTACAAAAAGTCTTCTAGGGATTTTATAGAAACTGCATTAACCCCATAAACTAATTTCAGGACAGGTGACATCTCTACTACGTTGAATCTTTCAACTCATGAGCACAATATATCATTTACTAATTTTTTATTTACTTAGATTTCTTTGTTCACATTTTCTTTTTTTTCTTTTTCTTTTCTTTTTTCTTTCTTTCTTTTTTTTTTTTTTTTTTTTTTTTTTTTTTTTTTTTTTTTTTTTTTTTTTTTTTTTTTTTTTTTTTTTTTTTTTTTTTTTTTTTTTTTTTTTTTTTTTTTTTTTTTTTTTGGTACTGAGGATCAAACTCACAACCTCACACCTGTCAGGCAGGCACTTAAGCCACTGAGCTAAATGCTTTGCCCTATTTTCTTGAGACAGGGTCTCACATGCAATTCAGGCTGGCCTTGAACTCACTTTTCATATAGACCCAAAGCATGTTTTGTCTGTGAGCATTTTCTTTTCTTTGGAATGGTTATAAGTTGTATTGCATTTTAAACTTTATTTTTAAATGTTTATTGTTAGCATATGGAATTGATATTTGTGTGTTGATTTGTACACTTAAAAATTCCTGAATTCACTTACTAGTTCCAGGGGTTTTATCCGAAGGTTCCTTGGGAGTTTCTCTGCAGACGTCCATACCATCTCCAAATGCAGTTTGGAGTTTTATTTCTTCTCATTTCATTCCCTGCCTTTCATTTCTTTTTCTTATCTTATGGCGATGTCCAAAACTTCCAGTACAAAACTGAATAAGATTGGTAATGGTGGTAGACATCTCTGCTTTATTCCCCGAGTCAATCTTTTAGCATTAAGTATGATGTTAGCTGTAGGATTTTTGATTTATTTGTGAATGCTCTTTAGCAAACTGAGTATTTCTTTCTATTTTTAATTCTGAGAATTTAAAAATCATAAATAAGGGTTGAATTTTGTCAGATTTTTTTTCTGAACTTGATTATGATCATGCTTTTTTGTGTACAGCTTCATGAAAGAAATAGATCTGAATTTTTTCTTTTTTTTTTTCTAAATATTATTTTTGACTTGTTTTTACATCAGAGTAACACTAGCCTACTTAAATGATTTGGAAAATGTTGCTTCCTTCTCCTCCCCTACACTCCTCCTTTGCTTTAACTTTCTTCTCTTTCCTTCTTCCCTATCCCCTTCTCCTCCTCCCTCCTCCTAGTCCTCTTCATCCTCCTCATCCTTCCCCTCTTTCTTCCTCTTTCTTCTTTTCCTTCTGTTATGATTTGCACCTAGATGTCCTCCCAAAGCTTCACGCATGCATAGGTGGGGGTTTGGGATCAGTGGATTATTTCACTGATGAGTTTATAGCTAAAAGTGAAGTTGGAGGGTGAAACTTGGTTGGAGGAGGTGGATCGCTGTGGGCATGACTGGGAAGGATATGTTTCCCTTTTTCTTCCCTTGATAGCATGTTCTCTGTTTCTCTCTCATTCCTGCCACCATGAGCTGTTTTTCCTCTGCCATGTCCCTCTGCTGTGCTGCCCTGCCTTAGAGCCTGCTGACTATGGACTGAAACCTCTACAAACTGTGGGCCAAAATAAACCTTTCTTCTTATAGCTATAGTAGTTGGGTATTTTGTTTCAGTGATGAGAAAGTAACTAAGACATTTCCCTTGTCCTTGCCCTTGCCCTTTTCCTTCTCTCCCTTCTGTTCTTCTTCCTCCTTTCTCTCCTTTTCTCCGCCTTTTCCTTCTCAGTGGTAGTGGTCAAACCTATGGCCTTATGCATGCTTAGTACTCTGACTGAGCTACATCTATTGCTCTCCTTCTATTATTTTATAAGAGATGGTGTACATTTGATTTTAATTTTTCTTTAAATGTTTACTAGAATTCTCTAGTGAAAATATAATGAACCTGGAGATTTCTTTTTTCCTAAGCTTTTAAATTATAAATTCAGTGTCTTTAAATGTCACAGGCCTAGTCAGTCTGCCTATTTCATATCAACCGAGTTGTGAAGAATTGGTCCATTTCTTTAGATTTTCAAATTTAAAATACTTTTGCTGTCCGCAAGATCTATAGTCATCTTGTTTTGTTCCTGGTATTGATAATTTGTGTCTTCTCTAGTCTTATTTTTTTCAGTCTTATTAGTTTTTTGATTTTATTAATTTTTCCAAAGTCCCACTTTTTATATCATTGATTTTTCTAAACTCTCCTGATTTCAATTTTATTGGTTTCTGCTCTTAATTGAATTATTCATTTCTGCTTGCCTTGAGTTTAATTTGCTATTCTTTTTCCAGTTTCTTGGCATAAGAATTTAGATTATGCATTTGGGACTTTCCCCTTTTCAAATGTAAGCATTTTAGGGCTACTAATTTCCCTCATACCACTGCTTTAGCTATTACCTACGCATTTTACTATAGTATTTTCTTTTTCAATGAATTGCTTAAAATTTTCCTTGAAACTTCTTTGACTTTTAATACAAGTTGGTTTTTAAATTTATAATATTAGTGAAATTTTTTAAAAACTAGGGCTCATTGTAATGAGGAAAAAGTGGAAGAATTAAATTTAGCCATTGTCAAGAATCCAACATATCAAATGTAAGTTACAGTAACTATTAAAATTTTGAGTTGAGAAAAAAATGAGAACTGAAAATAAACATTATAGTTTCTTTCTACAAAATCAACCTTGTGAAATCTATCCTGTTTTCTTTGCATTTGCAATAAGTGAATGGTTGCTTTTTTTCCTATTTTATCCTCTTATATTTTCTCTTTGTATTTATCATAAATAGCTATTGCTGTTTTTTATTTTTTTAAATCTAAATTATTATGTGGCCAGATAGTCTTTCCTGCTGAAAAAAATATGATGTGAATATAGAAAATTTTCACTAGAACATTTTTTTGCTTGTTTTTAATCTATGTTTGTTTCCCTTATTTCTGAATAAGGATTTATGCAATATTCTAAAGTAGGGATTAACAGGAAATGTTCCTAAACAACCATGATTTGCAAGCTGTACAAAGAATTTTTTGCTGACCTGGTTACTAGTGCAAAGCAATCAGAAATTCTATGAAAGACCCAGCTAGTTGATGTTTTAAAAATTACTTTAAAAAGGTGGGGTTGATTTTTAAACTTCTTAATCAGAATGTCATAGCAATGTACACTTATTTGAGTCCTGTGTCATGGTATTTGTTGCTTTTTACCTGCTCAACATTCATTTTTTCCTATGACAGCAGGATCCTAGCTTTTTGGGGGGGGGTAGGGGGCTGTGTTCTGGTGGAGTTGACTCTTACCCCAACCCAGGACAGATCACAAGGTTCATGAGTGGCCAACAAGAAAGTTGAGCAGGCTGGTGCTTTGGGAGTGAGCAGATGTTACTGGTGAGACTGTCAGAGCCCAAGCTGTGAGCCCAGGGTTGGTATGTACTGGGCTACACGGACTGGAAAAGAGAAACTCTTCTTGGGTCAAGAAAATTGGCCTAGAACTTCTGTTGGACAGCTTGTCAAAAACATAAAATAAAATAAGGATTACCTTTTTGAGAATAAAGTTGGAAGAAAAAGGCAAAATAGAAGCTTGTAGAATAATCCTAAAGACATTGTTTGAATATCTGGAACTACCCTGAATATTTTTAGACAATACATAAATACATTATTCTTTATCTGAGTTGTTTCTCTTACTTTCAACTGAGAGTCTTGACTGTGCTCTTCATTTGTTACTAAGTTAATAAGGATATAAACAGTAAAAAAATTTCTTCACAAAGTTTCTGACAACTTGGAAAGGTGCCTTTTCCTCTCCCAAAGACTCACATACGACTTGTATTCATTTGTCAGAAAATGCAGTTTTTTTTTGCCTGTATATAATCAAGATCTTTTATTTTACTTGCTTAGTTGCTTGAAAGTTTTTCATATGCTTATTTTGTCCCTGCAATTCACATTAGGTAGTTTGTTACTAGGGCAAGGACTCTGATGAACGTATCTTTAACGATTTCTGCCTCTCCACTGGGTAGTGGCCAGCAGAGAGAGAAAAACAGCTTTTCTTCTCCAGGAAGACATTAGTTCCTGGTGGAAGCAATACTTGCCTGGGGAATATACGGTGACCAAGCTGTGCTGGAGCAAGCTGCCTGCCCTGCTCATCAGTGCAGAAGGGTCTCGGTGCAGGTGGGTGTGTGGAGCACAGCTGCTGACTGTCCTGTGCTCTTTCAGGTGAGATTTTTCAGCCATCCCTCCAAATAATGCCCTTAATAACAGTGCTGCAAGTCACACTGGATTGTTCGTGGCTGTGTGTGCTCATTAAGTGGAAAACACCTCTGATGCAAAAGATTGAAATGGAAAGGAGGTGCTCACTTTGCGGCCTAAAGGAAAGCTAAAGGAAACCTAAAGCTTTATTAGGAGGTCACTCAGACTCAATCAAGAATAGCAAACAGAATCTGTCAGGACAGTGACTGTGACTCCTGCTGCAGTGGATGGACAACACATTGTCCAAATGGATGGGGCACTGGGTGGCACCTGATTTATGGCAGGAGCTCAGTGCTTTTACTCTGTTTGCTGCTTCACTGGAACACGGAGAGAGACATTAGCATGAAAGATTGACACATAAAGATGAAAGAGAGGGACTCAGGAAATGTCACTTCCTTGAAGGTCCACTTTAGGCTGTTCTGTCTTCTTATCCCTGGAAACACAAGCCACATTATTTTAACACTCTGTGGCTTGTTCTTTCCACTTTCCTCTTGAACACAGCCACGTGGGCCTGCAGTCTGCCAACCTGCAGGAGGGTTTATTGTCTGTCCTGAGAAAGGGCCCTGGCTGGATCAGATCTCTGTGCCTCTCATAAAGGTCAGTGAAAGACCTCACCCACGGTAGCTGCAAATGTGACTTTATCTGGAAATAGGATCTTGTAGATGTAATCAAGTAAAGATAAGACAGCACTGAGCTAAGGTGGGCCTAATTCAGTGGGACTGACATCTCTGAGAAGAGAAGAGACACAAGGAAGGCGCCAGGTGACATGGAGATGGACTGGGATGTATCTACAACCCCAAAACTGTCATAAATGGCCAGCAACACCAGGAGTGAAAAGAAAGGTAACGGTGGATTCTCCCCCAGGGACCTTCAGAGCGAGCACAGCCCTGTTGATGCTTTGTTCAGACTTCTGCGCTCCAGAGCTGAGAAGACATTTCTGTTGCTTTAAGCCACTCAGTTTGTGGTAATTTGTGGCAGGCACAGGAAACAAATACACCCTGCAGAGGAATAAATGCATGACTCTATAAGCCACTACTTGGAGGAGGAGTTCACAAAAGAGCAGACCCCAACAGTCATAACAAACTGTAACCTCATCCATGGAAGTCAGCTCTCCAAAGATTCGGGACACTCCCACAGATGTGGCTGAACTGAGCACCTGCCCACTGAGATAGGGACAGTGGGCAAACCTTCCTCCTCTATGCTCCGTAAATTTGGGAAATCTGAATGAATGACTGCAAAAGTTCTTTCAGATGAGTACTGTTGTTAACTTTATTGTATGATGTCATGCAAACATTTGCCATCATCTTCCATGAATGCACAGCTGGCAAAGACACCTAGTCCAGTGTCTTCAGTGGAGCAATCCACCCTGGCACACTGATAGATTCAGCCTTTAATTTCTTTGAGATTTAATTTGGTCCTTGGAGTCCCTAGTTCTGGCAGATGTGACCAGTAACAAGTTCTTTAAAAATCTGAAAAAAATCCCTCTGATACTAATTAGGTGTGGCTCCAGTTTCTTAACTTTTAGGGCAAGATATGTTACTCTCCATTTTGAATTGACCCACCTGATGTGGTAGCTTGCTGTTTCCTATGAGAAGTCACCTTAAATGCCTTTGGAGACTTCATTGATGATAACCAATAAATGAAGTAATAACAGATGAGAAATCACCCACATGGGTCTAATGGAGAGAAACAGAGTATGTGAGAATTTTGTTTGCTGAAATCTCAGAATTTCAGTACCTTTTAACATTGGATATGAAAGTGTTTTATAAACTGTAAAGGGTTGTAAAGAATTCAGATGTTATGTCTATTATTTTTCCTATTCTGTATTCTTGGTTTAAAAACAAAACTAAAGATTCCAGAAAGCCTTTTCACATCTCTGAGTTGCTGTTTTTTTTTTTTTTTTAAACCAATCAAGGGAATTGTGTTCTCTATCCCAAGGTCCCAGCCAGCGAAACCCATTTTTTTTCTTTTCTCTGACCCTATGATTCTGTCAGTAGAGGCATGTTTATATTGAAACTCCTGAAATATGGGAATATATTCGGTGCCTCTACTGGTAATTATTTTGCATAAATTTTTCAGAATATATTTTGCATAATATAAAAGACGAAGAAAACAGTAAAGTAAGTGAGGGAACTAGGACATAAGAAGTATAATGAGTAGTACTTAAGAAAATCTATCTACCATAATAATTAAAATTCTACTTACCTGGAAAGGAGAGAAGGGGGATATTTATGATTAATATGAATATAACCTGTGCTCATTACAAAGTAAATTTTCAGAAAAAAGGAGAGGCAAAAACTGCTGTAATGCAATTAGAAATTCCAGCTACCTTTTAAAGATAAACAACAACTTTAGCTTTGTACTTCATAAAAGAAACAATTGAAGTAAGCCTAGTGTTATGGCATCATTACATATAATTGAACACCATCTTCAAAACAGTCATCATTATTGTATTTTTAATCAACAGCCTTTTCTGGGGCTAGCATGACCCTTGATACTTCTGCAATCTGCTAGGATGCTGGAAAGCACTACGTTAAAAGACACAGGGCAGGAAGTAAGTTAGGATTTTTAATTCAGTGGCCTCAGTCTTTCTTGTATGTTTTTCCTTAATGGTTCTAGACACTAGGCCTTTGATTGTAGTGTGTATTCCAGCTTTGAGACAAATCCCCCAGAGCAAGTCCTGCTTTAGCAAAGTATAGTCTTGGTATCCTGGAAGCACTGACCACAGGCTTTAGGGGCAGGCGAGCACTGCAGGCTATCAGTGACAGGGCCTTCTCTGGGTGAGGGCTCCTGAGATGCAGGGGACAACCATATGAGCAGGATAATAACCCTGAAGGTAGCCAACATGTCAACCAGCCATGCCTGAATGATAGGAGGCAACAGTGTTAAAAACTAAACCAAACCTGTTATTTCTGTAACTTCCTTTGGGCCTTAATCCTTAAATGTTTTAAAACATCTTAAGAAGCATGTAACAAGAGCCATAAAAGTGTTTATATACCTTTGCTTTAGTAATCCTGCTTCTAGATATCTATCTTAAGAAAAATGATCGGAAGTGTTCAGAATGATTTATGAATGAGCATATTCTACGAAGCATTCTTTATAACACAGGAAAAGTTGGAAACAAATCCAATATACAAACATAAGGAAACAGTTCAGTAAATCATAGTCCATCCATATAATAGAATGCTATGCACATATGTAAAAGTCATATTTTCAGAGATAGTTGTTAATCAATGAAAATGTTCCATCTGTAACATTCTGTGAAAAAGGAAGACAGTCATATATTCCGTATAATTTTACTTTTAAATATGAATCTATGCATATATATGCAAAAATTGGAAGAAAGCACACTAAAATGTTAACTCATTGTGCCTAAGTGGAGGAATTATGAGGTTAGAGGCAATTGTTTCTGGTTCTTTATATTCTGTATTTTAAGTAATGAACCTACATTGCTTTTAATATTAAAATAGCAATGGTTTTGAAGGTTAGGGTACCATGCATATTCCTTTAGCCATTTTCCCATAAATCAGAAATGTATGTTGGCTTTAATACAGCAAGGTGAAATATAATTAAACACTATTTTCAAGTATTAATGACTCAGTCATGAAAGAGATATTTACAAAGAACCTATGATTTAATCAACTACTCACTGTGTGCTGGGCACTGAATTTGTTCCCAGTGTTGGGGCCACAGTGAGCAATGATGCCTGATCTGGATAAGCAAGAAGCCCCGTTCTGGGTGATTGTGATGTCCTTAGCTCTGAAACATCCCCAGGGGCTGGACAAACTTTCCCAAGCTCTCTCCCAAGGAATTAAACCTTTGCTCAAGTGTCCAAGACCCTGGACCAGATGCTTGGCCGGGTCTTCCTGAAATCTTTGCAAGGTCCTCTCTTAACATTGTGGCTGCCCCTGACACCTGCCACTTAGCCTCAGAAGGAAGTTCTGTTAGTCCATGAGACTCATCTCTCATATACTCTACATATAGCTTAGTACTTCCTTAACATTCTGTTTTGGTGCTGATGAGCTGGTATTTTGATCAATGGTTGCTATATTTCTTCATATGTCAAGTTGACAAACTGACAACTTGTAAAATCAGTCACTCTCTGTCTGTCTGTCTCTGTCTGTCTCTCCTTGTCCCTGTCCCTCTCCATGTCCCTCTTTCTTTCCTTCTCCCTCTCTTCATATTTCTATTTTACAGTTGCCTTCTCATTTTGTAAATACCTTAGAGCCATGGAAGGCAGGGGCTCTGGGATCACCTGGTCCAATCTCTGTATAATTGGATCCTTGCCAAAATTCAAGATAGAGCCAGGGCTGCCTTTTGTCACTTGTGTGACTGGAGGTGGCCCATGAAGGAGCACACTGCCTAGATCACATAGGATTTGGTCACAAGGAACATCCCACTGAAAAAGTTCAGATCAGATTGTGAATAATTTATTTGTTGTTGCAGAGAGGCTTGGCAAGCAGTGAAGCTTCTAGATGGGGTGGTCTACTACTGTCAAGGCTGCAGAGGGACAGCACTTCCCACATCAGCCTGCCAACAGTCCCAGGCCTTGCCATTTGGGCTGCATGTAAACCATTCAGACAGTGCCAGTGCACAAAACTAAGGGACATCAGAGTGCCCAGCAATTCTCTTGTACAAGGCAGGGGCCTCAGTGTACCCTGGAGTCTATACTCCAAGTACTATTTTTCTCAGTCCATCTCTAACACTTAGAAAATGAGGGTCAGCTACCATGATAACCGTTTAAGTCTCACTGGCTGGTGGTAGAGCCCAGTTGTAATAAGCAACCTCTTTAAATCCCATCTCTGCTTGTAAGATGTGTGTCTTTTGGGAATTTGACTCAAATTCCTTGAGCCTCAGTTTCCTCATAGATAGTGTGCTATTATGTGGACCATTGCCAGTCACAACAGGTGACAAATTGTGGCCCTGGCTCCATCCTCAATTTCTGTAAGGATCCAAGGAATATTTTAAGCATAGTATTTTCCAAGGTGTGGATGACAGGAAGCCTTCAGAGAAGAGCAGCTATTGAAGAACAGCTATTCCCTGTAGGACAAGGGTCCCAATATAAAGAGGCATGTGGTGTGTGTGTGTGTGTGTGTGTGTGTGTGTGTGTGTGTCCTGTGAATGGGAAAGTTGAAGAAGCACCTGATAAAACTTACTTCAGAGCTGCTACAGTTAAATTTTCTTTCCTTAGGAAGATCTACATGTGCCGACATTTCTTATATGTCATACAGGGAGGTAACTTAGATCTTTCTTTCAGTTCTTCAGCACTTGAAAGGGCATTTGGTGATAATGAGCAGTTTTAGAGATGTGTCTGTGAGCTGGACTAAAAGTAACAATAAATGAGATGGTGAATTTTGTTTATGCCTTAAGGAAACCTTCTTTTCCCTCCTACCACAATGATGATGTAATGTTTATTCTGACAACCTCTCCTAACAATTCCTGTTAGTTGTTTTTTCCCATTTTTCCTCCTTTCCAGTAGGCAATGTCTTTAACAGTAGTTCACCTGTCCAGAAACTTAAAACTGCAAGATGATTCTTAATGAGTATGAATAAGGATTGATCACATAGTGTATAATAAGCCCTATGGTCACATAGAGACCAGAAAACAGCAAATTGCAGCTCTCTAGGTGACCGCTCTGGAGGGCTGGGTTCTAGTCACATTGAAGCAGGTGCTTCAAAGCACCAAAAGAAGGAAAAAGAAAGAGAAGACAGAAGATAGAAGAGAGGAGGGGGAGGAAAGGGGAGGGGAAGAGATGGAAATAAAAAAGAAAAATTCATTTTGGGCAGAAGATGTTCTAAAATTCAGTTTACTCCTACTTTCTAAGAGTATGGGGAGCTTTATTGCATTTCCTTTCTTTGGTCCTGAAATCATCACAGTGAGAAGTCATCTTATCTAGGGCTATGTGTGATACAATCACAGGCTTAGGCACCTGAGATGGACAGGGACAGGACATCCGCCTGTATGCCGAGGGGCCCCAAGTTACCATGCATCTGGGATTCTTGTGTCTGTCTGCCCCCCACCTGCTTCTGTCCCCTGCCTCTGGGCTGATGGCAGCTGCTCTTCGTTAGTGAGTATGGCTGTAAGAAGTTCTCTCCGGACTGCTGATTTTCTATTTCTGAATTGTCAGGGCATGAAAGTGGGATGCACACTGATTGAAGATAAGCATAGAACACACACACATTCTAAGTCAGGGTACAAGAGCTAGTTCTTTGAGAAAAATGTATGTTTAGGTTTGCTCTTTTTTTAAAAAAAAATTCATGGTCTCTAAGCTATTTTTGGGACATGTGAGGTTATGCAATGGCTTAGTTCTAGATAAATAAAAGTATATAAATTACTGTCGACTCCCCCACCCATTGTTGGCAGAGGCAGGTTGTCAGTTACTCCAATCCTTACATTCAGATGATGTATACATTTTAGTGCCCCACAGTTTTGAAAATTTTAAGAGCTCTGTGGATTAAACTGACATGAGAGAAAATATTTCAAATCTCCTTCAGTGATTTTTACACTCATAAAAATGTTCCCAATGTCTGAATGGCAATGTCTGACCCCTGAGGAGTGACAGCCTCTGAAGTCTACCTCAGGTGCTCTCTCCCTACTGCTAATACTTTCCTCTTCTCAACTGGTTTATAGAATTAATTTTTCAAGACTGGGCATTTCTGTGTAAGAATATGTGGGCCAAATGATTATCTGGACAGCTGATAGGGGTTTAGAATTTCCTGACAGAAGCTGAGTAGAATATTAAAAGTCAGTGAACTGACATTCTCCAGTCACCGAACACCTTGCTGTTCAGCCATGTGGCTCTTCTGTTCACTGTTTGTCTAGTTTACTATAGTATTCCTGGGGCCTGAACAGACTGCAGCTGGGCTGGCCTTCCAGAAAGATCTACACACTGGTCTCTGGACCCTAGGATGCCCCCACTACCCTGACTCTGTTTATGTTAGTCATCACACACAGAACAATCATGTGGTCTACTTTGAAATGAGCGAATTTATCTTGTGTTAAACTTTTACCTGTAAAAATCAAGCAGTGTTTACCTTGGCTTTGTGGTGAGCCATGCAGGAAGAACCTGTGAACATTTTCAGCACGCGTGCTGGACACTCGTGGGTGCACTTCTCGGATCAACCGATGTTGGTAGGATTGAAAGACGGTGCGCTAGCCAGCTTTCCTTCTATGCAACAAATATGTGAAGTAATCAGCTTGTAAGGAGGAAAAAAGGTTATCTTGGCCCACAGATTTGCAGGCTTCAGTCTGTGATCAGCTGGTCCCATGACTTTGGGGATGTGGTGGGCATATCATGGTGGGGGCCATGTGACTGAGTAAAACCACTCACCTCATGGCCAGGAAGGAAAAGAGAGAAAGAAGAATGTTAAAATACTCACCAGAGATGGTTCACAGTCACTACTGTCAGGATGCATGCATGGTGACCACCTTTACTGTAAGGGTACATCGTTCAGTTCAGTCATTTCTCTTCCTACAAACCTAAACTCAACACTCTAGCCCTAGCAGCACAGGTTAAAACTCTGAATGTTATGACATATTTCCTCAGGTATAACAGAATTCCTTATACATAGAATTTAATAAAATATATTGAACTGCGCATGGTGCCAGACACCTGTAATCCCAGCTACTTGGAAAGCTAAGGTAGGAGGATCACAAGCTCAAGGCCAGTGTGGGCAACTCAGTGACAGTCTGATGCAAAATAAAACATTGAAAATGAAACAAAAAAAGGGCTAGGGACATAGCTCAGTGTAAAAAATCCTGGGTTCAAACCCTCCCCACTAGAATTTATAAAGATTTTATAAACTAAATTCCACTGTACTTTGTAACTATTTTAAATGTTTATATCAGTCATCAGGTTAAGCAATATTCTAAGTGCTTTAGGACACTAATTCATTTAATCCTTTTAACAATTTTGTGAAATAAGCACTACTGACCGATTTTGCAGCTCTGTAAACTGAGGCGCAAGTAAAGTGTTTGTCCAAGGCCTCATTGCTAGTAATTAATGGAGCTGGTGTAATGAACCAAGGCTCAGACCACAGCTAGTGTACAATCACTAAGCCAAACTGTCTCTCCATGTAAAAGTGAGCATTGGTGATATTGTCTTTTTTTACCGAGATGAACTGAGGCGAAGTCGATCTTTATTTTATTTTATTTTTTTTTTTGCGGCACCGGGGTTTGAACTCACAACCTCGTGCCTGCCAGGGCAGGTGCTTAAGGCACTGAGCCAAACTCCAGGCCCTGGTTTTTTGAGGCAGGGTCACACTATGTAGCTCAGGCCGGCCTTATGCTTGCGTTGTAGCCCAAGCTGGCCTCGAACTCACAACGCTCCGCCTACCTCAGCCTCCCGAGTGCTGGGATTAAAGGCGTGCGCCACCATGCCCGGCCAAAGTTGATCTTTAAATATCTCTTGTACTCATTTGCTAGGGTTGCCATACAAACTGCAACATACTAGAGGGACTAACCCATAGAAACTTAGTTTTCTCACAATTCTAAAACCAGGAAGTCCAAGATTAAAGTGGAGGCAGAGCCAGGCATGGTGGCACATGCCTTTAATCCCAGCACTCGGGAGACTGTGGCAGGAGGATCCTTGTGAGTTCGAGACCAGCCTGGGCTACAAAGTGGGTTCGAGGCCAGCCTGAACTGCATAGTGAGACCCTGTCTCAAAAAACAGGGCCAGGGATTTAGCTCGGTGGCGTAAGCACCTGCCTGGCAGGCAGGAGGTTGTGAGTTTGATCCCTGGTACCTAAATAAATAAATAAATAAATAATAAAAATAAAGTGGAGGCAGGATGGGTTCCTCCCAAGGTTCCTCTCCTTGGCTGACAGACACCACCATTCTCTGGTGTCTTCATATGGCTGACCCTCTGGTGAGTCTGTATCCCTAATTTCCTCTTCTTATAAATATGCCAGTCAGACTGGATTACTGTCCCTGCTAAAGACCTGTTCTTAATCATCTCTGTAAGACCCCATCTTGGGGATGAGAGGGTATCTCAGTGGTAGAATGCTCATCTAGCCTGTGTGAGGCCCTAGGTCAATGATGGCAACCGATGGCATGCATGCTGCAGGGGCCTGTTTGTATCATTGAAAGCTCTGCCCTAGGTTCTACTCTACTCCCAGCACTGGAAAAAAGAAAGGAAGAAAAAAAGAAAGAAAGAGAGAGAGAGAGAGAGAGCGAGAGAAGAAAAACACATACCATCTCCAAATACAGTTGCATTCTGAATTATTAGATCTTCAATGTAAGAATTCAGGGGGACATAATTCAGCCTATATATAGGCCAGATGGTCATATTATGCCAACCATTGCACAAAATGTCAAAGAGCTAAGTTCTACTTTAAGAAGAAACAGTATTAAAATGGACATTCATTTGATAACAAGCTGTCCAGTCTTTGTTTCTTCCTAGATGGCTGGTTTGACAATGCTGCCCCAATGAAGTGTGTGCTGTGACACTGAGACACACTGCGTACCCCTGCTCACCTTGACTTCTTCCCTTCCTGAACCAAGCATGACGCATCACTCCTCTTTTTCCTCTCTGTCCCTGTCCCCCTCATCTCAGTGGACCACAGGTGAAGAGTGAAGAAATCATCTTGTTGGTTAACTGCTTTTTGGGTGGGTTGTTAGAAAGACCTTTCTCATCATAGGAAGTGTTTTTTAAGTCAACTGTAGAAAGTATGACATAGAGTAAAGGGAAGAGCTTTATGGGGAGAAATCTAAGGAAAGCTATCTTTTATGATTAGAAATTCCTGGGTGCAGGGAAAGATCAGAGGCATGTGGGAATAATAAGCAAAATCAACAAGTGTTACTATGTCAAACTGAAAATCTACATGGCAGAGGAAAAAACGAAACAAAGCTATAACCTGGAAACTGGGAGAAAATACTGTGATTCATATATCTAGGAAAGGGTTAATATCCAAAGTATATAATGAATTCACATTACTTAAAAGCAAGGAAAAAAACAACTCAACAAACCCAGTCAAATAAAAATAACCCAATTAAAAACAGGCAAAGCACTTGAATAGGCATTTCTCCTAAAGAAGGTATAGAAATGGCAAACAGAGCTATGAAAAGGTAGTCAACATCAGTAGTTATCAGGAAAACACACCTCATTGAGACGACATATCACATCTGTTGGGATGTCTCTTACCGAAAAAGATGAGAGATAATTAATAATGGTGAGAATGTGGAGAAAAGGGGCCCTTGTATACTGTTAGTAGGAATGTAAGTTAGTCCAACCCTAATGTGCAGCAGGAGGCTTTATAATTATTGCAGCCTTGTGTGCTGGAAGTTTGCTAAGAGTACTCCCAATACAACTAGGTGGTGAGTCTGTTGATTTCCTTGACTGTGGTAATCATTTCACTTGACATATGTATATCAAAACATATTGTATACCTTAAATATATATAATTTTTTTTAAAAAGGAAACTACCAATGAACAAAATGAAATTTTATAAGAAGTCCTTTGTCTTTGTTGAGTTGAACCACTGTGGGAGTATATATGGATGTGGTACTAGTCTTTGAGAAGGGCCAGGTACTTTCACTGTGTCATTAAGCTTTTGGTTTGATGGTATGGGCATCCCCCCCTCCAACATTTTCATGGCCAGTGCTAGGCCTGTGCCCAGGATGTCTGCTTCCCAGTTTTTGTTGTTATTGCTGTTGTTTTTAATGGTCCAGTCTAGGATGCTTGGGAAAAGTTATGTTGATGCTGGGATTCAGCCCTTTTTGGATAGAGATAGCCACTGGTATTGTTAGTGTGAACATTGGTATCAGTGGATCCAAAGCTCCCAAGATCACAGCCAGGCACCTAGCAAATCCCAGAAGACTGCACTCAGGTGTGAGGACTGGAGGGCAGTCTGATACCTCTCTGAGACATGAAAGGTCTCCCTTCTCCATCCTTACCACACCTGGCTGATCACGCCTGGCTGTGATCAGGGGCTGGTCTCTCCTACACCCTGGGACAATGTAGAAGTCCCAGAGTGGGGACAGGAGTCCTCCTGCTTTGCTGTTCTGCAGTTCAACACCCACTCATCTCACTAAGTTGGGCACTGAGGACCTCTCCCCGCCCCACACTCAGATTTCTCCTGAGGTTGAGAATCCTTCTAGCTCAGGTCCCTGCAGGGCCCAGGGAGAGAGGGCTATGTGGCTGTGTGGGCAGATAGAATCTCAGCCACCCTGTAGAGGCCTCTAGCTCCACGCATAGAGACAGTGCTGCAGTCACCTCAATCCAAGAACAATTTAAGATATTACGCTAATTATGGGGTCTGTAGGCACCACTAGATTTAGATGCAGTAGTTAACAAAAATCAGATGGTTGAGAATCAGAATTCCATGTAAATAAAAATTTGACTCCACAACATGCAATTGAACAGTTGCAGTGATTTTTTTTTTTTTTAAGTGGGAGAGGACAGAGGATATTTCCTGTCATCAGATACAGGAAATTTGAATTTGATAGGAGAGAGGGTGGGGAGCACTACTAACTTTTTGCTACTTAAAATCACTGTAATTTGCAAGAAGGTTGAATGACTCTTACTTTTTCTGTTGGAAAGAAAGAAAGAAAGAGAAAGAAAGAAAGGGAAAGAAAGAAAAAAAAGCCACTCTGAAATGCATGGCTTCATTTAATCATATTGCTAGGGAACTAATACCAACAAGACCACCCAGGCCCAGCACTGGTTTTTCCTAAAGAAGTTGCCTCATGCCTGTCTTTGAAGGCAGAGTTCCACCTTGTAATTAGGGGCTTCCTCTTTTTCTTTAATGATACCATAGCACGGGGCCTAGGGTGTCATCCAAGGGAAATCACCTTTTAGGTAAGCATGCAGCCGCCATCCAGGCACACACTCAGGAAGACCACCCTGAGTCACAGGCTGTGCAGCTGGCTTGTGAGAGGCAGGGAGCAAGTGAGCCACCTGGGCAGATAGCAGGTTGGGGTCACCTGTGTAGGAGTCCTGCAGAAGCTCACAAGGCTGTTTCCACAGAGGGCTCAACTGTCTTTATAGGAGGCAACAAAAACTATTTTGCAAATGAGAACCATGACTGCTTGAAAAGTCTAAGTGTCCTTTCTCCTCCCTAGGTGGCCATTAGAGCCTGAGGCTGGCGCCTGTGGGAAGGCACAATGAGCTACCAGGTCCCTGAGGTACCATGTTGGATTTCTCAATCTAACTTTGTTTAGTTTGGGGAGAACATTTTTTTGTTGTTGTTCTAAAAAAACAAAAAACAAAACAAAACAAAAAACCCAGCTCTCTGTGGTTTCTCTTCGACTCCCACCCTCTGTAATCGCCACTTGCGACAGTTTCACCATTTTCCCATAAAACCAAAAAAATGAGGATGCTGGTTAGACATTCTTTGTTTCTCTTCCCCATCTCCTTCTGTTCATTGTCCCCACTCATCCCTCCTTCATATTGGGCTCACCCTTTTCTCCTCATCAGACTTCCCTCTTTCAGAATCCACCTCAATACCGCTTTAATAAATGACTCCAATGTAGAGGGGGAGGCCAGCCTGGATCCTTCCACCTGCATTGTGCCAGGAACACACTGTGCCATGCCTGGGCGTGGGCTTGGGCTCTGGCTGCCTCCTCCCTGCAGTGCCCTGATTGTCCTGCCCCAGGCTTGCCGTCTCCCTGTGGCACTCATAAGTCATCATGCATGAGCCACCCCTGAGCCCCTTGCACTGGAGGACATTGCAAGATGTTCTTTTGTGTCTGCCCTTTGTGGTCTGAAGTCACCTCATACTCCAAGCGAGGAAGGAGTGAGACACGCCAGCTTTGGATCTCATCCAACACACTGCGAGGCTTCTTCTGGTCTTCTGGGGTTCACGATTTTGTCTTCTCCCTAATGTTCTACTCACATATTGGCCTCCATGTGCTGTCCATGATCCATCTTGTTCCTTCTACACCTTTTAGCAGGGTGGTGTCAGGAATGAGTAGCTCATGAGTCAGAGTTCTGGGTTCCCTTCTGTGAAGTGATTCTGCCACTTACTCACCGTCGGTGTGGACAAGTGGCTTCCCTTCCCACCCCAACTCCTCCAGCCATACCACGTGCTCAGAACACCCGGTGAGGACATGGTCAGAACGCGTGTGATGTCCTCTGTACACAGGATGATTGCACAATTTGTTGTCCAGCTTTCACTTTTGAGAGCCACAGGGGTGTTTTCATAATTAGGCTGGGGAGGATTAAGCAGACTTGTTCCTGGCAAGCATGGGGTATGTGGGCCTTGCCAGGCTCTGGAACCCAGATAAAAATGGGGAGAGGTAGGGCATTGCTCAGCTTTTCCACCTGGCTCAGAAGAGTAATAGCAACTTGCAAACAACTTGGACTAATGGGTTTGCTCCAGAGAAGAGGACAGGAGATTCAAAATCTCCATCATACATTTCCAACCTGCATGCAAAAATAATTAGGCAAGACTCTGACTCTCCAAAATGCTCAAGGTTATCTGAAAAATGGCAAGTGAAGTTGGGCAAAGCTGTCATCTGAGAAAGAGAGTTCTTTTATGCTCCAGGTAAGCCCCAGCCTCAGACACTCTGCCATAACTGGCCCCTCTGAGATTTAAACCACGCTGACATCAAGCGCTTGCCCATTACTGGAATCTAAAATACTACCTTATCAGGTCAGTTAAGTTAGGCCAGGGTGGGGGGAAAGGGCCAGTAGGACCCTGGTAAGGCTGGGGTGGGTAGTGTCTTAGCATCTCTGAGGGTTTGCATGAAAGGCCCATATCTGAGCCCTGGGGCTCAGTCTCTTCTCCTGAGGTGGTCTCTCCTTAAAAGAACAGAGGACCAGTATGCAGCATGCCATTGTGACCATGGATCAGCAGAAGCAGAGGCAGAGTCACCCAACTTGGCACAGAAACCAGATACCAGGCAGTGGGCAGGAATGTGCCTCGGGGAAGCTGTTGCTTCATTCTGCTTCTTTAGGCTCCCAGCCTCCTTGACAAAGGCCAAGCTAAACAGGGATCCCGGGGGAGGCCAGACAGATGAGCCAATGCCAGCTCATGCAGGGTTAGACTGGGGCTGGGAGGAGCCCAGAGGCCCCTGAGGATGCCAGGTGCTGAGCAGAAGCCAGGCGCAGGCAGGTTTCTGCAACTCCTAAATCCCAGTAGAAACATACAGATTTCTCAGAAGCCATGGAGCAAGAGATGCCAATCATTTTCAGGGCCAGACTAATCTTGCTGGAGCCATCTGGAATCATGGATGTAAATGGGCAGACACAGGCTTTGCTGGGAAGTGAACAGGGCTTTGGCTACAAGTGGGTTTCTAGTTGACAAGGTCACCAGGAGCAGCTAGTCCCTAGACAGAAACCTGACCTTTGCCCCCAGGCAGCTCCATGGACAAATCAGAGGGCTTGTTCCATAATGGGGGCAGGAGGTTGTTCCATTATAAAAAGAGAAATGATGGGGGAAAAGAACAAGAGATGGTCGCCTGCGTGTATTGATTTTCTTCTTAAATGTACACTGAATTGGAAGCACCCACAGGAACACATGTGGCATTTTGATTGTCAGCCTTTTGTGTGGTCGACGTATCTAATCCCTGCTCTTCCCTGCATACCACTGGCGCTTGACAGCGGTGTAACAACACCTCCATCACTGTGGTGGCCTTTGCAGGCTTTGTGACAATCACCAAGGCTTCCTTCTCATTAAACATGTGCAGGCTGCAGCACTTTGGAAGGAGGTCAGGAAGATCAACTCTAAGTGGAAAATATGTCTCCTTTCTCCAGGAACCCAAGCATAGTACCCCGATCTTGCGGAACACAGAGGAGAGAGTGAGCAGTCAGTAATGAGAGGGGCTGGAGCCAGGCTGTCCCCCAGGTAGAGACTCTGGTGAGTGGAAATCCCAGAGTACATTTCCTGAGGAGTTATTCTGCTGTTACCTTTATGATAAACAACTGAGTAATCCCTGTCCATTCATTCACAATACACACTCTTGCCTCAGCTTAAAAGTGGCCTGTCCAGTCACATTGATTTCTTGTTATCAGTCCCAAACACAAAAGCTCAGGGAGTGACAAATAACTTGGACACTTCAAGAAAGTAAGAACTGATTTTTGAACCCATGGTCTCTCCTGTGTAAGACAAGCACTCTACCACTGAGCTACATCTCAGTCCTAATATGTGGAATCAAAAACAGATAACAAGGAAGTTAAAGGGAGATTACTGTTAGACAAGAGGAAGGGAAGAAGAGAAGAAAGAGGACGCTGGGTATAAGATCAGGTAATAGGGAGTATGAATATGATCAAAATACAGTATACAGATTGATCACTCCCCAAAACATGTGAAACTAGTGGGGAAGATGGGGTAGGAAGTGACGGGGAAATGATTAAAGCATGTTCTATGCATGTACAAATCTGCCAGAAGATTTAACATGATAAACAACATGTACTAAGAAATGTGGGGGAAAAAAGAAGGTAAAAGCTGGTGGTTGGGGGTGAGACAGGTGGGTGTGTGGGAGGGTAAGAAGAGGAAGAACCAGCCCTGAGAAGCCTCACCCCAGTCTGGTTCTAAAAACTCAGGGTTTTTTTCTTGTAGTTGCCTTAGCTTTGAGACTGTCCAGAGACACTGGGGAGATGGGCACGTGGGAGACAGGGGGCTGGGCCAGCACTGGAGTACTGCAGATTCCCTGTGAGTAAGAGTGAGTCACCAGCCCAGGCTTCCTCCTTGCCAGGGAGAGGCGAAGGCTCAGTTTGGTAATTGCTGAGGATGCTGCTGGTGGAGTCAGTTGCCCCACCCTGCTCTGCATACAATAGGCCACTGCCAGAGACCAGGAAGCCTCCTCACACAGGCACACCTCAGCTTCCCAGTCCCTGCTCAAGGCGCTTCCCTCCATTTCCTCAAAAAAAAAATCTTGGAGTTTTCCGAAGCCAGCCACCTCCAGTCCTGTCTTCAGGCTGGCAAGTGACACCGTTGACATCATATCTGCAGAGGGAGGAGAGATTCTAAGAGGTGATTTGTGATGTCTCCCGAAGACAGAGGTGTTTAGTCTTTTGTCAGCTGCTCTGCATTCCTCTGCATCTTAGCGGCAGCCAGAGTCCCCGAGGCACAGTCTAGGACAGGAAAGTCACTCTAAGATCCTTACGGCATCTTTCATCAGTGCATCCAGAGGACTCAGAGAGTGTGTAACTATTGCTGTGCGATTCTTTCATTCCTTCACTGAGGAATTTTCCATTTCTTTTGAAGCTAGGAAAAGGTGCAGGCTGGTGGCTTTGGGTAGTGTCTGACTGACAAAAGACAGATTTTGGATAAGAACATGTGGAAGTCCCTGAATGTCGGGCTCCGTAGTGCCATGGACAGCATCCAGAGGGGAGCCTTTAAAAGGTTGCCAGAAGGGAAACAAACCCAGTTCTCTCATTCTTGGTGCTTTCCTGTGGACAATAACAGTTTGCCCATGGACCTAAGAAACCCTGGTGTGGCCCTGCAGGGTAACTGGGATGCTGGCTTCAAGGTGCAGGGTGATGTCTCCCAGGGCTGTTCTGGTCGCTCAGTGAGCAATGGCAGGGCCTTGGGGCTGCCCGCAGCATCCAGAAGGGAATCAGGAAGCAGAGGCTGAGGCAGGACAGCCAGAAATGAACACCTGGGTGGCTGACCTCCCTGCCCAGGTCCAGTCCTCCCCCAGGGTGTGGTCTGCACAGGAAATGGATCCACAGCTCCAGTACCAAAACAGGCCCTGCCCAAGCCGGTCACCTCTACAGCAGTAAGTGACCTACATTTATGCTGCAGCTAGGGCCAACAAGGGCAGGGTTGCTGACCTCAGCCAAATTAGCCTGGGGGGCAGGCACTGAGGAAGTTAAGTAGAAAGCAAAAGCCAGAGGACAGAGGTGCTTTGGGCACTGTTGTAGCAGGAAATTAGGAATGTAATAGAAAATTGAAAATGTAAACGCTAACTAGCAGTTCTACACCATATTGAGACAGGATGCGCTCATCCGGCCTGCCCCATGAGTGGACCATCAGACCCAGTCAGCCTTGACTAACTGTATCCAGCTGCTGTCTGTAGATAGTCTGATACAGGTCAACTTGACCCAGTCCAGCTGCAGGGCTGTTTTCCTACCTAAAAATATGTACTGTTTTACTAACCTGTTCTAGGGACTGTCTAGCCTAGTCAAGGACAAGGACATATATGATTTCACTCACCTCCTCACTCCATCTCTCTCCCAAGACTTTCCTGCCTCATGATAAACAATCCCTCTACCTCATCTGTCCAATTTGCCTAACAACATATGACGCAGTCTATAATTGATTCACTATCAGCCTTTGTACCCCCTGCTTGCAAACCCTATATAACTAAAACCCTAAACTGACTGAGGGCTGGTGATTTGGAGCTGGTCTTCCCACCAGCCCACCAGTGTAATAAATAGTTTGCCTTCCAACTCCTTGGTGCAAAGCATCTTCCTTTCAGTTTGGTACCAGGTTTCCACAACACTGTGAGGGTGAGGTGTGTGCAGCGGAAAGGGGGGCAGTCAGTCCAGCAGGGTGGCTTGCTTGAGGGGCAGTGGGAATCAGGCAGGAAAGGCAGCTTTGAACTAGCCTTTGGGTGTCACTAAAAGTTCAGATAGGTGACCACACTGTACTCAGACAAGATCCCAGTGTGTGCTGAAGAGTGTCAGATACTTACTGAGAGTGGTCATAGGGTCACAGGTGTCGGGGACTATGTTAGCGATGAGGGTTCTTCACGGGTGAGGCTTGCCCTGAGGGGCAGTTTCTAGTTGGCAGGATGGGTCAGAAATGTGGTAGCAATAGTTGCAGGTTGTTGGTGTTGCTCAAGGAGAAGGCAAGAGGTCTGAGTGGGAGTGCAGGATTGGGGTGGGTGGGGCTGTACACCACAGGAGTTTTGCACTAATCCCTCAATCATAGATCACAGAGAGAGGTTGGGAAGGAATGAAGGAGTAGGCAGGGATTTGAGGCCAAGAGTGGCAGGGAACAGTGAAGGAGAGAGTGGAGGAACAGGCGCACTGAGGAAGGACAGGGCAGGAGGAGACCAGGGCAAAAGACATCCACAGGAACGTGGATGTGGTTTGGTACCAGGTGAGACAGCTGGATTGAGACAGGATGGAGTGGAAGGAGGGACAGACACATTGGCTCTTGGGATGTGTGTGCTGCCTTGCTAAGAAAATGAAGCTGTCTTCCTGCAGCTGGGTTTTGCTTTTAAATAAATCTATTATTCCTTCCTGTTATAGAAAGAGAAGAAAACTTCCCCCCAACTTCCCAAAGACCAACACTGCCAACACTTTGGAAATAATTCTGTCAGGTCATTTTTCCTGCATCAATTTCTGTTTGGTTTTCACATTGTTCTAATCATACTGTGTTTACAACTTTGTATCCTGTTGCATTTGACATCCAGGATGTATGTTTTTCTGCATGCAAAGTTTATCCTGGTTGTTACAAATGTTCGTTTTCCATATATATTTATGGAAAGAGTATCACTCCACTGTTTTTTTCTTTTTTCACAGCAAACTTTGAAAATGTTGCTTCCTCCCTACTGTATCCCTTTTCCTTCCTCTGTTCCTTCTTCCCTCCCTCTTTTCTTCCTGCCTTCCTTTTCCATTCTTCTGCTTGCTAATCCCCCCTTACTGTCTTCCTCCATCCCTGAAGTCAGGAGCAGCTGCTCTTTCCTAGGTAAGAGACACAGACAGGACATCTCTAAGGCTTGGGGCACCTGTTGGACAGAAGGAAGGTATCTGATGAGGAGTCTCCCAGCTGATTGGTAACTCCGCTCCAGGGCTGGAGGTAAAGGTGTGGAGGAGAGACAGGTGAGGCTGGGGCAACAAGGTGTGTCAACATGTTTCCTAGGGTGTTTAAGAACATAAAGTCTCAGAAAAATGGAAATAAAACACATTCCATTTAGAGAGGAAAAGATTTTGCGGTCTGTCAGCTAAGCCCTGCCCCATCTTGAAAAGAGAGCTTTACCATCACAGAGTATTCATAGTAATGTTTCATAAAACCAGTGAATCCTTCTTTTACTTTGTGTCATTAATGGGCAGGTGTACATAGTTCCCACCTCTGCTTCCTACACACTGTCCCTCCTGTCTGTCTATGTCTCTCTCTCTCTCTCTCTTTTCCAGCCCAGTGGAATTTCCAAAGTGCCTTTGTTCAGTAATCACAACAACTTCCCTTGTCCCAAGTGCCTCCCTGTCCCCAGCCCCTGTGTATGTATTTCTCATTATGCCCCCAGGAAGTAGGAATTATCTCGCATAGAGCATGCCTTCTTTGTCCCCAGTCACATGACCAAATCAAACAAACAGAAAACAGCTGAGCCTGGATTGAAACTCAGATGGCTGACCCCGAAGTCCTTTTCCTTAATCACTATGCCACACTACTGTTTCCCTGTGTTACATTTATGCTTCACAGTTTTCAAATCAAGAATGCAGGCTGCCAGTGGAAGTCAACTGCAAAGACGCTCATGGTGTTCAAAGCTCTTGCATTGTGAGTGTGGTTGATGTACTAAGGACCCTGAATTGTTGATTCAGATTTTGGGTGACTGCTTTTTTGGGCCTGGTATGGAATAATTTATCTTTCCCTAAGATGTCAGGGTGCAGAGACCATACAGATTACCTTAGAGATGTTGAGGCTTTGTGTTTATCCCACCTCCACGATTGAGGGCCTGGGGTGGTTGTTGTTGTTGTTGGTGTGTGCGACTGTGTGTTTTACTGGTGTAATCTAATTAGTACACTGCTACCCATCCCTGAGGACTGGAAGAGCCCACTCTCCCTTAGCCAGTGCCTCTGTTCTGTCTCTTTACTGGCCACAGAGCACAGAGTACACGAAGTAAAGTGTCCCACCAGGAAGAAGGGGTCACCAGTGCCAGGATGAAGACCCCTCTGTGTAGCTGCCTGAAGACTCCTGCATGACCTCCCCTTGGTGTGGCAGCTGGGCCTGGCGTCTACCCACCCACTAACCACATGCTTCCTGCTCCAAATGTCATTTGACCACGATATAATGTGCTGTGTAAAATTAAAAACAGCTAAATACCACCTTACTTACAGCAGTTTTCTACTTTCTGAAGTCATCCCCAAATGTCTCCTTTACTACACCAACCTCCAGATCATGCCTAATGCAGCAAGAAGCCCATCACTGAAACCACAGACCGTGAGGAAACCAACACAGGACCTAGATTTCGCTGGCTCACTCACTGCTGCTCTGGTCCCACCAGGCTGTTTTTCCATCATGTGCTTTTTAGGCAGTAGGGAACTGGGCAGAGGGAACCCTCAGTTCTCTGCCGCTAAGTGGGGACCCTTAGGAATATCTCCAAGTAAGCACCTGGTTTCAGAGGAACATGTGTTTTAACTTGCCAGAGTTGGTGTTGAAATTCAGGTTCCTGAGTGTCCTGCAGTATGCACTTGGGCCTCAGGAGTGTGTCTTATTTGCAGGTGGCCCTTGAATCACTATCGTATCTCCAGCTGGGCGGACAATCTTGCAGCTTCTTCCTAAGGTTGTCTGTTATGGACTGAATTGTGTACCTCTTCCAGGTTCCAATTCATTTGTTGAAGCCGTAATGTGGCTTACAATGTGACTGTATTTCTAACAAGGGCCTTTAAGGAGGTCATAGGTTAAATAAGGTCACATGGATGGGCCCTCATCAGATAGGATTGGTATCCTATTCAGAAGAGGAGGAAACACTGGAGCTTACTCTTTCCCCACTCAAAGAGAGAAAGGGTGTCCTGCTGACACCTTGATCTGGGGCTTCCAACCTCTAAATCCTAGAGAAAAAAAAATTTGTTGCTTAATCCACTCGGTCTGTAGTATTTGATTATGACAGCCCTAGCAAATGAATGCATCATGTGTAATTTCTTATAGGTTTTACAATGAAACATGAATGAGTTGATGGCTATTTCTACCAGGAAACTGATAAGAATCCTTGAGTTATCATGGGAAGAGTTAAGTTCTCCATGTCTGAGCCAGTTTAGCCAGTTTAGCCTGTTCTTTCTTATTTTCAAAAACTCTATAACTTAAATTATTCAAGACTTTAACAAAAATTATCTTAACTCTATTTCCTGCTTCTCCTGTTCCCATTACATTTTTTTTTTAAAAGATAGGATCTTACTCTGGCTCAGGCTGGTCTTGAACTTTCTATACTCCTGCTTCAGCCTCCTGAATGCTGGGATTGCAGGTGTGTACCACCATACCTGGCATCACACTACATTTTTTGAGGGAGCGGTTATTGAGACAGGGTCTCACTATGTAGTTCAGGTTGGCCTTACACTATACTCAACTATGGAACCCAGGCTGGCCTCGAACTTGCAGCAGTTCTCCTGACTCAGCCTCCTGAGTGCTGGGATTACAGGTGTGTGCCACTGTACCTGGGATCCCACTACTCTTAATCACTCTCATCCCTTCACCTGTAATCCAACCCTTGGCAAGTCACTGCGTTGGTATGCTGACAGTGAGCGCTTGTCAAGGCCACCTCTGCATTAGGCACTGGAGGACGGGAAAAAGGGAAGCAATCAGGGCCCTTGCTCTTACATGGCTTCTGTTGCAGTAGGGGAAAGCAGAAACAAAAATAAACAAGTAATATGTCTGAGAGTGAAAACTAGTGAAGAATTCAAACCACAGCAATGTGATAGTAGCTGGGAGCCTGCTGAGACGGGGCAAAGGGAAACCTGTTCTGTCCACCCTTTAAGAAACATTTTCTATCTCCCATCTGTTGCCACCCCCACCATGTGAGCCCAAGCTCCTTGGCTGGGTTCCTGCCAAAGCTTTCTAACTGGTGGTCTCTCTGCCATCTCCTCGGCCCTACTGTAATCCACTTTCCACACAGCAGTCAATGAATTATTTTATAAATGCAGCCAGTTCTCATGATTCACAATACTCCCGTGCTATAAAATCAACTCAAACGCTGAATTGGGGAATACTGAAACATTTCTTTGTTGTGGTTTTTTTTTTTTTTGCGGCACCGGGGATGGAACTCACAACCTCGCACCTGCCAGGGCAGGCACTTAAGCCACTGAGCCAAACTCCTGGCCCTGGTTTTTTGAGGCAGGGTCGCACTGTGTAGCTCAGGCCGGCCTACGAACTCACAACGCTCCTCCTACCTCAGCCTCCTGAGTGCTGGGATTAAAGGCGTGCGCCACCACACCCGGCTCTGAAACATATCTCTAAGGGGGAACACAGGGCTGGGTACCTTCAAGCCTTCGGCCACAACACTCCTCCGCCCATCAATCTATGACCTTGTTTTATGTGAGTTTCTGTGTAGACATCTTGTTTAACCCACATTGCTGACTCGTTAACATTGAACTCTCGGCCAGTTGTGCCGTAGCAGTCTAAATGGGGCTTCTCTACTACGCATCCGTTCTCCATGAGGCCCACCTAGTCTTCCCACACTCCTGACTTACACAGTGCTGCTGTTCTGAGAGAATATGGGCCCGAGCAGTAGGCACTTTAGAAAGTAAACTCAATGAAAGAAAGACAAGAAGTGTGAAGAAAGAAGAAAAAAAGGCATCGGAGACCTTGAAAAGGACACTTGTTTACAGTCTGAGTGTGGAAACAAGAAGGTAAAGTGTTGCCCTGTCTGACCTCAGCTGGGAGCCCACAGATCAGGTGACTCACACTTTCACTTTGCTCCTGTCTGTGAATGACTGCAGAGTTGCTGCCCAGGATTGATTTAAGGTCACATGCAAGCACACACACACATGCATGCATGCACAAACATGGTTTAAAAGTGTCCCATCCAAAATTCAGGAGTTGCTAATGTGATAGTACTTAGAGGCAGGGCCTTTGAGGGGCGATGAGGCCGTGGGGCTCCTCTCTTCTAAATGGAGAGGACCCAGGGACAAGGGCCGTCTTGGAAGCAGTGAGCAGCCCTCACTATGGTGTCCACCGAATCTGCTGGCGCCTTGATCCTAGACTTTTCAGTTTCTAGATCTGTGAGAAATAAATTCTGTTCTTCATAAATTATCCAGTCTCAGGCCTTTTGTTACAACTACACAGGATAAGCATATGCTCACACAGGCACATATACACTGCCTTCTTCTTTTTCCTTCCCCATTTGCCTCATTGTTTTTTTTTTTTTTTTTCCTCAATTTGATCATTGCAGCAGGAACATTTCTCTTTATTCCATTGTTGAGTTACAAATGCTGCATGGGAATTGTTGTGCAGAGTATTTGTTAAGCAAATGACTGAATGCTTTAGTAAAAGTCCTTGAATTAAGACCTCTTTTATTACACTGAAATACCTAGCCCTAAAAAATATCTAGCTGTCAATAGCTAAGTTTGATAAATAACTGAATGAAGAATAGAGTTGCATTTTTTAAACATCAGACTGAAATAGAAGAACAAGGCTTATTAACACTCAGGTTTTTGAAAGTAATAGTTTCTTCAGAACTTCACAAAATTATTTGTCAATATCTTCATCTACATTTAGACTTACTTGACTTCTCTTTTTAAAAAAATTACTTCTTCAATTTTTTTTATTCTTCTGACTATAAAAAGATGACTTAATGTTATTGATTGCCAAAAAGAATATTTCAGCTCTGGGGCAATTCAAAAAGATTTTTATAGACTGAAGACTTAAACCTCATCTATTTACAAGATTTTGGTCATGAGAAAAATTCAAGGGCCCAAAACTTAGACTTTACCTATTAACTTCTGAAAATGTAATTTATTTCATAATTTGGGCACTTACTGAATTTTGTTTTCTTCTGAGAAACATGGCATAACCCCATGTCTCCAAACAGATCATTAGTATCAAACTTCAGGATGCTCTCCTGCGGTGTTTAAGTGAATTTTTTGGCTCTAAATTACCTCCTTCTACAGCTGTTCTTTTATACTTGTTTAATATAGATTTAATTATTGTCATATGCAGTGAGTCTTTTTATCACATTTCATTCCTGAAAAGTTTATGGCACTGTGAATTGACTTACAGTAGATTGTATTTTACCATAGGAACAACAATGTAATTAAGAGTTTTATTCTCAACTTAATATCACAAACATTTTAGATATAACAAAAATATGCCACGAAAGTAAAAATAGAACACATTTAAATCTTTACAATCAATTATAAGAGTAAGATTAATGCCCAAGATATTTAAAATGACGTTAAGTCAACCACATGTACTTTGTAAGAAAAAGACCTCTATGAATATAAGCATGTGTGTGCAAACCATGAAGCCTCTCTGTTTTCCCACCTGTTCCTTGACAGTTCATTCTGCATACTAGTTTTGGATCAGTTGCCCTAATAGAGGTCACTCCAAGGTCACATGCCTTCACTAGCAGATCAGGCTGGAACCCCAGGGCATCCATCCCATTCATTTCCAGCCCTTCCCTACCAGTCAGCAAATTTAGCTCATGGCATTGTTCTCAGTACCTGCTCAACCCTTGCCCACCCCTCCCCCGGGGAAATCCCTTCACCTTGGAGGCTCTGCTCAAGTCCTTCCCCTCCCAGGACCCATAGGTTACCTCAACAGGCAAGAGGATTCGCCCTGGAGTCCAGAGCACAGAGTTAGTGATTATCTTATGCTGGGTTTGTCCGTGTCACCCATGCTGGGGAGCACCATCCATCCACTCTGTGCCACCAAATTTGCAGAGGACCTACTCTAGGCACCATGCCTGGCATTTAGACACACGACACGCATTCTGTCATTGAGTCCCTACAACAACCTGCTGAGAGTGGGTAGTAGCCTTTTCATTTTAATAGTTGAGGATACAAAGAGGATGAGTAACTTGTCCAAGTAGCTTAGCTAAGAAGAGATGCAGTCAGAATATAAACTGGGAAGGCACATAGAAAGGATAGAAAGCTAGCAATCAGGAGGTCTCCAATTCCATTAACCGCCCCAAATCTCATTTTTAAAGTTTTTCTGTTTTTTTTTTTTAAATTCAGGAAGAGAGCTCACCAGGGCCACCTCATGGAAGTGTGCAAAGGAACCTGGGGCACGCATCTGAGAGGCTTTCCCAGCTGTGGAAACACCTTTTCTCATGTTCCTTACTCACTTCAATGCCCCATACACATTTACTATTAGAGTCACTTCCATCGTGTCTTTTAACAGCAGCAGTGTCTGTTCATTTCCCTGCTGCGTGCCCCTGATCTTAGCTGGTTGCAATGATATTTATGTTTCCAACTTCATAAAAAAAAAAAAAAAAAAAAAATCGCACCATGATCTGCTGAGAAGAGAACCATTTCCCGATCCAGTGTAATCAGATAGCCAACACTTACCCGCATACATTTGCAAATATTGCTTAATGTGCTCAAGAGAATTGCTCTCAGTATTTTGTAATCTCTGTTGGGTAGTGCTAACGAATGCTAACGCGCAAGGCTGGTCTGCCCCTCCCTGGCAAGATAACAATGGTCAATAATCATCTCTGTGTTCTGACCTTGGAGGGTTCCCTTAAATGGCCTGAAAATTCCTGATAGGGGTGGTATCGGCCTTTCCTCCCTAGACTGAGCTACATAGGGAAACAGTATTGGTCTCAGGCCAAGCCAAGCCAGTCGTTTTTGCTAAGAGTTCTGTTGTTTCTTTCCATGATAATGGTAACTGAGTTTTGGCTTCTAACTTATCTTCCCATACCTCTGAGTATTTGCACACTATATTTGGCATCTTTTGTGGAGGAGGTGCTGTTATTTACTCAGGTCGTCAGGTTCCTTCTGTCCTTATCCTTTCCTTCCTGATTATGCGGCTTAGCTCTTTGCAATCACATTGTCTCTATTTATCCCCACCACAATATGGTTTTGACCCTCAGCTTTCCCATTTCATTTTTCAGAAATTCCTCTAAGCAGTCTCCTCTTGCCCTAGTGTAATTAGAGTCCCTATCTCTGAACTTCTAGAGTCAGAATTTGCTCCTGTCCATAATTTTTCTCCTGCTTCTAAATTGCCTTTCATCTACAAAATCGGTTACTCTATATATTTCTTAATTGTAGCTTCAACAGCCTGGATTCCTTTTGCAGGAAACTTGCCTGTTCTTTAGTCCTCCTTGTCCACCACCACTGGCTGGATAAAACCAACGTTATTTTAAGATGGTGTGGTCCACAAAAATAGGCACCAGTTAGTGCTTTTGTGCATGAAGTCAATAACTTCTAGATATAGATTTTATTTCTCTACATGTTCCTGCTTCATATGATTACCCTGTGATCAAAACAGAACCCACAGTCAAACAAATCCACTCTGCAGCATGCAGCTCACTTCTTGTATATTAGATATGCAAGCCTTTTTCTTGGTCTAGTTGAACTCTTCATAAATATTAACCAGTTCCATTGATTTATCTTTCCATTTTACATGCATTAACAAACACCTCTCTGGATGGACATCAGGTGGTTTATCCAATTTAACCAGGCTTGTTTATTCTCCTTTCTGAAGAGCGCTTGCTTTGGAGAAGTCAGAGGAAACCCATTTCTCTTCTTGCTTTCCTTGCCGATCTCCAAGGAAGCACAGACAGTGAGAGAAGGTCTAGCCCACAAATCTTTCCTTCCTTCCTCCCTGCCCACCTCACCTCACTGCCTCTGCCTGGAATGCTCCCCTGAGTTCACCCATACCACGTATAATGAGCACCCATTATCTGGCTGGTGGCCAATCAGTGGCTTCCATTCCAAGTGCATCCACCCTCCCAAGTATCCCATTAAGGGGAGATATGACAGGGCCCTGGCTCACTTAAGGGATAACCCATTGATTGCTACCAGACTGGGTGCACAGTGGGCCAGATCCACTTGCTGTGAGTGGTACCTGGTCTTTCTTGGTCAGATCCAGCACTCCTAGGACAGGGGACATTCTGCCCAGTCTCTCCTCTAGGCAGTGGCCCCAATAGCTGTTCCCAGAAATCCCCCTTCCTATGTGAACAGACAAGTCTCCACCTCAGAGGGATCTGAACCATGGGGATGGGGCAAAGGGGTTATTTCTCTGCTGCTTGGAGACAGTCTTTAGGGGAACTGTTTGCTCAGTGGCCAGAAGAGCCTTGCCTGGTGCTGTGATCTTGGGAGGCAATCAAGTTGTCAGTGCCCAGAGGAAGGGAAAACAGATGTGTGAATAGGAGACAGTATGCTCAGACTTGTAGAATGAAATCTAGTGATTCAGGGGAAAGTTGAAATTCATGCTTCTCACCAATAGAAGTTTGTTGGTTAGCTCCAGAAGAATCATGGATCATAGATAGAAATAATATAGTTAATCCACGTACACTTGTTTATGTGCTAAGCATTATTCTAATGGCTTAAATATATTTACTCATTTAATTGATTAACCATAACAGTCTCTATTCAACAGATGGCAGAAAGGGATACCAGAAACTCAGTTACATGACCAAGGTCACATAGTCTTTTCATTTACGTCTCTGCATGTGTGCTTATGGACATGAGAAAGAGACAGGAAGACAGAGGACCATAAGGATAAGTATGTGTCTCACCTAGGTCTTCTCCAAAGAATATTCCAGACTAAATAATTACTGGCACTAAATCAAGAGCTGCCACTTCCTGAGTCCCTACTAAGTCTTCCCTAACACTTACAATGTCCCAGGAGGTTTTTCAAAGTATAGGTGAGAAAACAGAACTTCAGAGAAGTGAAGTGCCACCACTGACTACACAGATTGGGGGCAGGATTTGTATCTAGAGACCAACCCATGGCTTTGTCTAGAGAAGGTCCCTCCCTTACCACATGCATGGCCAGTCAGGGTATGAAGTAGCTCACAGAAATTGTTTTTAAACACTCATAACATGTATCATTCAGAGAATATTGTGTCTTATGTAATTTGTCTGATAAATTTCTTCTTTCTTTCTTTCTTTCTTTCTTTCTTTCTTCTTTCTTTCTCTTTTTCTTTTTGAAATAGGGTCTCAGTATGTAGTGCAGGCTTATCTTGAACTTGCTTATATAGCCCAGGATGGCCTGAAACTCATGGCAATCCTCCTGCCTCAGCCTCTCAATTGCTGGGGTTAGAGGCATGTAATACCATGCCCAGCTGGCTGATAAATTTCTAATCTGACTACTGAGGACTGGAAGAACAGAATGGACTCTACTTGCTGATCATTTCTATGTGCCACATCATTATTCTGGGTTCATGACACAAATACATTTCAGAACTAAAGAGATAGCACAGTGACAGTTCTTGGATGCTTGTGTCTAAGGAAAGAACTGCCCCAAAATGCAAAGAAAGAAGATGCTATAAGAGATATTTCTATTTCTCCATTTAACTTGCCATCTGGTTGTTTCCATCTTTCCCCTTCAAAGAATTTTATAACTAGCCACAAGTTACGAATGTCACTTGGATCCTCATCTGGACATGAACTAGGATCCAAACTTCATGGGAAAACTCCAAATGGCTTCAGGGAGCATCATTTTACTTTTTTTTTCCTGAAGAGGATGAAAATGCAGGTGGTTGAGAGGGACACCAATGGAAAGCCAGGATGGCGTCTGTGCCAGCGCTGTCCCCAGGCCAGAAGCTCTGCGATAGGAACCCTGGAGCTGATTCAAGAGGGGCTTTGGGGAGCCAGGAGCAGGTCTGCTTCCAAGTAACAGGGTGACAAGGGCTGGGCTAAGGAATTATCACCCCCACTTCCATGGGGTCTGAGGCATTAAAGGGGGCTATCAGTGGGTAAAGGAATGACTGAACAGAAGAGGATGTTTGTGAGCGCCTAAGAGATGCCCCACAGGGCTACAGTCTTGTATAGGAACACTGAAGACCAGAGCCCTTGGAATATAGGTTGCTACCATTAATGGGACTCATAACCATCCTGAGACTGGGGTGGAGGTGGTCAGGAATACAAGTGTGGTAGATTCTGTGCCTCAGGCAGACTTTGAAAAGTAGAAGTGTTCCCAGTAATGTCTGTGAGCACATATGTGGATATACGAGGGCTGATCAAAAATATATAGCAAATGCTTAAATTAATTATTGCAGTAAAAGACACATTGGCATTAATCCTTCTTCAAATAATTCCCCTCACTTCAAGCATACTTATCCCATTGTTCTTGCAACTTTCTGAAGTAGTTCTAGATATCCTCTTTTGTGTCTTTATGATATCTGATCATAAATACGGTAAATGTTGTTGAGTGCCATCCAGTTGAAAGGCAGCTCATAAAACCATCATCGTGTATCCTTGTTCACCTTATTCACTGGATCTAGCTCAGGCAACTTGTGGTTCTTCCCCAAAGTCAATAGGAATTGATTGGTGACATCAAGGTAGCTAAGACATTTCATATCTAAAGACATTCAGGAAAAAAGACTTCCAGAATTGCTTCAGAAAGTGGCAAGAACAATAGGGCAAGTGTGTTTGAAGCAGGGTGGACTATTTTGAGGGGATTAATGGCAATGTATCTTTTACTGAAACATTTTTGAAAAATATTAATGATTCACTGTATTTTTGATCGCAACATGTACTGTGTCATGTGCTTATATAGCACATAGCTCTTCTGAAAGACTTCTTAGCTTTTAGTTTCAGGATTAGGGAATGATCTAAGGTACAGGAGCTCTGAGTAAGGAAGCCTGTGACTAGCAGACTTGGAGAAAGAAATATACACACAGTGAACTCTGGGAGCACTGGGGGACCCCAGGGAGCCCATCTGTTTGGCAGTTGATGGCCATAGGCAGAGCAAGCAGCATGTTCACCTTGGAAGGTGCATGCTGGGGACTGGACATGCAAGAGTGCTCACAAACATCCAAAAATCAGGCATAGTTCAAGGATATCCTCCAGGAGATTGACTTTCTAGCTTGTGCTTTTGCCCCCCAAATTCCCAAGCCAGCATTGCAGCCAGACCTCCACATCAGCTGAGAAAAGAACACCCCTGCCTTCACAAGTTCTAGGCAGACCACCTAGAGTGCTGGGCACAGTTCATGTTTCTGCTAAGTCTTTCTTCTTTGTATTGTGTCTTGATTCCTTTAATTAAGGAATCCTAGAAACCCAGCTCCTAAGAGAGGCTGGTGTGGATCCAGGCTTTCCTATACCACATGTACTTGTCATAAACAAGAACACTGGGAAAGATTTCCCACTGGGTCCGAAGTGCCCCCTTTCCTGGAATTTGGACAGCCCCTTGAAGGCAGTGGCGTTGCTCAAGACCATTTTATTTATTACTGAACCAGGATGCTGTTTTCTTTCTGTCCTCTCACTTTCTTATTTTAACTTCAACTCCCCAGAAATACCATTGTTTGTGTTTTAACCTCAGCAGAATCTTCTTCAGCAGCTGGCTAGGGCTCACTAGTAGCAGCCCCTGAGGCAGCATCAGTGGCAAGTGCTCAGAAGGAGCGCAGGACGTGTGGAGGTAGAGGGAGTGTCCTCTCTGCCTTTCACATCTTCTGTTACTTCCCAGGCCTTGTCAGCTTCACCAGCTGGAGAGCTCCTTGTAGACTTCATCAGGAAGAATTTTCGTCAAAAATAAAGGGGATGGAATTGGAGTGGTGGTAGTGGGAGAGGAAAGGAAGAGAGACAGAAAGAGAGAGAGAGAGAGACAGAGGAGACAGGTGACTTCCTAAAATGAGAGGATGTTGGCTTGTTTTGTTTCCTTCTACCTCTTGGCCTTTGACTCAGAGATTTAAAACTTACATCAGTCAGAAAACTGGACTTCTGGTCTTCCATGAGTGGCTTTTGCTTTTTGAGGAAGATTGAATCCTTCCCATTCAAACTTCTACTTTCCTATCTTTTCCCCTAATGTTAAAAAGTTACAATTCCCAGATAAATGGTGGAAATTGCTTTGGGGAGAAGGGAGTTGGTGAGTGGTTGAAAGGACTTGAGATGGATGCAGGGAGAAGTTGGCTGAGAGCAGCGCATGCTGAGGATTGCAGTCCAGTGGGTCAACAGTGGGAGAAGCAGGGGAGAGGGAGGCAGACCCAGGACTCTGAACTGTTAAGTAAAAGCTTGCTGGAGCCTGGCTGGGGAGTGGCCAGCAAGTCACTTGCTGAGGACACAAGAAGGGCACTCTTCTCATGATCATTTATATTTTGTTCCTCAGTCTGTTAAGAAATGAGTTCGGTGTTTTAAACATCCCATCATGCTTTCCTCCTGCCAATTAATCTTTACACTTTGAACACATTTCATCTTACACATAATATGACTACATTCATGAGACTTAACATTTATGCCTGTTATCTTTATCATTCCTAAAGATTATATCTTTTGTTGACAAAATATGACATTCTGTGTGACCCATGAGTTCTTCCAGTCTTGAATTTCAGTTGGACTGAGAATGATTTTATGATATTTATTTTCTTTTTGCTTTGTGTTTGTCAAGTGAACTGGGTCAGTCTTTCAATTTTTATGAGTTAGTGTGTTTCTCATAGTCAGCATGTTATTTAATTTTCTAGGAAAATATAAATGACCTCAGCAAGAAGTAGACATCCTAGTAAATCAGCAGCTGTGGAAGGTATTATGCAAGTTGTCAGTCTGAATTCAGGAAGGCCAGAAGCTCAGATAGGTATATAGTTTATGGCAAGTGTCTTCAAACAGTCAACAAAAAAGTAATCCTCACACTCAATAAATCATTGCTGAATACAGCAAAATACATAAACTTTTCAAAGCTACTTATAAATTTGTGTCATTTTACTAAGCCTGATGATCCTGGAACAAAAGGATCAGCAACTACCCACCAATTTAATGTATAAGTCCAGAGAAAAGAATTAAAATTCTTTAACAAATCAAATCCAGCAATACATTAGAAGGACACAGCTGTGCATTTCATAAAGACAGAAGTACATCCTGACAAATTCATTTTTAGGTTATTTTATTGTTGTGTGAATGTCATAGAGTGAGCTTACACAAGTCTAGAACAGGTCCGTCATTTACAATCAAGAGATAGGATAAATGCTAGATTTAGGAGGTTGTTGCTGGTGTAACAAGGCACATGGTCTTACAGTAGACTTTGTTTTATGTAAGTAGGAGTACACTAAAGATTAATGATAAAAGTACAGTGTGGTAAATACAAAAACCAGCACCATAGTTATTTACTAATATTGCCAAGTATTATGTAATGGCTGCAATTTATGTGATGAGCTTTCAGATGACCGGAAGTGCAGTTGGCTTGTTCCCACCTGCATCACCACAAACACAGGAGTGACGTATTATGCTGGGACATTGCCATGGTTATGATGTCACTAAGTGAAAGGAATTTTTTGGCTCCACAATAATGTTGTGCAGACACCATCATGGACTCCACTGAAAGGCATTATACCACACAAGACTTTATAACTTATCAAGGACATTTTATTCCTAGAATGCAAGGATGGTTCCATAGGAGAAAACAAAAGCAATTTATTACACAAGGGTTTGAGAAAAAATGGTAATCTCAATATATACTAAAAAGGCATTTGGTAAAAGTCAACATTAGTTCTGAGTAAAACCTACTAATTAATGAAACAATATTACAATTAACAATGAGATAATGAAGATGTTCTTGCTGAAATCAGGAAATGATAAGGTTATTTATTATTACTGATAAACTCATTCTTAGAAATTTTAATAATGACAGAAAAAAATCAAAAGAATGAAAAGTATTATTTGTAAATTATGATTGTCTAAAGAAACCTGAGTAATAACCTAATCATTTTACACATGTTAAATTAAATTGGGCTTGATGCTGCTTCCAAATGTAGCAAACTACAACCTAATTTAAGAATATATTCTTGCACCCAGTAGCCAAGTCTCAGCCAATCACAGCAGCTAAGTTCAGCCAATGAGAGACAACCAACTGTTCAGACCATGCCCCTATAAGGAGAATGTTCAGCTGTACCCAGCAAGCTCTTCCTGCGTATCATATTCTTTTTCTATGTATAAAACTACCTACCCACTTGCTGGATGGAACCTTTCTTTGTTCAGGATGCTGCCTGATTCCTGAACAATTCTTTGCTCAAATAAACTCTACCCAATTTGATTGGTCTAAAGTTTTTCTTATAACACATACCTCCTATGAAGCAGGTACTATTTTCATCCCACTATGCAGCTGAAGTAACTGAAGTACAGAAAAGTTCAAGTGAACTGTTTGACACTACACAGCTAATATTAGAACTGGGTTTGAATTCAGCCAGTCTGACCCAAGATCTTATGTCCTTACCACTCCTCTACACTGCCTTCCCTTGTTTCACTCTGTTAAATGTAACTACTACTATTATAGCAGTACAGAAAATACTTTTCCTATATACCAGTAATAACCAATTAACAATGTATTTTTAAAATAATTATATTTAAATTAGCAAAAAAATCTAAAATTCCTAGAAATAAATCCAACAAGAAAAGAATTTCTTATTTCATATGAATGCAGGCTTTACACAAAAAAAATTTTTTTTGCAGTGTTGAGGCCCTAACCCAAGACCTCATGCGTCTAGGCAAACACTCTACCATGGAGCTGCACTCCAATTCTCCCCCAAAACAAAAAATTTAATGAGGAACATAAAAAAATTTGAACAAATAGAGGTAAATAATTTCCTTAATGTGAAGACAAACAATAGGAAGATATCAAAGCTTTCTAGATAACTTACACATTTAATATAATCCCAGTGAAGAATCTGAAGGATTTTTGGATTTCAACACTTGCAGGAAAAAAATGGAATATTAGAAATTCGTTTGGAAATGAAATAAGAGGGCATGTCTACAGCCATATATAATTCTAGCCATATCAATGAAATAAAATATAAATTGAAAATAAAATAGAAAGTCCAGAAAAAGGCACAAATACATTTATCATATAAAAGAGGGATTATTTTTAAAAAGAAAGAGATAGAGGATAAATCATTTGGCAAAATATTTTCTAAAAATAAGTATGAAGAAAGTATCATGAAAGAATCAAATGATGGTTTTTGCCTTTGTATAGATTTTAAATATATAACAAAAATAAAATCAACAAAGTAAGAGGGAAGACATAAGGTAGTGTTTAAGCAGAGACTTGAGTAGTGAGAGGTGGAGATTTGCAGCTGACCACCGCAGACGGGGTAGCAAGCAAAGACCCCAAGGCTGGAGCAGCTTTGCAGTCTTCAAGGAGAATCTGGGAAGGAGTGAGGCTGAGGTCAGGTGTGAGCCAAATACAGAAAGACAAAAAGTGAGGGTGAAGAGGTGGCAGCATGGTGCAGGAGTGATCCCATAGGGCCTTGTACTCATTGTGAAAACATGCATGCTGTGCTCTAAGAAGCAAAGTCTACTAATTAAAAACCAAACCAAAACAAAACAAGAAAACCACGTCCGGTTTTCACTGTGATGAAGAATCCACTGACAGGTTTTGAGCAGAGGTGAAATGTGCTCTTAAGCTACATGATAAAAAGGGCTCTCTGGCTGCTGAGCTGAGAACAGACTTTGGGGCAAGAGTGGGTATCTGGAGAATATTAAAGGGGTCCACGCAATCACCTAGGCAGTGAGGACATGATGAAGACTAGGTGGTAATTGTGGAGATGGAAACAAGTGTCAGATCACTTGCAGTTTCCAAGAGAGGGCTGAACGGGTTTACAGAGCATGGGAGAGAAGATTCAAGGGTGACTCTGAGGTCTGGGATATGGGTGTGGTTTAGTAGGAACAGATTGTCAGCTCCTTTGGAAACAGAGTAGTTGGTGCTGGAGTGCTGCAGAATGAGGTAGAAAGACAAGAGGTGGCAGCTGCAGAACAGGATGCATGACACTGAGCTTGTGGAAGAGATGTGATTGCTGAGAACATGTCTAGGGAAGAGCCAGGTGAGTAGCTGACTGCACAGGGACCATCAGTGTGGGGTGGAGAGTATCACTGGAGATCAAGCAACTGGGAGGTGTGGAAAGGCCATCTGCAGGGTAATGATGTCACCAAGAACGGTAGCATGAATCATGTTAGGGAGAGTGCTCATGAGCCATTGGCTAAAATATTTAATAAATGGAGAGGAGTGGTACTGGGAGAAGTAACGACTGGAAGCAGGAAGGGTGACCTGTGCTCTGGAATGTGGGCCTCAAAGTTGGGGGTAGAAAAGAGGGAGAGAAAATGGTCTGGAAGCCTTAGAGGCAAAGAGGCAGTGTACATCCACCACTCTAATCAGCAGTTTAAGATGTGAGAGAGGAAAAGGAATACTGAGTGATGTAAAAAGGCTGTAGGGAGAATGGCTTCATCAGGTGAGAGCCAGGGTCCAGTTGGGATAAGAAGCTGACAGAGCAACTGTATCAGAGGCTGAGAATGCAGAGGATTGAACTGATGACTATGGGGCAGCTTCAGATGCTGCAGTGGGAAGACTCTAGCAGTGGGGAGGAGTGGGAAGTGGGTCAAACTAGTTGAACTGGGCAGGATAGCCAGAGTGCTCAAAGATGATCTGGGAACTTGCCATGAGGGGCAAGAAGGAAGGGTGCTGATGGGGAACAAGGCAGACCAACGTGATGGGGTGCTGGTGGGAGGGCTGTGTTGCAAGGGGCTTCCCAGGGGCCTTTAGAGTGCTGCAGTTCCTTTTAGCTCCTGTTGATGGAGTGTGCGTGACTGGAACAAGTGGAAAAATACACGGGCATTGCCCACATCCATTGTGCCACAAGACGGGAGGACATTTAACTAGGACAACCTTCCCTGGAGTCCACAAAATTCTGGGCTTCTCTTTTGCAGTGGCTGAGACCAGGAGGAAGGGGCTAATCCAAGCAGCGGAAGCAGGGCTGGGAGGCCCCTCATCGATGCATGGAGGTAAAACTTGGGAACTTGTTTTTGGAAAAACAAAATTAATATTTAATTCAATGGTTTAGATCTAAAATGTATCCCCAAAGTCTCATGCGTGTGGATTGGATCATGCAGACGCTATACCCATCAGTAGATTCATCCAGTGAGAAGATCAGTAGGTGAATGTGCTGATCAGTAGCTGAAGGGATGGATAACTGGGAGCGTGACCTAGAAAGATACATTCTTGCCGGCAGTTCCTCTTTTCTCCCTCTTCTTCCTGGGTGCCATGGAAAGAACGTTTTTTTTTGCTTTTGTTTTTTTTTTTCCTGCCAGGCCTTTCTACCATGCTGGTTCTGCCTCGGAGCCAGCCAAGTTCATGGACTGATCCCTTTGAAAACTGTGAGCCAAATAAACACCTTCTCTGGTAAGTTGTGAGTGTCGAGTGTTTTGTCTCAGTAATAGGCAAGTAGCTAATACAGATACTGAGATGCTGCAAGCCGGGGGCCAGTATTCTTCTGAGTCTTGTTTGGGAAGTGTGCCCAAAGTTTGGAGGAAACAGCATTTCTTGCCCTGGCCATGACTCCCCCAGCTCCTCCCCTGACTAGCTTTCTTCCCTAAAAAAGAATAAAGAATATTCAATGGAAACTATTAAATGCTTGGCAAAACTACACAGATAGACACAGAAGGCCAATTAAATATAAATATTTCATACCAGAACTGTCTTTTTGACCTAGCGACTAATAGGCCATAGATCTGAATGGTTGGAGAGGATGTTAGAAGAGGCAGAGCTGGCCAGCCAGCTGCAGAGGGGCGCCCTGTGAAGAGTGCGGGTCTGTCCTAAGGGTGTGTGTCCTACAGCATGTCTTCCTAAGCACTGGAGTGAATGTGCGGATCTGGCTATACCATTGCACCTGGGGAAAATGTTTTTTTTTCCTTCAGAGATTATTCTTTCCACATTACTTTGTTTTTCTACCTAAACCCAGAAGGTCCACTCCCCTCTTTGAATTTTGAAACCATTGGTGCTTTTCTTCCCATTTCCTCTCTTCTTTTAAGGCTTAACTGATTTATGTCTTGAAAATGAATGCACTGATGTCTACTGTGAGAAGACAGCCCTATCACCCCTGCCCTTTGCCTCCACGTAATGCAGAATGAGGAGACCTCTGTTCTGGGGACCAAATAAAATACTGCACTGTAGCCCCTTAGTTTGCAGCATAAGGTGATGCTGTCCTCGCTTGGTTAAAGATTGTGCATTTCCTGCTCTTGAGGCAAAATCAGAGCAAAACACATTTGCTATCCTTCCCCCTAAACACTGCATTAGCCTCTTTACACACAGCTTGCTATAATGGCTCATGTAAGGTAGGAAATGTAGCTTCAGTTTTTTTTTTTTTTTTTTTAATGTGTGAGGATGGAGGGTAACTTCATTCATTTATTCTCTTTGGACACATATACACATATCATGTATTTGTGTGATGATGTTTGGCATGGATATAGCCACTTCATAGACTACTTCTCTGTGTTCTCAAAACAATTAAACCTACTCGAACAACACAGCAGGAAACCTCCATTTCTAAAGATAGTGTGGACTGGATTACCTGACATCCCTCTACTGCAAAACACCTAGAAATGTTGACAACCTGTAATATCATTTTACATTCATTATTAGAATATCAAGAAAGTAAGAAAAATTCCTAGGGTAAAAGACAAAGATTAAGATGGATATGAACACCAAAAGGACAATGAACTAATTTTGCCCTACCCTGGGTGGGGAGAGAGGAGGGAGAAATTAGGAGGAAGCAAATGTTATTTGGAAGAGAATATCCTCTTCTTCTCTTCTCCTCTTCTCTTCTCTTCTCTTCTCTTCTCTTCTCTTCTCTTCTCTTCTCTTCTCTTCCCTTCCCTTCCCTTCCCTTCCCTTCCCTTCCCTTCCCTTCCCTTCCCTTCCCTTCCCTTCCCTTCCCTTCTCTTCTCTTCTCTTCTCTTCTCTTCTCTTCTCTTCTCTTCTCTTCTCTTCTTTCTCTTCCCTTCCCTTCCCTTCCCTTTCTTTCCCTTCCCTTTCCTCCCCTCCCCTCCTTGTCTCCTTTTCTCTTCCCTCTCCTCCCCTCCCCTCCCTTCCTTGTCTTCCTCTCTCTCATCCTCTCTCCACTCCTATCTCTCCCCACCCTCAACTCCTAAATTTAAAAATTTCAGACACACATAAAGAAAACTGTGGTATCTCCATGCACCTATAAAATTCAATAGTTCTCAAGGTTTTGCAACATTTCATTTCTTTCCCTATTTATTTGTGTTTTAGGTTTATTGAATTTTTTACATTGAATCCCAAACATCAAGCTATTTCATGTCTTATCCATATATCTATTTTAGCAATATAAGAAAAGAGGTAAAAGCAGAAAAAAGTTAAAAACTCTCCCAATTTAAAACTTGACAATGTTAATCTTAAATTGAAAATATTTTCATTAACTCTTGATTTGTTTTTATCATTTATGAAAAAGGCCTTAAAAAAATGAAAACTCAGAATCAATAGTCTTTGGTTATTTTCTTTCTTTCTGGTGCTAGAAGATGCCCTGAGATCATCTTGAACACTTTTTTTTTGTCCCATAACTGTAATTAACCTTTTCTCCAAGGAGTCCTGAGTCTCAACTTAGTAAGAAATGATACTTACTCAGCCACCCAGAACTGAAACAGGTGCTAAAGCAAGCATAAAAAGACACTAAAGCAGTTATTATAAATGCATTATACATGTTCAGAAAACTCAAGAAGAAAATCCAGGCACAGTTATGGACACCTGTAGTTTTAGCTACTAAGGAGTCTGAGACCAGAGAATTCCTTGAATTCAAGGCCAGCCTGGGTAACATAGCAAGACCTTGCTCTTGAAAAAAAAGTTAAGGCATATATGAAACATATTTTTAAAAAATAGAGTTCTAGAGATGAAAAGTACAATCTGTGGGATGAAAAATACAATAGGTGGGATGAGGGAATTAACAATAACTATATAGACATAGGCATAGATATAGTGAATTTGAGGAACTAAGCAGTAAAACCCATCCAAAATGAGACACAGAGAAGAAAAGAAGTTTGAAAAGGAAAAGGAACACCAGTAAGTGGTAGGGCAAGTTCAAGTCTTTCATGTAAATGTAACAGAATCCCCAAAGGATTGGAGGACAGAGAAATATTTAAAGAACAATGGTCAATCTTTGCCCCAGATTTGATGAAAATTATAATCCCACAGATCCAAAAATTTCAATGTATCTCAAGAGCAAAATTTATGAAGAAAGACACAGTAGGGCACAACAATTAGAAAATACTCAAAATCAGATAAAGCAGTTAGAGAAAAAAGACAGTTTGCTTACAGGGTAACAAATATGACATATGATTGAAAAATATAGTGAATATTCAAATTTTAAAAATGTATTACAATAAAAGACATGTTATCATTAATCCCCTTCAAAATACTCCCTCTTGCTTCTCATCATTCTTGTCACTCTCTGAAGCAGTTCTACGAGTCCTCTTTCATGAGTCTTTAGTTGTGCTGTCATGGGTGAATTGATGTCCTGAATTGATTCAAAATGTTTACCTTTCACCATCATTTTGACTTTGGGGAAAAGTTAGAATTTGCACAGTGCCAGATCCAGTGAATAAGGTAGATGAGGACACACTGTAATATTTTTATAAACCTGTCTTTCTGTTGGATGGTACTCGGTAGCAGCATTGACTATACTACTATTTGTGATCATTCCTGGTAAAGAACCCAGGAAAGAGGACTCCCAGATCTGCTTCAGAAAGTGGCAAGAGGAATGGTGGAAGTGTGTTTGAAGTGAAGGGGAGTGTTTTTGGCAGGATTAATGGCAATGCGTCATTTTTATGTAATAATATTTAAAAAAGTAAACATTCACCCTATATTTTGATCACCCTTGTATAAGGACCACAGAGCACTTCTCATAGGAAACAGTGCCAGCAAAAGGAGAGTGGAACAACTTTAAAATACGAAGTGAAAAAACTATCAACCTATAACTCAGTGGAATATCCTTCAAAATTGAGGCAAAAGTAAAAGCAACAATAAAGATTATTTTCAAAAATAGAAAACTCGAGAGAACTCATTACCAGCAGACATGTACTATAAAACATTAAAGAAACAATAATAATTTTTCAAAAATTCTTCTTGAAAGCTGAAGAGAAGGGAGTATTTTTCAACTTCTGAAACCACCCTTACTCATACCAAAACCAGACAAAGATAAAAAGGAAATCTATATACAACATGCCTAAGACCACAGATGCAAAACAATGCAGCCAAATCAAATACAGCAATATAAAAAAAGGATAAGTAAGGACTATGTAGAGTTTATCTCATGAATGGAGGATTGGTTACTGTCAGAAAATTAATCTACATAATTCAACATATTATCTATTTTAAAGATAACGATGCGCAAATTGCAACCATTGTCAAGCTTCTATCTTCCGGTTTTGTAAACCTGCAATGTTGTGTATTTACTCTAGTTGTTTGCTTGTCTCTTTTGCTTGTTGTTTTCACTATATATGTCATTTTGTTGTTGTTGTTGTTGTAGCTTTTGTTTGTTTTGTTTTTCTTCGCTCAAATAAAATAAAAAAAAATAAAATGAAAACTACATTATCATCTCTAATGACAGGAAAAATATGAAAAAATCCAATATCTACTCCTCATTAAAAACAAAACAGAACAAAACAAAAAAATCTCTCAGCAAACTAGAAAGAGAAGAAATCTGACAAAGAACACTGATGAGTATTAATAGGTAATATCATGCTTTAGAGTAAAAGATTGAATTTTTCCCTCCTAAATTCAGGAGCAAATCAGGAATGTCAGTTCTTACAATTACTAATCAACAATTTGATAGAAATTCTTGCCAGTGCAATCAAGCAAGGAAAAAAAGTAAAAAGAATACAGAAGGTGAAGAAAGAAGTAAAGCTGCTTTTATTCTTTTAGACATGATTACCTATGGATACAATGTGATAGATTGTACAAAAAAGGCTATTTTAGCTAATATTAGATCTATATACAAATATTAATTGTTTTTACACAGCAGTAGCAAACTGCCAAAAGATGAAATACCAAAAAATTAGGTAGAATCAGTGATATGAAAAAGTTCATATGACACAAGATATGCAAATATTGAACATGGAAAATGACCAAACGTCGTGAAAGAATGTAACCTAAGCAAATGTAAAGATATATTATGTTCATGGGTTGGAAGACTCATTATGGTGAAGATGCCAGTTTTCTTCAAATTGATCTATAGATTCAACTCTATGCTAACAAAAACCACAGCACGTTCTTTTGTAGACATAAAAAGTTGATTCTAGAATATATGCAGAAATGCAAAGAACTTAGGATAGCCAAAACAACTTTGAGTAAGAGGAACAGAGTAGTAAGACTAACTTAGCTAATTTCAAGACTACATATAAAGCTGCAGTAATTGACATGATCCATTATTGACATAAAGATAGGCAAACAGTCCTCAAATAGTCACTCAGATAGCTAGACTGCTGATTTTCACATTAGATGCAAATGCCATTCAGTTGTGAATGCATAATCTTTTCAACAAATGATGCTGGAAGAATTGGATGTGTATACATACACAAGTAAGTTTTTGATCTAAGTTGCATTCTATAAAAGATTAACTAAAAGTGAATCATACTCCTAAATTGAAAACCTAGTACTACAAATCTTCTACATGAAAGTACAGGAAAGGAAATCTATGTGACTTTAGTTTAGGAAAAGATGTCTTAGATACAGCACCAAAATCACAATTTATACAAGAAAAAAATTGACAAACTGAACATCATCAAAGCTAAAAATTCTCTTTTTCAGATGACATTGTTAAGACAATGACAAGAGAAGTCTCAAACAGGGAGAAAATATTTTTAAAACATGCACTCAAAGGACTTTTTCCAAGAAACTTAAAGAACTTTTAAAATTCAGTATAAAGAACACACACACACATGCCTGCGCACACACACACACACACACAGAGTAAAATTGGGCAAAAATTTGAACGCTTTTTCTAAAGAAGATTGAAAGTTGGCAAATAAACACAAGATCTTTATATTGTTACTTATTAGGAAAATGCCAGTCAAAATCATATGGAAGTGTATATGGTGTTCTGTGCTACTATAACAAAATATCTGAGACTGGGTAGTTGATAAAGAACAGACTTTTATTTCTTACAGTTCTGGAGGCTAGGAAGCCTAAGATCAAGACGCTGGCATATATGATGGCCTGCTGGGGTCTTCCAAGATGGCAGCTTATTGTTGTGCCATCTGGAGGAGAGGAAGGATGGTAGAAAATGGAAGGGCAAGAGGCCTGAGCACTATGTGAAGCCTCTTTTTATTTATTTATTTATTTTAAATTTTTTAAAATTTATTTTAAAGATAGTGTAATCCAGTAAAACATAACAGAACAAAATCAATCAAAACAAAGCAGTAGAACTGGTACAGAACTTCAAAGAAAAATACTATGAAAACAATAGCTACTGTAGTATATCTTGTTATTTTCAGAATAGTTGACCATTCCAACAGGTATAGTAAAATTAAACCAAAAACAAAACACAATAAAACCAATAAAAACAGAGTATAAAACAAAGCAAAAAAAAATTAATCAGAATAAAGCAAAACAATGAGAACAATATTGGGCCTTGAAGACAAGACAGAAGAGAATCCCCCATATTTGCTACACTGCCTACTGTCATCTTCCAAAGAGATGCCCAGGCTGCCAGCCCCAGGCCTGCAAAATCAACAAAACAACACTAGCATTTAGTTGCTTTATGTACCTTAGTTGCTATCAATTTAACCAGACCTCCGAACCAGGAGGTTGCTTATGGGGGCTGCAGGTTGTCCTTGATTCTTAGCCAGGTACAGGAGGCACATGTTTTTCTTCCTGGAGTCTGCGCCCAGTTGCGAAAGGCCCCGGAAGGCAGACCATTTGTCTTTGGGTTGGAGCCACTCTCCTGAAGCCTCTTTTAAAAGGGCCTGTCTTAGTTACTTTTCACTCATTGCCGAGACAGAATACCTGACGCCCAAAATTAGGGAAGGAAAGGTTTATTTCTTACAGTTTCTTGGAAGTTTCAGTCCATACTCAGTTGGCTCCAAGGCAGCGTGGCATGGCAGGGTAGCCATTCATGGCAGCCACCAAAATAGCAAGGCACGCTGGCAAGAGAGTGGGCAGAAGCGAGAAAGAAGAAGACCCACCTCTCTTACATTGTATGTCGGCTCCACCCCTGGACGGGTGCAGCACTCACATCGTCAATCCCAGAGCTAGACAACAAACGGATCACAAGCACCAGACTCAGCCCCATCAAAAGTATATGAGGACTTGGGGGTACATAGTATCACCCAATACAGGGCCTTAATCACAATATAAGAGAAGAGTCATTATGGCTTAATCACCTCTTTAATGAGTAAGCAGCCGTCAGTCTACAGAGGATGTGAAGAGTGTCCAGAAGCAAAGAGAAAAGCCACCAGGCCCCACAAAGATACAGACAAAGACAGAAAGGAATTAATATGTTACCCACAGGTCCCCAATCTATCTTGCATCTGATTTTCATGAAATTCCTCTGTAATAAGCTCCCTTTTAAGTTGAAAACTCTGAATGAACTTTAGTTCTGAAAAAATAATCCTTGACTAAGAAAAATCTTTGAACCTAATTAGGATTAATAGTCATCCTGGAAAAATTAAGCTGTTATACTACAGGGTCCTTCCACTCTGATTCTACAGCATATTATTCCCATCCTATACTTCTATGCTTGGGAGAGTTTTAAAAATAGAAAAAACAAAACAAAACCCCCAAAAAACCAGGGGACTGGGGATGTGGCTCAGTGGTGGAGTGTTTTCCTAGCATGCTCAAAGCTTTGGGTTCGATCCCCAGCACTACAAGAAATTTTTTTAAAATGCCAGTTAAATGTCTGTGTTTATATGCAATCCCTGGCAAATTTCATTTTAATCTTGATAATTAATTTTGTTTAATCTTCCAGAACATCTCACACATTGGAATATGTTTGAGTCTTTGGTTAGCAAATTGCAAATTAAAGAAAAATTGAGAGTAGTGTATCCACTACTTTTCGGAAGTCTTTATAACAGTTGCTTCTCCCATCAGATAAACTGTTCAGGGATTCCATTTAATTAACTCATTCTTTCATTTGTTTACTCAAGAGCAGCAATTTTATCAGAAGTTCGAGGTGTTATTCCAACTTTAGCAGGGTGAGGTTAGTGGCAGATGAGAGAGCTTTAGTTTACCTTGCTGTTATGATGGTCACCCAAACACAGGACACCCACAATTTGCAGGCTGCTCTAAGTGGGACTGTATGTTGGACTGACTGAAAGGCTTGATCACAGCCCATTATTCAAGGTCAGGGACATGGAACAAAGAACTGATGAAGCTCAGATTAGTCAGTTTGCCATTTTTAACCACACAGGCAGAAAGACTTGGTGGGAAAGGGACATAGGAATTTTGGCTCAAAGGAGCTTTTGGCTTATCTTCAGATTCCAATTATGCATGGCTACCCCTCTCCCTCATTACCACAGATAAATAAAACATCAGCTTAGAGTTCAGCTTGACAACTGGGAGAAAACAAGGAATATATCTTTGCAGCAAAATGTGGGCTGTGTCTATTTGTAGCTCATATATGCTTCAAAAAGACAGGCCGGCAGAAGCAAGGGTACCACTCTCTACTGCAGTGTTGATTTGCAGAAGCACCAGAAGAGTGGATGCTCCCTGTGCGACTCAGCTCTGTGGCAACAATTCCCTCTGAAGGTAGTACTCAGATAGGTTGAGGGAGACGGGGCACCTGCAGCCACCTGCAGCACTAATAACATGCACAGCCTTCATAGTGCATGTTTTGCAGTGGGTTCTCATGAATGAGCCATTCAACTCCCTATCCTGTGTCTGCTCTTTGTCACCAACCAGAGCTGCTTTAATCCCAGTCTAGAGAGAATTCAGGCTGTCCTCAGGCTCTCAGGGTCCACCCACTCTCTATCAGCTCCCACCAGATCTCATTTTCTTCCCTTCCTGATCACCCTGTCTTTCTGCTTCAGCTTCCCAGGGAGACTCCATCAGTCAGCCTCAGTTTCTTCATAGGGAATATAGGTGCATTGGCAGTCATGGATGCCATTGGGCTGGCAGGACACTTCAGGGAGTGTCAAGTGAAGGTTGTGGTTTGGTGCTGTTTTTGGAGTCTACTTGGCAGTGATAGTTGCTGGTGCTCTGTGTCATCTCCCTTTCTCCGTTGTGCCTTCCTTCATGGACAGGTGCTCAGTGCTTTCTGTTTCCTACCTTCTCACCATCACTAAGCTTCCTGACAGACTTATCTGTGCTCCCAGCCTCCTCTTGATCAGTTACATTAGTCCTGAAGCTGTCGCAGGCTCATTTCAACCCACTGCTTCCTGACTGGGTCATTGCCTTGCTTTGGCTTCTAATTTAGATGTCTCAAATCCAAGCCCTTAGTGTGATTCTTAAGGCTTCTCTTACTTTCTCTCCTATATTCAATACATTATTAGATTTTCTAACTTGTGCCATGGAAATATCAACTTCCTTTGCATTTCCACTATGTCAAAGCCAGCCTCCTCTCCATCTCTGATGGGGTCTTGATCATAAAATTCTGCTCTTCATGGCAAGGAGGTTGTGAATGAGGCTGCATTTGATGTCTCAGATGGTTTGGTGCTCCTTGGACCAACCCCCAACTCCAGTTGGCAGGCTTTATGGAAACGAAAATACCATCCCAGTGTAAATACATGGCCATATTGTTTAGGGTAGGCAGAGCCCATAATAGTCACTTTCCCATCACTGGGACAAAGTATCTGACACCTACAATTTAATTTGACTCATGGTTTCAGTGAGTTCAGCCCATGGTCAAATGGCTCCAAGGCAGAAAAGGCATGGTGGAAGGGGATGGTAGAGAAAAGCTGTTTACCACAAGGCAGTCAAGAAACAGAGAAAGAAAGGAGGAGTTAGGGATGAGAATACATTTTTCCAGGTCACACCCACAGGTACCCACCTCCAACCAGGCCCACCTTCTAACAGCACATTAAGCTACAAACTCATCAATGGATTCAACCACTGATGAGTATAGTACTCCATGATTCGATCACCTTCCAAAAGCTGTACCTCTGAATGCATGAGACTTTTGGGGGTATTTTTGATAGAAACCATGACAGGGCCACAGAGATATGCATGCAAAATATACTCTGGTATCTAGCTAAGCAAGAGGAGGAACAGGGTTGGAGAGGGAGGTACCAACCAGTGAAATAGACCAGTTTGTCTTCAGGTGCTCCCTTATGGCTGGACCCTATTGTCCTCATGGGGCAGTTTCCAGAACAAACTCAGCTTGACTCAGGGACTTTGGGAATCCAGGGCATCGAGGCTTGGACTAAAGGCTAGCAAGCAAAGCAGAGCATTGCCAAACAGCAGTTGTGGTTTTCAGCAAGGCCAAGGGAACTTAGGACCTGGGGGCATTCACAGCAACAGAAATGAAAGTGAAGTCTGCTTTGCTCACAGGAGTTTGGAAAGAAACTGACCTGGCTACTGGAAAAAGGACAGATGGACCGTGTGGGACAAATATGGAGAGGGGACATGTACTAGCTTGTATGGCCCCACCAGGGATTCTGGGGGACACTACAGACATATGACATCCAATACCAAGGTGGCATCCACAGAGGTTGATGGATGACTCAGAGGCATTATTTATTATTGTTATTTTTGCATTCCCACGTAGTGGCTTATAGAAAGTGCTTTGTCAAGAATTCCAGAGCCAGGTGTGTGCAAATGACATCAGGATGATTCTCAGTGGAGTCTTTCTTTGACTCAAGGCTGCAAGATAGATGACAGCAGGGACACTGGAGAGAAGGAAGGGTCAGCTAAGTGGCCCTATACTGGGACAACACTAATACTCTGGTCCCTCCACAGTAGACTGGTGATCCGTAGCCCAAGGGACTGCAGTCCAGCTGTTGGAGAGCAGCTTTATTCCTCAGTGACCACTTCTGACTCAGTTCAAAAGTACCAGCAAACTGCAGCATGTCCATAATTCCAGCATTCTAGGAGGCTAAGGCAGGACGATGGCAAGTTTGATCCCAGCATGGGAAACTTAGTGATTTAGCAAAACGCTGTTTTGAAATAAAAATAAAAAAAGGGCTGAGGATGTAGCTCAGTGTGAAGGACGTGGGTTCAATCCCCTGTACTGCAAAAGAAACAAAAAACATCTCTGCCCTCAAAACCTCAACATCCAAAAACCAGCTGCTATACTCATGATACTGTATATAAATTACACATACTTATCTGGTGGGGAAGTCTGACATATCTTTGTCATGATTTTTGAAAGGTGATAGTTCATGATTATATGAACAGGGATGACACAAATTTCAGGCCATTGCTTAACATGTTAGACATGTGTGAGAGACTTGGATTCTTCTTCATAATGTAAGGACTACTCTAAGGAGAGTGAGACTATGCAGATTTTTCTTTAGCTCTGTCTATTGTGATATCTATCTGTCATCTGTTACTGGAAACAAAACTGCATTGCAAAGAAGAGAAGGTATTTGCATGAATGTGCATCAGTAGATAGAAACAGAAGCTTTCTGGAACCACAGAACGTTTTCCTTATGAATTTATTTGTTCTGGTCTTTCTTTTTGTGTATTCTTGAAGCTTGCAGGTTTCTTTTAGGTTTGGGAACTCAAAAGGATGAGTGGGCCCATCATGATATGGACTATTGGACTCCTTAATCCGGCCTTACATATTACTACACTCTAATATGTTCTCATTACTTAGAAGTAGAGCTCACCAGAGCCCAGAGAAACCAGAAGATGGTTTTGGTGATAGTTCACTAGCTGACCATGGATGATGCCATCCAGGCAATGTAGGATTGCTTGTGCTGTAAATATCTCTCAGAAAGATCCAGCAGTCAGTATGATCCTGGGAAGCAACTTTGTAGGTATAACCCCATGCTGAAGAGGGCAGAGGTTCAAGATGTACTTTCCTTTGGGGGCCACTTGTAACACTGAGGCCAGGTTTCACTATACCAGCACTGCCTTTTGATGAAAATCCAGTCACTGTGAGCAGCTTCTCTGGAACATCTGGGGCCTGCAGCTGCTGGAGGAGAAATGAGGTAAGGGTGAAATTCCAAAAGAAAGGGGCTGGAGTGGGGAGAATATGAGAGGACAAGCTACCCAAGCCAACATGAGATAATTGCTAGCATGACCCAATTCCTTCTGATGGACTGGACTTTCCTTGGGCAAGTGCCAGATCTGAATTGCATCTTTCACAGAACTGATAGTGGGGCATGAGCTGCATACACAGCTTGTGACCAACAGCTTAGGCAAGGACCTTTGAGAAAACCACATCCACGCTAATGCTGCAGGACAATCCAGTGATATCTCAGCCGGCCAGAGGCACAGCCAGAAGAAAAGAGCACCAGAACTTGAGCTCATAGCACCAAGGGGACACAGCCTTAAGGACAGCAATATTCCAATCACATGATAGCATGACAGGAAACAATAAACAGGAAAACCGACAAGAGGCCCATGATAGTGCTCTGGAAAAACCCAACAAGGCACTTGAGCATCAGCCAGAATTATACACTGGCTGTTCACACTTGGCTGGATAGTTGGCTCTGGGGAGAAGTTATGCTCAAACACTCCCTGGGTATGTGCTCATAGAAATTATGAACACTTCTGATTCTAGAGCTATCCTGGGACTAAACACAGCTCCAAGGTTCCTTTGGTTCAAGTAAACAGAAGAAGAGGGCCTCCCAAACTCCTGGCCCGAGCATGCAGGGAGCCTGTTGGCTCACTACATTGGGCGGGCTGCACTGAGTTTCTTTTGACATTCTGGACAGCACTTCTTGGCATAGGCAGTATCGTCCCACTTGGGTTATGAAAAGGTAACAGGGTAAGGGAGGAATCCAGGGCACTGGGAGGAATAATGAGACAGGCTTCATCAGAGTAATCAGCACTTTCCTGTTTTTAGGACGTGTAATTACAACGTCTGCATACAGCTGGTGATGCAGCTTCCTGCACTGACTCTGTCTGCAGCGGCCTTGCCCTCCCTCTGCATTTCTGCAGTGCATACATCACCTTGAGTCCTTTCTGCATATCTTGTATAAGTAATACTCTTTACATTTTAATTCATTGTACCCAATATAATGCACCTATGATGAACATGCAATGGAATTCAGAGATAAGTAAACAACAGCCTATCCTTGTTGCAAGAAACTTATAGTCCAGCAAAAGAAATAGGGGTGTAAATGGTAATATTACTACAGAGGCACAGAAGTTGGAACTTGGGGACCAGTCTGGCCAGAGGGGCTCACAAGAGTGAAGACTGGACCAGGATGTGTCTCACCAGAGACCATGAATATGATTTTCTATCTAAAACCAGAGGTCTAAGCTAAATGAAGAGTCACTGTGGAAAATTATAAGGAAATATGAAGCCAGTAAAGCTGGAGTGGTTAGAAACTAAAAAGCAAATAGAAGTGAAACATAGGAAGCAGAGAACTGAGAACAATGAAAAGGGGCCTGGAGCTCTCACCTAAAACTCTGGTATTCACACCTTTAGGGGCTACCAAGACAAAGTATATGGTCCAGCAGGTCTTAAGTGATCAGGATAGAATGATCAGGAATCAGGCTTGAGACATAGTTGGGAAACAATTGGATAAGAGATGTGAAAGAGAAGGAGAAATATACACTAATTCTGAGATTCTGGCTCATATGAGGTACTCCTGGTAGACACAGGATGATGAAGAAACTACCACACAGACTGAGAAGAAGCAGGTTTGAGGAGAAAGGTGATGAGGCCATTTGGGGCATCCTTTATGTAAAGTTTTCAAGAGACAGCACTGTATGGTAGGTAGTTGGAAATACAGTCTTTTCACTCCACAGTTTAGTCAAGACTGGAGACTTGCATGTAGAAGTCATCAACAGATGGAGCGAAGGACACCAGAGAAAAGGAAGAGCTGGCCCAAAATGGGACCTTGGAGATCTTCATATCCCCAGAGCAGGTAGAATCTGAAATCCTTTCTGGTAAAGGGCAGTGATGGATTTTTACCTGCAAATGTCCAGGAGCAAGTGTAAGATGGGTAAATGGAGGCATGGAGATAGCAGATGACAAAGGGAGGAGTAAAGTGGAACAGTTGTTTGAGAAAGAGACTGAGTTGGAGAGAGGTTTTTGGAGTAGGGGGTGTTTGGTCTGTTTGAAAGACATGAAAATGAGCAAAATACAATCCTGCTCTGAGGACTCTGTGTGTGTGTGTGTGTGTGTGTGTGTGTGTGCTGCAAATCATGCTATCTTGCACTTAGGAATAAATTTTTTCCCTGCATTTCAGCCACTGGCATTTTCTTTCTCTTAGTAATCTCTTTGATGACAAGGACTGTGGCTTTGAATTCTTTTGTCATTCTAATAGCTCCATGGGCAAGAATTGAGTGAATCATGAATGAATGAGTCATGAATGAACCTGGCCCCTGCTCTTTGCCTTTTGTCTCTTAGATTACCTGGGCAGGTCTAAAAAGCATCAAGTACCAGCTGCCCTTCATCTTAAGCAGGCTAGGATGGACCTCTGAAGAGTATCTGCATAGACCTGTAGGCATTAATTTAATAGGAAGCAGGTGGGGAGAAAAAAACTCAAGTTACAGTTGAAAAATAATCATAATAATTACTTGGTGGAAAGAGAATATTTCAAAGAAACAAAGCCAGCTTCCTTTCCTCTCTCTTAAGTTGCTATCACCTTCAGAGTCCCACTGAGCTGAAAGGTCCCCATGTGGCAATTTGATACATTTGCCATGTTAGTTTTAGTCCAGGTGTTTCGGTTCGTTGTGCCAGGGCACACAGTACACTCCTCCTTAACATGAGGCTAAATCAGGTTTGTGAGCCATTGCTAACCAAGTAAAGTACAGAACAGGGGGTTGGCTTCATCACTTGATGTTTGTGAGATGTTTGACATAGATCTACTAGAAATTGTCCTCCGTATCACCACTTGCCCTCAGCTGTTCTCTTCCTGGATACTCACAGGATTTACAGCCCACCCTGTCTTTTTTTAGCACTTGATTACCGACTATTTAGCACCTGATAGTGCTCCTGGCTACTCACAGCACAGCAGTTATTGAAGTTTACCCGTGCTTTATCTTATCTCTTTCTCACATCAGTCCCTTAGTTCCTGGAGAGTAAGGGCCCTGACTGATTCACCTTTATGTTCCCATCACACCACGCAGATTAGACAGTGGATAAATATTTGTTCTTCAATAAAAACTCGGTTCACCATCTCATGTGTTGTTGAACTTCACCTCACCTTCTCATCTACAAGATGAGGAAGTTGAACTGGATTCTATACAGCCTTCCTAACTCTTATTCTGTTTTCTGTTCTCACTCTGTGTATGCTAGAGATTTATTTGTGAGAGTTAATCAATGTCTTTAGCCCTGTGCTAGGACATAGTGGATTTAGAATTTGAAATCTGGCTGGGGAGATGGAAATAACCTACATGAAAATAGCTCAACATAGGACAAGCTGCTTGTACTGACTTCTGAGTTGTGTGACAGGCCCTCCAGATGACAAGACAAACCGGGAGCCAAAGCCAAATGCCCAGACTTGAGCAGTGTGCCCTCAGGAATCCTCTGCTACTGCTCAGGACACTCTGGGAGGGCAGCACTTTAGGCTGGGTCTATTCTCAGCTAATGATAAGAGAGAGAAAAAACAGCATGGAATCAGTCATCAAGCTTTTCCTTCAACAGCAAGTGGAAGGAAATAGATCTTCAAACTGTTGTATTTTGATGGAGGAATGGAAAAGGGTTAGTTTGGGGAGGTCTAGGGATGCAAATGAGTGTTGGGAAGGACATAGCCAGTTTGAACTGGAGTTCAATTCTAGAATCTTGAGTGAGAACCAAAAAAAAAAAAAAAAAAAAAAAAAAAAAAAAAGGTCACATGTGGGAGAGGAGGGAGTGAGAGGGCAACCCCCCAACTGGCTCTGCTAAGAAGGATGAGGCTGGAAAGAGAATGGGAAGTACTTTACCATGTGGCACAGGGAACTCAGCCAGGGTCCTGCCCGTGTATGACTGTATGATGTGTGCATACTTCCTGTGCTGTTGGTCAACAAAATCAGCAGATGCATATATGGGTGGGGCTCCATTTCCCTTGACCCGTAGAACCAGAGGCATGTCCCCTCTCCTTCCTACGCATGCCTCCCATGACTTGAGTGGAGTGCACCCTAAGGACACCATGTTGGGTAGGCTGATCATGACCTGTGGGTGGCACTAAACAAGTGCCACTTCAGTTTGTGGGCTTCATCTTCATGCAGGCCCCTCTTGGAGACCCAGGAAGTAGATTTGATTTGGGGGCTAAGAGGAAGTCCTGAGAGGGCAGTTGAGAGTGTTGGGGATGTCTTAGCATAGTGATCTCCTCCCTGGAGGCCTGGCCCTTTACCACCAAGGAGTGTTGGTTTCAGTTTCCCCAAACTTTGGAGAATTTCTTAAAGCAAATTCCTAAATCTGTTCTCCAGGCTTCGCAGAGCTTAACCTCAAGGGCTGTTATCCCTGGTAACGTAAACAGTGGGGCCAGGATCACTGCCAGCATCACGGGACCTCTGCAGAGTGCTAGGCTGAGGCCTGCCCCAGGTTGAACTCTCGGTTTTCAGGAGTATTTCCATTGCGTGCGTGAGTGACTGTGAGTTGTGTGTGTGTTAAGGACCTGTGTGAAGTGCCCCTTACATTCTTTTGCTGGCAAGGAGTCATGAAAAGCAGCATAGGAAGGGAGAACAAAGACCGTGAGGCCCTGATTTCCTTCTCAAGAGCCCTGTTCCAGACACAAAAGGAGGCCTGGCCACAGGCAAAGAGAAACCTCCAAGACAGGAACCCAGAGGCAAACAGGGAGCTTTCCCTGCTCCTCGGCTTTCCTAGCTTGGCCCCAGAAGGGTGTTTTGCTTTAATCACCCTCACTGTCAAGGAAGTGCCCTGGAATCGTGGCCTTGGGCCTGCTTTGTGCTCAGCTCCACTCCAGAGGCTCCATTTGAAGTCCATAAGTATAAAGGCGTCCTCTGGGCAGTTCGTTTCAACTGTGAATCAACTTCTCTGTATTTCTGCAAATATTTGCATTCAGGGCCTGGCTAAAATATATATACTGAAGTCACAAAGACTAATAAGGTGAAGTCCCAGGTCCAAGGGACTTAAAGAACAGATGAGGAAACATTTAGGTAACAATAACTATATCATTAGTGCTTCATTCATTCATTCAATAAATATTCTGGTTTGACACAGGGGAGATCTGTGCTTGCGATGTTCCTGATCTTGGAAGGAGGTGGCAATCACTGGAGCGAACTAAGAAAGAAGCAATGACTAACTGCTGTGGTTTGAATGTTTGTGCCCCTTCACTCCTATGTTGAAATCCTATGCCCCAGGGTGATGGTATTACAAGAGGTGGGGACTTTGGGAAGCTGTTGGGTCATGCAGGTGGAGCCTCAGGTTATTGGTGCTTGCTATAGTTTAGATTTAAAATATCCCCTCAAAGTATGTGTCTGGAAGGTGATTGGGTCACAGGAAGACAATACGCAACAGTTGGTTCATCCATAGATGAGTTCATAGCTGAATGTGCTATTAGGAGGGGGAGCCTAGTTGGAAGGATGGAGTATGACTTGGAAAGGTATATTTTTATCCCTGGTTCTCCCTTTGTCTCTCCGCTTCCTGGCTACCATGGGCGAGCAGCTTTCCTCTGCCAGGACCCTCCATCATGCTGTTTTTGCCTTGGAATGGGCTGACCCTGGACTCATTCCCAGAAATGTGAGCCAAATAAACCTCTCCCCTTTTAAATTGCTGGTGCTGGATATTTTGTCCAAGTAACCGGAAAGTGACTAACACGAAGCCTTTGTGAAAGGGAACCCAAAGAAGCTTTTGCCCTCTTGCACTACATGAAGTCACTAAGAGAATTCTCCTGTGAACCAGGAAGCAGGTATTCACAGACACTGAACCTCCCAGGGCCTTGATCTTGGACTTTCAGCTGTCAGAACTGTGAGCAATAAATGCCTGCTGTTTATAAGCCTCCCAGTTTATGGTATTTTGTTACAACAGCCAGAAGAGTGTAACATGTTAACTGTGCTACGATGAGACAGTGATGAGGACTTTAGATAGAGAGGTGTGGCAGGCCCCTCTGAGGAGGTGACATATCAACTGAGGCCTGGAAGAAACATAGTGAGAATTCCAGGGACAGGGAGAGATAGCTTGTGCAAAGGGAATAACTTGTGCAAGAAGGAGACCTGAGGCAGTTCTAGGCAGCTCAAGAAAGCCAAAGGTGCAAGAAGTGAGGTCAGAGGTGGGCCGGGATTGCCAGGGCATGTGGCTGTGTGGACTTTGTGGGGGATGTGACGTGCCATGAAATTGGAGATGATGCCTCTGTTGCTGTGTGGAACATGGTGGATAGAACCAGAAGCACAGTGGAACTTGTGGGATTTGCCTCAAGGAAGTTCTACAAAGGAAGATCCATCTGGGTCTATAGGAGGCCTGGACACTGGCAGGGTGCAGAGGCCTCTTTCAGGCAGAGAACTAACACAGGATTGCAGGATGCTTAGGTCTGTGTGGGTGAGACACAAGATGCATGCTTTGGAGGCAAAGCCATGGAAGAGGAGGCAGAATGGCAAGGGGCAGACTTGCAGGCAGGTTGCAGGTGATGGACGTGTCCTGCAGGCTGAGGTTCACAGAGGCCTTCCTACATGCTCCACGGGACACAATGACTGGGCTGGAGTTGGTGGCATGGCCCCAGGGATGAAGGGCTGCTAGTTAAAAGCAGGTTAGGGTGAAGGTCATGGGTCACAGTGAAAAAACAAAAGGGATTGACTGAGTATGCTTCACCCCTGTGAATGCTGATGTGCTCAGGTGTCTGGGTGGTTGAACCAGTGGTCTCTGCACTGCTTCCCTCAAACTGGGCAGCCATGGGCCTAGTGTGCATACCCTTCTCAAGCCTCTCTGGCTCAGACTCCAGGCTCTCTTCTGAGCAACACAGTCCACGAAGATGGGCGTTTTCCCCTACTCCCACCCATCAAGCACACATGTCCTGTCCATCACTGATGCCCCTCACATGGTGGGCCAGGCCCTGTCTAAAATGGGACACGGGACCTACTCTGTCCAACTCCAAACTGCTGGATACTTGTGGGTATCTGATGACTTGCATGGTGGTGATGGCAGATTGCAGGTTGCAAGACCGTTCCAAGGCAGCCTTGTAGAACAGCTTGTGGAAGAAGCTGAGGCAACTGCTCTCCTACGAACCTCAGGTGGCACAGCGTGGTGTTCGAGGAACGAGAATGGCCTGCAAAGCAGGAAGGGAGCAGCCTCCCATGTCTGAGCAGGACACAGCTGAGCTCTAGGCCAGTGTTTGGGAGGCCACTGGGGTCCTTTGAAGGGGCAGGTTGCAAGGGCCTGGGCAGGTTGTCCTAAACTTGTGCAGTGTTCACCAGGAGGCAATGACTATAGAAGCAGGGGTAGTGGCTGTGGAGCAGTGGTGTCAACAAGCGGCCACCAGGAGAACTTGTATGAGTGCAAGGAGTTGCATGCCTGTCCAAGCCTCCTGTGGCCACATGAGAATGACCAGGGTCTGGGGACTGGAGAGGAAGCCACAGGCCAGAAGGAATGGTTGTACCACAATTGTTACTGTGACTGTGATGACGGGAAGCCCTGAGACAGTCCTTGCAGGGTTCAGGGACTTCTGATCTTGTTCTTGGGCAGACCTCATCTCAAAGTCTTCCCAGAGGGCTTGAATTTCAGTGTCCCATCCTCATGTTTCTTGTGTATACTCACATTTTTGTTAGGCAGCATTTCAGGCAAAAGATCAAAGATTTGTATTTTATTTTTTTGCTGTTCTGGGGATTGAATTTAGGGGCTTTGCATGTAGCTATAGTCCCAGGCTATTTTACTTTTTATTTTTAAATAAGGTCTTGGTAAGTTGCTAAGTTGTTTAGGCTGGGCTCAAACTTGTGATCCTACTGCTTTAGCCTCCTAGAGAGCTAGGATTACTTACTGTCATGGGCCACCATACCTAGCTGATTTTAAAAATAACTTAGCAAGTTACATCTGGTTCACAGTTACCCCATAGCTGCAGATGTGGAGTGATGCTTGTGCTTGACAAGTGGTGGGATACTGACATTTAGCCGGGACTGGCCCAGTGGACAGTCTTTGGAGCAGGTCTGTGAAGTCATAGCATGCACAATTTATGCATGAAGCACATAACCAGCTTCACAGATTTTTCTCTTTCAATTTCCAAGACTGATTTAAAGACTGACTCCAATGAATCATGATCATGATAAAAGATTAGTGAAAGAATGAAGTTGAGATAACCCATTTTTAGCAATGTCAACATTTCATTCCTTTGTCTGGGTCTGGTGTAATCCACAATTAGGAAATTGGTTAACTACTAACGAATGACTTATAAATTTTTGTGAGACATGTGAGAGAAATAGAAATTGAAAGTAAGCTTGGAAGTATAAATATAATAAAGCGGTTGATAAGACTTTTCCCAGAAACCCCCAGTCTAGTAATAGCATCTTCATCTACCAGTCTCAGATTCAGACTCTGTGAATCAATCCTGGACCATCCCCCTACTCCTCCATCCTCCAATCTAGTTGTTCATCAAATTCTATGGATTTTACTGCAGAATTACCCAATCTTTCTCATGCTTTCTCTAAAACCAAGGAGATAGAAATATCTATTTTGTAGGGTGGTAAGGGCAAAATGCCTTAACAGAGGGCAAAGCTCGGTGACTAGTACAGTCTGTGTCAATGGATTCCATTAAGTCAGGCCTGCCATCTACCTTTGGACAATTAAAGATTTAACTCTTGTCATTCTAGGAAAAGTACCCCATCCCACACCCCATGCTGAATCACTCAGATTCCAAGGTTCCAAGTGAGCCAATGCTAGGGTTTGGAGATGGCTTGAGTGTGTCTCCCAAGGGTTCATGTGCTGCAGAAGCTTGATCCCCAGTATGGGGGTGTTGGGAAGTGATGAGAACTTTAAGAGGTGGGGCTTATTGGGAAGTGATTAGATTATTGGGGACATGCCCTTGAAAGGGATGAATGTAGTTCTCATGGGACTGTGTTTAGTTCTTAAAAGAGGATGGCTAGCTCCACTCCACTGTCTAGCTTCCTGTCTCACTGTCTTGGTTACTTTTTGCTCATTGCTGAGACAAAATACTTAACGTCCAAAACCAGGGAAGGAAAGATTTATTTAGCTTACAGTTTTTGGAGGTTTCAGTCCATAATGAGCTGGTTCCAAGGCAGGGTGGCATGGCACTGGGGCAACACTTCAAGGCAGCAGCCGAGCAAATGCAGCCAGAGTAAAAGGGGCAGGCAAGAGCAAGCCTCTTCTCCTCCCTTATATTGTACACAGGACACCCACCCCCCCCAGTGGATGTAGCATTCACAAATCTCCTTGCCCTGCTTTGCACAAGATGAGAATGTTTACAAAGTAAGAACGCTGGCTCCCTGCTGAGTCTCTCAGTTAAACTTCTAAACTTCTCAAGTTGGCGCAATGTATCAACCATAACAATCCACCCCTTGTCAATTTGGCAACCAGATACAAAGGCATGCTTGTTCTTAACATTTTGCACCTTGAACATAACACATCTTAACAATCCTTAAGAACCAGCATTAAGTCTATCAACGTTACATTATATTAGAAACAACATTTTGTCCTTGGACCCCCAAAGACTCATGCACATCCCTTTATATAAAAGGCTTTTAGTTTATCTGCAAGAGTTGTCAAAGTCCTCACAATTTCTGCATTGCTGAAAAGTCCAAGTGCCAAATCTCCTCCAAGATCTATAGTAAACTCTTAACTGTAACCCCCTGTACAAATGAAAACTAGGTTAAACACTTCCAACATATAAAGTCACAAGACAAACATTAGCATTCCAGAAGTTACAAACGGGAATAGAAAGCATTGGAACCAAAGCAAGACCGAAATCCAGCAGGGCAAACATTAAGTCCTGGAGTTCTATGCTCAACATCTGAAACAATCTGGTTGCAAGCTCCAAAAAGCTTGAGTGATTCCACCCCTGTGGGACTTCCAGGGGTATTAACTCCCATAGCTTCTCTCTTGGACTGGCTTTGCTCCCTCATTGCAGGTTTCCTTAGATGATCCACATTCCTGGCTTTTCCAAACTTCTGAGTTCTCCATTGCATTTTTGGCTTCACACTCACAGCTTCACACATTGCCCTCTCAGGGGCACACTGCCTGGCCTCCCAGGCCTTCTGAAATTGAGGCGGAAGCCTTTCTATTCTCAGAACCCTTGCCCCATGTGGATAATGCCAAGGTCTGCTGCCAGCTGGAGCAGTAGCCAGGCCCTCCTCTCTCTTGGCTGTAGGGGTCAAGAGCCTGGATCACTGGGCACTCTGAACCTGATTCAGAGGAACAGATTCTCTATGCTGTCTCCATTTTGGAGCCTGGTGCAGCTACTGCTGCCATTCTGGAACATGATGCTCTGAGGCTTTCTCCTCCAAGCAAAGTCTTTCACTTTTGCAGTTTTGAGGCTGCAAAGCATGGGGACCAGCTACCCCTTCCCGGGATGCCCCCAGGTCATCTTTTTTATTCTGTTCCTTCTCAGCAATGGAGATCTTAACCCTTTCTTTACAGTCCACAGCTTTACTGGAGCTTCCTTTCTGGCCAAGCTCACTTTTTAAATCATCCTGCTGGGCTCTTCTCTCTTGATTCTCAACATAAATCTGGCTAAAAGCCCCCAATAATAGCCAGGCCACCACCTCAACATTCCGCTGCCTTGAGATTTCCTCTGCCAGATTAATCAGTCCATTGCCCTTAATCTCAGTCTCATGCAAAGTCTCTGGGCATGGGCAGAATGCAGACAAACTTTCTGCCAAGTCATAACACACATCATGTGGAGTCCAACAACCAATGGAGTCCTTTTTCCTAGCAGAAACCTCCCAAGCCTGGTCCTTACCGGCAGGCTTTTTATCAACCTTCTGGTCTCCTGAGCTCTGACCAGAATCTCCCATACAGAACAGCCTAAGCTGTTCCAGCACCACTGTTTCAGGCAACATCTCTGAACCTTTCCAAACTCTTCCCACAAACCATTTCCAAAGGCTCTTGCACCATATGGTCAGATACAATCACAGCAATGACCCCACTCCTGGTACCGAATTCTGTCTCGGTTACTTTTCCCTCATTGCTGAGACAAAATACCTAACGTCCAAAACTAGGGAATGAAAGGTTTATTTAGCTAACAGTTTTTGGAGGTTTCAGTCCATAATCAGCTGGCTCCAAGGCAGGGTGGCATGCCACTGGGGCAACACTTCAAGGCAGCAGCCGAGCAAAAGCAGCCAGAGTAAAAGGGGCGGACAAGAGCAAGCCTCTTCTCCTCCCTTTTATTGTACACAGGACCCCCCCACCCCCAGGGTGGGTGTAGCATTCACAAATCTCCTTGCCCTGCTTTGCACAAGATGAGAATGTTTACAAAGTAAGAACCCTGGCTCCCTGCTGAGTCTCTCAGTTAAACTTCTAAACTTCTCAAGTTGACACAATGTATCCAGCTGCCATGATGTGACACAGCCCTAGGGATCCTCACCAGAAGTCTAAAGAAAGAGGCTACCTGATCTTGTACTTTCAGCCTTCAAAACTGTGAGCTAAATAAAATTCGTTAAACTACCCAGCCTCCAGTATTTTTGTATAACAAAGGAAAATAGACTGCAAATCTAGTAAGTTGCAAAGGACAAAGAAATACAGAGAAACTTGCCTGTATTGTTTGTTTGCTTGGGGTGGAAGTGCATAGGCATATGGGCAAGAGAACTAGGGATTGGTGAACTTCAAAGAAGCCTGTGTCTTACAGCCATCAGGATATAGCATGGGCAATGGCCTTGTGGATTTCTGGAGGAGACTAGATCACCAGGACATCTGCCATGGAGTTCTGTGTCACGATTTGTAGAGAGGAGAGAGGATGACTGTGAGGACATCTGTGTGGACTCCTCTCCCTGGCCAGGAGACAGGACGAGTACTAGTCCAGATCAGGCTACATTAGACCTGTGGTTCTTCATAGGCTCCAACCCCAGACAACTGACTGAGAAAGATGGTCTGGTCTACCTTTATCAGAAAACTGAAAATAGTCACAGTTTGCAGAAGAAAGATAAAGGCTACATTTGTAGGCTTTGAAGTTATGGCAGTGGTCCACTATCTTTCTGAACTCCTCAGGAGAGTAGACTTTTCAACACTGTGAAAACTTGCCCAAACATTGGCACACAACTGTCTCTTCTTGCAGAGTTATGGCAATTGATCTGGTAGTTTTCAACCCAGGCTGCACATTAAAACCATCTGGGGAGTTTTTTAAAAAGCACCATTGCCAGACTTCCTCCCCAGAGAATCTGGCTTAATTGTTCTGGGGTGGGGCCCAAGTACAGGTATTATTTAAAAGCTCCCTGAGTGTTCTACTGGCAGCCAGAGTGGAGAGCAACCTACACAGAGGTGCAGAAATAAGGGCCAGAGGATGTGGGCCCGCAGTGAGCTCCTGCAGAGTTCACACAGGCATCAAGGGCAAGAACTAGGTCATTGGGACATGGCAGGATTTCACAGGAGTCTCCTTATCCAAAGATATGAGCACCGTATTTTAGCCCCACTCTGGACCAGAGACTGAAGCAAAGACTTGGGACTTGGAAGCAGTTTGGTCCAACCCAAGGGTCTGGAGCTGGGAGCAGGAATGAACCTGTAAGCCTTCTTTGTGGAGGAAGGGACAGTAAATTATCCCTTTGCCATCTGGATGGGCACTTCTAGAACCTTCCAAGGTGTGCCACAGGCAGCTGCTCCAGCGGAAGCAAAGGAAGCCCAGAGCCTTTTCCAGAACCTCCAGTGAAAGTGATGGAGGAAGCTACCTGTTTCCTACTACCCATGTCTGCCATGGTGCTACTGGGCACACACCTGCCTCAGTTTCCTGACTATGGGCATGGAGTTAGGACCTCCAAAGGAAAGGTGCAAAGGGGAGGAAAGTGCATACATCAGACTTTGAGTCCCAGCTAGCATCATACAGTGAGGAAAGGTGTAGGGGGTAGGATCATTATAACCTGTCACTTCATTCCCACTGGTGTCTGCAGGATCCAGATGGGGAAACCAGACACTGGGTTCTCCCAGCAGATCAAGAATCTCGGATCGGATACAGCCAAATTAGGCTCTGGAGCCAAGGTACAGAGAGCACAACATCTTAAAAGAAATAAAACAAAAAGAGCTGAAGAACCATGCTCTGAGAATCTCTCCTTAGCACAGGCCCCAGGCTGTGAAGGAAGGGCCCAAGGACATTTTCCATTTTCCTGCTAGTGTCTTCTTCTTATTTAAAAAAAAATCCTTGAAAATCCAGTAAGCATTAACATTTTTTTTGGATTTTTTATTTTTCTATTATCTGTGTTAAAGATTTTAGTCCATTTTAATTTTACTATTTAATGATAAATAATGGTACTGTATATAGTGTAATTGTTGGTATGCTTGTAGTTCAATTTTAAGTCACCTTCATTTTTCAGACTAAACAATATAACTATGTAACTTCAATTTGCATATGTTCCCTAGGTTATTGCAAAAAAGAAGAAGAAGAAGAAGAAGGGGAAGGAGAAGAAAAAGAAAAACCTGTTTCAATGCATTTGAAGTATGGAACAGTGATCATTTTAAATCACAGTCAATTGCCCAGCTTTTCACTTGAATAAAATTCAGGTACCATTTAGTTCACAAAGATAATTTTACTTCAAGATTTACAGCTGAGACTCTCATCTAAAGCAATCTTCCTCACCATCCCCCAGCCCTATTTCTTTTTTACCCTCAAACCCACAAGACTGCTTTTAAACATGATGAATCAAGAATAAAATATAATGGAAGTAGCCGCTGTATTAGAAGAATGTACTGGAAATCTTTGAGAATAAATGATACATTTCTTTCATAATATCAAAAAAGGGGCAGGCTGTGCTTCAGAGTGAGGCCACTGTGGTGTCCCATGTAGGAAAGGTCCCCAGAGAACCACAAGTGCCAGGCCTGAGTGCTCGTTAGTAAGCAGGTCAGAAGCCACACTCTGGAGAGGCTCAGCCAAGTGGGGTCACTGCCAAGGAATGGGAGTTGCCTGGTCTACACAACAAATTCTCCAATGCATTGGGTCCATACTTAGCACAACCACATAGGAGAGCCCTGTTCTATGACTTGAAACTCAGGCCTACTTGCTATCCTGTGTAAGGTGGACAGTCATGCTTGCTCCTGTATGCTAACAAGAATAAAAAGGGAGCTATGAATGACATACTGGAAATCCCTGGACAGGGACCACAGAGCAAATCCACAGTGTGAGCCTCATAGGCGCTGAGCAGTCTCCTAAAGACGGAGGGAAAAGTGCAGTGTTTGGATAGGTTCATGAAGGGCCTTTAAAATTTTACTTATGTATTGATTGATTGAATGAATGATTACAGTGTTGAAGGCACAAATCAGAGCTTTCACACTGAACGCCATCTCCAGTCTTTTTTGTATTTTATTTTGAGACAAGGTCTTGTTGTGAGTTCGAATTTGTAATCCTTCTGTCTCAGCCTTCCAGAGTGCTGGGATTACAGGCATCCACCACCACACCATAGATGGCTTTTATTTTAGATTTACTTAGATTCAGGGCTCTGTAGATGGTGATAAATATCCTGAAGACACTGGAAAGAGATTTCAGTTTGGCAAGTTTTCATCTCTTGCTTCCGATTCAGTCAGAAGGAAGGATGAGGGAGTTGCCAGACTAATCGTCAGGAGGCAACACAGCAGGGTTTCTTTTTAAAGCATATTAATGGAGAAGGCTACACTTTTCTTTTCAAAGATCCTCTGCCAGCCAGCTCCAGAGGCACCAGCAAGGAGCCCAGAGATGCATTCAGCTTCTTCACTCCGTCCTCACTGCGGTGGGCAGAGAGAAATAGACTCTCAGGGCACCAGGCTCTCATCTCTCCTGGGCCCACATGCCACACAGTGTGCCAGTTGCTGAGGAGAGATGAGTGACAGAAGGTGACTCCTAAAATGGGATCATCAGGTGTCATGGAGAGTTCATAGTCCAGCTAAGAAAAAGATAGGACTCCAATGAGGAACAATTTCAGAAGCACTATGAGAGAGCAATGTTTAATATGATGGGGAGCAGAAGGAAAGGGTCCTTCTGTCTGCTGGAGGGGGTCTGAAAAGGCTGCTCACATGGAGAGGGATCAAGAGGACAAATTCTGGACAGGGCAGCATGTAGCATGAGTCATGCTGCGGGGAGAGGGGGCAGCGGGCAGAACCCTTGCTCTCACAGTGCTGACATCAAGTGATGCTTGGGGACAGTTGTGACATAGGAGAAGAGAGGAAGCTTCATAGACAGATAATGTATTCAGTCTAGCTAGAAAAAATGAAGTCATTGACAGAGGACTGAGCAGGTCTCCTTGAGACACTGGCATCTAATTCAGAACATGGACAGTGGGAGGGCAAGGCTGAAGAGATGACAGAGTTCGTCATTTCAGGCAGGGGGTGGATGATCTTCAGGAGGATGGGACATTTTAAGGAGCAGTTCCTGAAAACACAGTCTTAATGGTCAGGAGTTAGCACAAAGCACAAATCTGGAGTACAGAGTCAGACTTACCAGAGGCTGCTGGGTCAGGTCCTCTCAAATCACTGGGTCAAGTTCCTTCTTTGTTTCTGGATAGTTGGCTCTGAGCTATGGAGCCAGCACCAACATGTCACCTTCTAAGAGCCAGAGTCCCTGGGCTTTGTGATCAGGTCTGGACAACAAACCTGTGCTTTGTTTCCAGGAGCCCATGTGTGTGAGTTCTGTGAAAATCTGTCTGCATCCTTGTGCAGTGTGATGTCATCGTCCCGGAAGCCCTGGTCTCAGGGACAAAGAAACAAACATGTGGTCCTACACTGGCTAGAGATAATTAAGTAAACCTGCAGTAAACTCACACTTCAAGGGCCTTGTTTGTGAGTCTGTCATGAAGATCACACATTCTCTCTTTAAAAGACCTCATGGTTTGATTCAAGTGTTTGCAAAGATGCTGTATTTTGTTGAAAATATTATATAAAATGGGGGCTTGGTGCAAAATACAAGAATGTGAGGTTTAAAAAATCACAGCACAATGTTGAATTAAGGCAAGGAAATTTAGTGTAAACAAATTAGTGGTTAGAGCTGAGTACTCAGTAGAAGTGAGACCCTAGTTTTACAAAAAAGAAATTGTCAATCTGCTCATTTTTAGAGAAGGTCCTGGTTTGAATTTCCAGTCCTGTTCTCTCTGTACGAAAGAGGACAGACAGTGAGCTGTGGTTTGGGCTTGTGTTTGTAGCCGCTCTTTTGGCAGACAGCAAGAAAGAGCACACAGCTATCAAATCAGCCTCTCAGTTGGCCCAGAACATCAAATTGGCTTGAACATGATGGAGTCTTTTCGGCTACGTATAAACTTGGCCTTTGTCTGTCAGGCTTGTGAATCTGGCACTTCTCAGGATTGGTAAACAAGCTTTTAAAAAAAGCCCAAACAAACTATATGGAAATCTTGCATGCTGAAACAAAAGGCATAAAAGCTAAGTGGAGACCCACACTGCGGTTGTGTCCCTTGCCAGGGTGTAGAGCTGTTGCCTCTGGAGAAAGATAACACGGAAGAGGCCATCATTGCAGGGCCAGACTTCAGGGCTTACAAAAACAGGACAAAGAATAGTAAGAAAGCAGTGCCCCCGGTGCTTTTAGTTGGGCCTGAGGGGGGAAATCAAAAGAGCAGCTCCCTCCTGAACTTGATAAAGAATTCGAAGTGGGGCGAGGATGAGCGAGAACAACACTATGAAGGGAACACTTTCAGGAAAAACATGAGGGCGGAGGGAAGAAAAAGACAGAATGATGTAATGCCAGCCAGAGGAACTAAGGGGAAGAGGGTGTGTTTTTATAAACATGTTTTGTGCAGGAGGAGTGTGGAAAAAGGACAAGTGACCCTTTAAGGAACAAGGAGGGAGCTGAAGGCTAAACAGCTCTAAATTAGCTGAGCTTTTCAAGTGCTTTTAAAAAATTATCTTACATGAGAAAAATAAAGATAAGGGGCAAGGCCGGCTGGGAAATAATGAAGATGCTGGCAGTAAACTATAGATAAGACTGGGTTAAAGGCATAGTTAGAAAGATTGAAAACATGCAAATGAGAGATCAAAACAACAGTATTTGGGGGCCTTTGATGGAACTAGAAGAGGAATTTGCAATGCCATGGAAGGAGTTATTTTTCATAACTACCCAGTAATAGTGAATACTAGAAGCAGGTGTTCTTACATTTTATGGCATTTCCTACTAATATTGTGCTTGATAAGTGCATTCATTGTCACATTTATATACAGTAGTATCTCAGTTCACGAACTTAATTTGTTCCTTGATTCTGGAAAAGATGACCTTGTTCATGTTAGTATGGGAAAGATGGCCACAATTGTGTTCGTCACCCAATGCAGAGTTCCCAAATGAAAACAAAATCTTGCCAAATGCTTCCTTTTTACAAACCAAGTTGTTTGAAAACAAAAGTGTTCATGAACTGAGGCACCACTGTATTAGTCTGGACCTGGTCTTCACCTCCCCCATCAGTAACAATTTGATAGGATTGACTAAAGCAAAAATAAATTACAACTCCCAGGAGAAAACTAAGGCACTGGGTAACCAAAGGAATTGTTGAAGATCCAACATCAAGACAGTGACTAAGTTATGACCCATTTTCTATAATTCACATCTCTAAAAGGAGGGAAAGAAAGACAGACTAGAGGTTGGCCTGCATCTCAGGTGTCAGTGAACCTTCCAGAAAAGGGAACTCTCAGCTTGGTGGCAGCCTCTTGCACTGGGAGTCATCATGGAAGATTCATACTGCCATCACTGCCATAAGTGGGTTTTTCCAGCCATGTACTAAGTTACCCTCAGTCAATGGCTCAGCTGAAAATCTGAACCTAACATCATTCGTTCAACCCTGACCCCAGACGCACTGCAGGAGTCCTACTATCTTTTGAGAATTGCACAATGAACATGAGCCACACTGTATGGTCCAGGTGTTCCTGAGGGATGAAGTGTGTTACTGGATTCCATGCAGAGCCCAGACCATGGTGGGCTGCGCGTGTCTGGAGAATTTAGAGGAAGAGGAGATAAAGGGGGCTAAGCTGTCTTGCACACTTTGTAGGTGACTCCTGCTGAATCACCCGGACCTGATGCAGTCTATACTCTGCCTTGGATGGTGTCCCTTTTAGCTTCTGCCCCTGTAAGCTGGGCAGTGCATCCAAGGTCTCCCTGCTGACACATGTCACTCACTGCCAGCCACCTGATCTGCAGCCTGGCTCTCATCTGCTGTGCATCAATGGCAGGCAGCTAGGAACATGCTGTGCCAAGGAAGAACGGTCTCTTCTCGGCTGACTCAGCCTGGGGCTGGGAGGTGGGGGGCATCTGGCATTTGGCAAAGCCCTTGGTTGTCCCTTATGAAATATTAACTGAAAATGGATTGCATTGGCCTGGTTCTAAGAAGGTCACCCAGGCTGGATTTGAAAGGCAGAGGCACTGTGTCAACAAAGGGAAGAGATAAACAGCCTGCCGCTTCACAGAGCTAATGTGTCCGACTGTGTACCTCCCGGATCAGCTTTATATCTCTCCACAGATCGGTGTGTTTTTATGACAGCCATCTCCATAGCAACCAGGTGTTCAGGTGCTAAATGGATCTCAAGGCTATTCAAGCTCAGCCCAGGGAGGAAAGCCCCTCTTCTTGCCAGCAATTGCTCACGAGGGCTGGTGTGGGTGACAGGAGTTATAGGGCATCCTTCCCAGGGCCTTGCTGGGTGTCAGGGACAGCATGATGAGAGAAGAGCCTTTTCTTTATCATTTTTACTAGTAATCCTGCAAGAAGGATAGAGAGGGTCAATTAAACTAAATGGGAAGGGGTAGCAGGTACCAGTAAGATGGGGAGAAATGATGCAGCTGGTCATGGAAGAAATGAACAACTGAGTGGAAATTATCCTGAAGAACCCTGGCTTGCTTGTCTGGGGTTCATTATTCCACATCAAGACGGAAGAAGAGATACACAAAGCATAATTATTTGAGGAGACTGGGGAAGAAAGATGACAATTAAGTCCCAGGTGAGGGCATGGCACAGGAAGACAGAGCTGGGGATTGGGCAGGGTTGGGTAGCCCTGGGTGACTAGAAACTCAGGTTCTAGTCAAGGAGACCAGGAGTCCCCTGGGTTGTTCAGGTGGCCCATAGAAGGTTCTAGAGGAGGGGTCACAGGGAGAAGGAGAGTGAGCCTGTGGGATGCCATGATCATGGGTATCTCCCCAAGGTCAACCTGGCTGGTGCTGAACCCCTATCCTCCACAGACATGCTGCACTGAGTTTGAGATAGGCCTCCCCTCCTCGATGGGCGATGACAAGGGCTTCTTCTGTGTCGATGTGATGCCCGTGGGCCATCCAGACAAAGAGGGCATTATAACTACAGGTCACGTGGAGCTGGGAAGGAGTGCTTGGCTATACCAGTGAGGGCAAGGTGACACAAGGGAACAAAGGGACATCAGAGCCTCAAGAAGAATGTGCCAGAGTGGCAACTAAATAAGCTGCAATGGCCTTTTGGAGGGAACTCCATTCCCTGTCATAATCTAAATTGACCGAATGGGGAGAGGTGCAGAGCTGGGGCTCAGTGCAAGGGCAAGGAGCAGCAACCTCATGAGTCTTTTTTCTGTCCTCCCTCCTTCACCCCCTACTCCTGGAGTGGAGCTTCAAGGGTGTGGCTGGTCTCTGATCCCCCAAAGCTTGAGGGAAGCTGCCCTTCTCCAAAAGGAAGCTAGGAGTTAAGTCTGTAACTGCCAGGGTGTCTGGCAACAAAATCAAAGGAAACCACATTCTCCATGAATGAAGGAGGAAGCAGGAGGAAGGTAGATTTTTTTTCTTTTTCTTTTTTTAAAATATGAGTAAGAGCCTCAATATGTTTGAGATTATTTAGAAAATTCTTTGAAAAGGGCTTTGGGTCACTTACCAGCAGATCATGGATGCAGAAAGTAGCCTTCAGACTTCCCTTTCCATCCTGACCCTCAAGACAGCAGGTTGGGCATCCTGGGGGGTCTTTGTTTAGCTAACCATTAACAATTCATAAAAGTCCTGATCCTGGACGATAAGTCCAGTGCTCGGCATGTTATTAGAAAATCCTATTTCTAGTCTGTTATGAAACAGAGGTTTTGATGTGCTGCCAGGTTTATGGGGAACTCTGAAAACAACGCTCGAGCCTCTGAGAAGCTGGACTGGGTGCGTGTTACATAAAGCTTTCCTAGCGACTCAGGTTTATCACAGAATGTCGGGCCACACTGGAAAAATCAACTGAGCTAATGCAAAACACGAGCCCAACCACTCTCTCCATTTGTTTTGGGCCAGCCTGCAGGCTCACAGGAAGGGTTCTAACCCTTGGGACTGGCAGGCCCAGGGACTGCAGATTCAGCCCAAGAATTTGCTGCTGCCCAGACCTGAAAGGCACCTTCACACAGGCCTCACGGCGGGTGAAGCAGCTTTTCTTGCTTCTGGACTAACTGCTAATTGAAATTCACACAAACACATCTTCTCTCCCCTTCTTTGGGCTGCTCCCAACTCCTCTGGGCACTGCAGTAATAAAAGGGAGTAAGGTCACCTCCTCGAATCCCTGCCAAGCGAAATGCATCTAATGGTGATCCATGTGTCTGAGTGGATGGATAAGAACCTGGCTTCTTAGCTCTTGGATCCAAAATTATGCAGATTAGAATGGAATCATTTTCTGGTGCCAGTTGCCAGATTTTGTAGGGTTTCTGAAAAGCACGTGTCCAGACAATTGTCTTAAATCGCCTGGAGTGGCGGTTGGGGGGGGGGGACTGGAAAACAAAACCGTACAAAACTGGTTTGGAAGCAGTAGATCAAGACCAGTAGCCTGTTGTGATCTGCTCAGTGCTGGCTGGGCTAGGGTGAGGGACACATGTCATGGGGCTAGGTGGAGAGCTGGAACTCAAGAGTGTGGAGGAAAAGCAACCTGGAAGAAGAGAGTTCCTTGGTAGGCAGCCCGGAATCCATTAACCTGGGGCCCTAATGCCTCTCTCAGGACTCACTTCACTGACCACCAGTGAAGGGAACACCATTTCATCCGGGAAGGAGAAGATCGGCTTCACCAGACCCTAGATCTCTGTGTGCACCTGAAGACAGCCATCCAGGTGGTGGACAGACTTTCCTTCCATAAGTCAGATTATCTTCACCTTGAGTCTGAATCCTGCTCTTATCTGGGTCCCTCTTGGCTGAAGCCTATGAAAGGAGATAGCGGTTGTGGTGGTGGGGAGCTACATTGTTGCCCTTAAAAAACAAAACAAAACAAAACAACCCTCACAAAAGCAAACCCAAGAATTTTAGTTGGCTCGGAAAGTGAATTTCTTCTTCAGGTGTCCTTGGAAAGTCACCAGAAATTCAGCAAAAAAATTGCACTGATGTATCTTAAAATATTTCATTCTAAATAAATGGAGGCTTAAAATATTTCATTCTAAATAAATGGAGGCTTAAAATATTTCATTCTAAATAAATGGCGACGGTGCACATTTGTTATCCTAGCACTGGGGAAGCTGAGGCAGGAGGATCACAAGTTCAAGGCCATCCTGGAATATGTAGTAAGAGCCTGTCTCAAAAAATAAATTAAATAAATAAGAACATAAGTGGAGATCATCAAAAGAAGGCCACTGATTTCCCCAAAGAGGACAGTAAAGTCCTACCTGAGTCCCTTGTACCTCTGGGTCGTATTGTGCCCATTAATAAGGAGAAGGCACCCAGTGCAGTGGCTGTACCCAAGGATCCTGCCCCATCTCGGGATGGTCACGGACTATAGACCACAGAGCCTCAGCGTGTCAGGCCCCAGGAAGCTCTCCACAGCCAGCACAGCCCTACTGGCCCGTTTCAATTGAAATGAGATCAATACTACTCATTTTTCTCTTGCTGGCTCCCAAGTGATTCATGAATCTGAAAACTAGTTCATGAATCAGAGTGAGGCAGGGTGGGGGGCCAGGCGGGGGCGGGGACCATTTGTGCAGGCGGCAAACCTTGATTCCTTTCATGAACTCAGCCATGAGTTGCATAACACTCTCTTGCCTGCTCTTTTAAACCAGTCTTTTCGGTAGCAGCTTTTGGCTTCTATTGATTCACCTATTTCCCCTCTGGAAAGGGACAGAACGACACTGTGTACTGATTTTGTGTCCAACTGGCTTGGTGGGTATCTTCAGGCCCTCTGTTTTTGTTGCTCTGAGCACCTCCTGACAAGGGCCTCTGTGTGTGTGTGTGTGTGTGTGTGTGTGTGTATGTGTATGCATGCATAATGGTCTCTGTGTGCATATCCTGTGTGTGTGTGTGTGTGTGAACCAGCAGCATGTGGCCAGCCACGGGCCCTTTAAACCTGAATTGGAGCCAAGTCCATTTCTCAGAGGAGCTTCGTAAGGAAGCACGAGATGGGGCGGTTGGAAACCACATCCCTGTGAGTGCTGATTACAGCCTGCTAAGGAAAATGAGATTTTTATCTCACAGGAATTCAGTTATAAAAATAAAATACAGCGTCTGGCTTGATTCAGCTAAATGTACGAGCACCAGGGTGTTTTTAATTTAACAGAGAAGCCGGACAAGAAGAATGACCTAAAACGTTTCGTTTAAAGAAAGTCAGGGGCGAGGGGGTGGCCACAGGAAGTGAGGGGGAGAGGAGAGAGAGAGAGAGAGGGAGAGAGAGAGAGAGAGAGAGAGAGAGAGAGAGAGAGAGAGAAGCAGGGAGGGAGGGAGGGGAAGAAAGAGGCAGGAGAGGGAGGAGGGAGGCGGAACGTAGAGAAACAGCCACCCCGCTGGCACAGGAAGGCAGCCGAGATGATGTCACTGGAGCAGTTGGAGCAGAGGGGAGAAAAACAACTCGGAGCTGTGCTAATCCCGTTTGCTGCCCTGAAGGGAATGGACAGTGGCCAAGGCAGGGAGTTCTGGGAAACCATATAAGGGTGCCAAACAAGCTTTGCCGCCAACATTAGGAACTGACAGCTTTGTTCTTTGTCACTTGGCTGCCCGCCAGAGGCCTCATTTCAGCTCTGCGGCATGATTACCCTGGCTGGCCGCCAGCCCCGCGCTGAGAGCTCCTTTTCTTCTCCCGAGCTTTTTCTTTTTCTTTTTTTTTTTTTTCCCCTCCTCTTTCCCTTTGCCAAACATGCAGCGGTTACCATGGCAGTGGAAAGTAAAGTTTAAAAAAAACACAACAAAGTGAAGAGGCACGCCTTTATCCAGATGTGCCACCGGAGAAGAGAGAAAAGCAGTTAACCTATTCATCCATGGGCCTGTGAGGAAAGAGGAAAACACTGAGCCCACTGTCACACCGCCCAGTCCGAGAAGGTGACTCCGGGATAAACAGGACAGTGCCGCCCTTGAGCAGGCTGGGCCAGAGAAGGGCTGACTCTGGCGCCCTGCTTCTCTCTCTCTCCCTCTCTCTCACTCTTCCTGAAGCATTGTGGAGAACATAATGTGAAATGGAAAATGTCATGATTTCCACTGGGACCGTGTCCACAGTTTTGAGAAAGCTCTGGAATAAAGCATTTGAAGGAGGAGGAAGGAAGGCAGGGGAGGGGTGGATACTGTGCCCCTGCTCACCAAGTTGCTCCTAGACAGCAAGAGTGGCCATGGTCATGACCCAAAGACCTCTGCTTGTCGCAGCAGCACAGTCTAATGACTGTCCTGGACCCTGTAGTGTGCTACTCCTGGGTGCTGCTGGGAAGTGACCGGCTCTCAGAGCCGGGCCTCATGGGGCAGAGCTTTCCTTTCTCCTACTTGGAGGAACCCCCAGTAATTGTGCTTTACAAGAGAACTTTGTGAAGAATCCATTCTACTATTTTTAATTGGGTCCATTTTTCACCTGCTTGGAAAGTGCAACATCGCTTGGGAGGTGACATGTGACCAAAGGCAGGTCTCCAGGCAGAGTGAGCTGATGTCTAAGGCGAAGGTTACTTACAAGCAGAGTCCCGCCTGCTAACTTTCCCCCCACGGAAAAATCCAACTCTCCTAACTCCCAGTACTCAGTAGCTTCCCAGAAAGGCCTCTGCTGATACTAGGAGGTGCTGCGGCCTGGGCTGACTAGGTACTACCCAGCCCTGCAGTTGGAGACCATGAAAGGCAGAGGCTGCTGTTCTGAGGTCTATGGTGCATCCCTGTAAAACACATTGGCTAACTGTCCTTTGTAAATGGTCCCTTTAGAGGGCCTCCTTGTCCTCCCCAGAAGATGCATCATCATCTCCCAAAGGAGAGTCATGGAGCTGTAGGAGGGGCCAACTTGGGGTTGGGAGGGGAAAGCTGGCAAAGTAGAGTAGGCCCCAGAAGGCCTCTGTTCCTCCTTGCTTCCCTCAGGGCCGGGCTGCACTTCTCAGAGGGCAGCTGGCTAAGAGTTCTAGCCACTATGTTCACTATGTTAAGTCGAAAGTTCCCTGCTGGGCCTTGGGCAGGGAATGGGAGCCCTTGGAGAATGTTGTGAGGCAGAGTGGTCACCCTATCCACCCCTGCTGGGTCGATAGTGTCACTGTCTCTTCTAGACCTGTTCATGCCCTGGCCGTCACCCATACAAGGGATATGGCCACCAGGAGTGAGGAGAAGAGAGAGGAAAGTGCATCATTTCTATGCACACAGGATGGCCAGGTATGGAGCTTCTCCCCTGAGGATGCCAGAGCTCCCGTGAGAGGGAACTGGAGGCCAGGGAGGAACAGATTTTTGCCACAGCAGAAAACAGAGATGTTGCCAGGCAGAACTGATCCAAAGGTCGACTTTAGAATTAGGAAGGCAAGTGAACCTTGGGTCAGTAAGCAGGGCTGTAGGTCATCACCATCCCCTTTTCCAGCTTGTGACCCAGTCAGGGCTAGGGGACAGGGGTCTGGTATCTACCCAAGCAGTGGCCTGGTGTGGGTAAGGGTCCTGGCTTTTGGAGTTGATGTCAGCTCAGGGCCTGGTACAGCCACATCTCTATGCCCTGGGCTGACTCACAGTGAATGAAGGCAGTACAAGTGGTTTCATGTCCCTCATGGCTCACTGGAGACCCAGAGTCACGGTACGTCTGAGCCTTGAAACCCTCTGGCTTCCTGTTTGTCCAACTTGTGTCCCCTAGGTACTGCCTGAGAAATTGGTCTCTGGTGCGACCTCTGGGCAGTGAAAATCTGACTCCCAGTTTCTCCCCACAGCCTGTGAGTGGAAAATGGTGAACAATAGAAAGAGTTTGCTAAACAGGGCTCGGCAGACTTCCCCAGCTCGGAGATACACTGCACCACCTGGCACTATGATGTGAGTTTGGTTCCCCAGCACCCATGAGTTTGAAGCAGTGGGTTTAAAATGGCAGAAACTCAGTCCCCTCTCTGCCACATGAGGATCAGTCTCCCATTAGGTTTGTCAGGCAAACAGAAAGGAAGATCCTGCAGGATTGGCCTTTCTGAGAAGCCAAGAGGAAGCAAGCAGAACCAGACCTGTCTGGCATGGGGGAGGGCCCAGGGAGTACACTGCCAGCCAGAAGGACCTGCATTCAGCAGGAACTACTTGTATTTGCAAACAGGTGACCTGCTCAGGTTCCCGTGTGAGCTTTCATTTCTGGCGCTGGTTTTTCCCCCTCATTAAGAAGCCCGATTTAATTTCTTGCTTCACCTGCATGATAAAAATAATTACGTACACACATTAAGCTTGCACTAAAAATCAATGTACAGAGAGATTCTGCCTTTGCCATTAGTCATTTCGAGGCTTCGTGGCCACAGAGAGACAGCAGTTAACAGTCTTCTTTTTGCAGACAGGTGAGTAAAACTCAGCACTAGCCTTGTTGCTGGAGACTGGCTTTTGAGGGTTAGCAGAAGTCAAGCAGTAGAAATGAAGATGAGGTTCTAATAGGGACTTCATGGAGTCCAGACCCTGGTCAGGTGTCCTTATTGGAGAGGGGTGTCAGGGATGGGCGCCACAAGAAAACACTCTGACTACAGATGCAGGGCCTACTGACATCTGTCACTGCTTGGTCAGCCAGAGCTTTCTTCATTACCTGCAGCCCAACCCCGAGGGCATTGACAATCACTATTCCCAGATCCCATCCTCCAATCTATGCGGTCATCTCACTGTGTCCTGCAGATGCTGTCCCTGGCCTACTGGGTCTCTTGGGGTTGTGGTGGGCTCTCTGCTTGGGAAAGTGACAATTGTCATTTTCATGAGCACCTTCAGATTCTACTTGGGTGGTTATGGAGAGCTTGAAACTGATAGGGTGGTGGGAGGTCTTTGCCATGTCAATGCCTAAATCGATATTTTAGAAGTTTGTAAAGTTAACTGGGCCCTAAGCATCCCACTCCAACTGTTTCTAGTGGGAGTGGCTTTAAGAACTGTCATTGAGGAACTGGCATTGAGGGTTTTTAAGGGACTCTGGGGTTTGTACTAATGTTTGAATGTGCAGGATTTGACATGCTAAATCTTACATCTTCCTGGTACATGTGGTCATAAGGTATGTCCCCTGATGCATACACAAATGAGTCTCAGGGTAGTCATGTTTAAAAAGGTATTGCACTCCTAGACTAGTCACAGCTATCATTTTTATCTAGAATACTTGTTCTATTGGTGCCCCAAGGCCCCCACTGCACCTTTGAATATAAGATCGTGTGCACGATGGCCAAGAGAGTGTGGTCACTCAACCTGAACACTGCCAAGATCACTACTAATGGGAGGCAGTGGTGGGTCCTGAACTTGCATCTCTAGAGTCCTCCTGCAGAGCCCCAGGGGGCCAGCTGTCCCTTGGGGGGCTGATCAAAGCCCTCCCAATTCCTGGTTTCTCCCCAGAAAGCCAGGTGAATGCACTGATTCCCAGGCTGCCTCCTCAGACAGGAGACTGTGAAGACAGGACTGTCACTCCTTGCCACAGGGAGTCTTGGAGCATGAATCTGTGCTGATGTGACACATGGCACTTCTGCCAGGCTGTTCAGGATAATCCTGGGACTGGACCCTCATGTGTCTGCAGAGGGGTCTATGGGGCTCTAGATGCCTAGGGAGGTCACTAAGTGGACCTCCCTGAGGTACAGGGGCCACTGGTTTGTCAGTAGGACTACTAGTTTGTCACTGCTTTCCCCTGTAGCCCAGGGCTCACTTCTCAAGCCCCTGGATGAACAGGAACCTGGAGACCTGGGGCAAGTCACATAATCCTCTGATTGCCACCATTTCCCTATTTTGGAAGGTGATGTCTCTCAAGTATAGCATATGATGATTCTGTGATGATGTGAGAACTACAGGAAAAAAGCTTTTTAAAATTTGCTAGTGACGGTGCTCAATGAAAAGTGAAGGAGGCTGACACTTGTGAATGCTGCCTGAGAAGGGGCTGGAGCCCTGGTCAGTGCCATGCATCCAGGGCCTCTGCAGAGTACTGTCGGGGCCTACCGGAGCACCTTGTTCTGCAGCCCGTTGCCTTGGTGTACCTAGTGTCCACACGGTGTGTGAGTTCCAGGGACAGGGGATGTGTCTTAGGTGTCCCAAATGTCTGCATAGAACTTGGAATGACATAAGGTCTTACTGGAGGGACCAAAACTATATTCTTCATTAACAAAAGGCAGGTGGTCTAGCTGCAGAGTCAGAACTCAGGGAGGTCACCACAGTGGGCTCCAACTTTGGGCTCCTCAGACAAATCAAGCTGAATCTCTAAGGTGCTGTGAATGCCGGTGGGGGTTCTGGGCCACACAGGCCCACTTGAGCAGCTGCAGTTGACCACTCACACCGTCTGAGTGGAGAGGGCTACAAGCAACTGGGAAATGAGCCCTTCAGTCATGCTCTTTAGTCACAGCCCAAATCTGGAGTCCTTAGTTCTGCTAACCATGGTGTTCATTGCAGTGGCTTGCACATTTACATCACTTTATGCATAATAACAGTAGACAACCCGGTCTTTTCTATTTTTATTTTTTGAGATAATGAGAAAAACCTTTAATATTCAGCCAGAAAATATACTTGGGGCTGGTATATAGATTTTTAACCATGTGATACTGTATAAAACCAGGAAAAGGTAAACATGTATAATATCTACGTCTCCTTATAACTGCATGTGATAATATAAAACTGCAGGAAATATCAGACAAAAGGTATGAAGGCCATCTATTCAACCCTGGCATGCCCTCCTCCGTCTGCTCAAGGAACGCATTTGCTTTAGCAGAGTAGGCTGGGCGGCTGTGAGGGACTCACCCTGCTGTGGTACCTTGTCAGTGCCAGGCCCATGCTCCTATTTCCTAAACGACGAATCCCCTTAGTGTCTGGGTTACATCTGGTGCCATTTAGGGAAGGCAGAAGACATGTTTCCTAAGAAAGTCACAGACTGACTTTTGCTGCAGAGATTTGCCACAATTCAGGCACATTTATTGAACATTACCTGTATGCAAAGACAGATGGAAGGATACAGGCCCTCAGAGAGGTATGCTTTAGTAAGGCCAAAACAGTAAGTGAGAGGTAGAAAGCCTTGACTCCTCAGGATAATTTCAATTTGCAAATATCACACATGGTTAAGGTGAAGAGTGTGTCTCTAGGTGGGGATTCCTGCCTAGACCTGTTGGGTGGGTTTGGGAAGGGATGTGGTCTTCATTTGCAGAGCCCTTGGGGACATTTATCGTGAGTCCTGCACAATAGTTCTCTGCAGCCCAGCACTGCCTGGCCCCAGGCTTCCTCCTGAGGCTTAGCTCCTCCCTGGCAGCCAGGGATGGGGAGGGGCCCTCCGTGGTGCTCTGTCCAGAGCTAGTCCCCTCCAGCTTCCAGGAAACATGGGAAAGCAGCATTTCAGGCCTTGCTCGAGGCTACTGGTGGAGATGCATGAATTAGTGAAGTCAGATCTTGGAACTGAATTTAAGGGAAAAGTGTGGAGGCTGGTCCTGGACAAGGCAATGTAGCTTGCTGCCAGGTAGTGTGGATCTCAAACTGAGGCCCTGTCTCTTGAGGCAAACCAAAGTGGGTCTACGCCCTCCTTCCTTTGCACTGTCATGGTCCCCAGAGAGGCCCTTGGCAGCCTTGGGGACCTCAGATGCTCCCTAGACAGTAAAGCATAGCATCTGTATAATGCAGGGAAGAAATGGAATATGACAGGGGCCCTGGTTAGTGCCCGGAGCAAGGAAACAACAACATGGAAGCTCTGCCATTTTCAAAATACTGTCCTAACTATTATCTCAATCACAGAGTGACACATGCTCACAGCATGGTGGCAGATCCTGACGTTCAAAATCAAACTTCCAGAAACATGAAGATAAAACAGGAGAAGCCAGCAGAGACAAACGGAGCATCCATCTACCCTCCAGGCCTTCACATCAGACTACGCTCTGACAATTGGTAAGGAGGAAGACAAGAAGATCTGCCACGTAAGTTTTCTGATACCTTCATTGATCTGGTTCCCTCACCATCAAAGGGGAATGTGGCGATATCAGTAGGAGTAGGGGAAAAGAAAAGAGAAGAAAAGAAAAGAAAAGAAAAGAAAAGAAAAGAACAGCACACTGAAAAGAACAAGCGTGATAGTAAAAACTCAGAGTGCTTTTCTGGTGCTGACTCATGATTTGATGGTGACCCGGGACTGTGACTCTACTCAGTGACAAATAACAAGCATTCAACAATCATTCTTGTTGGCATACTCATTTATAAATAAATGCGAGAACTTGTCTATTTGTATATATTTTTATCTACATGATTCATTGGAACTCACAAAAATGTTTAAATATCCAACTGGTAATTAAGATCAACAATCATAAAGTTAGAAAAACAGCAACAAGGACAGTGATTTTAAGTGGAGAACCACTCTTTTTAAGCTTCTTGAAGTGGTGCAGGCTCTGATCATGTTAAGACTGTTGGAATGGGAAGGGATACCTTGACCATGACCTTGATAATCCAAGTGTGGGGGAGCTAGAAGCTCTGGTTTGTGTCTCTCCCTTTGTTCACTTTCGCTTCCCATTCTGAGTCATCCCTATTTGCTGTGTCCAGAATCTTTCTGCTTCCTGACCTCCCAAGTTTTCTCTTCCATTTCCAGGCTCTGTCTGGAAATCGGGCTTTTCAACCGTGCCCTCAGATGCTGGGTAGGACACGGATGTCTGACATGAATGCTGTGGCTACCCTAACAACCAAAGATAAACTCCCTGCAGAACCCGACTCTCCCGTTTGCCCAAGTGGCTCACATCTCCTGACAGCTACAGCTCCTCCAACCCAAAGGCCCCAGGTTGCCCTGCCCTCTCCGGGCCTCTCCTGTAGACAGGGAGATGGCTCTGAACATGGACATAGAACTGGCTCCCGGTCTGGTAGGTAGAGACCTTGAACAAATGAAGGACCTCAGAAAGAAACTAGGAAATATCACATGGTACTAACTACCTTGTGGAGAACCAGAATATGACAGGAGAGGGCACCCGGGCAGTGGATAGGACCCTGAGGCTTGGGTGGAAGCAGGAGTCAGCTCTGCAAAGCCCAGAGCAGCATTGCAGAAGCAGAGATGGCTGGTTCAAGGCTGTAGGGCAGGGATGCACTGGGAGTTGTGAGACAGCCAGGGGACAGGAGGTAAGACTGGGAGTGGACAACGGTGAAGGAAGGCAGGGCTAGAGCGTGAGGACTCTCTGAATGTAGAAAAGGACTTTCAGGAGCTGTTATGAACTGGACAGGAATGGTTAGAGGGCTTTTATTGACAAGATGACAGTGATGGGTTTGGTTGGCAAATTTCTTTTTCTTTTCTTCTTTGGTACTGGAATTCAAACACAGGGCCTTTGCACTGAGCTATATCCCCAGGCCTTTTTATTTTTAATTTTGACACAGGGTCTCCCTACATCATTAAATTTGCCGGGCTGGGCTTGAACTTGTGATCCTCCTGCCTTAGCCTCCCACAGTGTGGGTTTACAGGCATGACTCACCTTGCTCAGCTGGTTTGCAATTTTCACACATCACCTCATTGTATGGATAAGATGTCTAAGGGTGAGCGAGGGCAGGCAGGAAGTCTGCATAGGAGTCTTGGTCCCAGCATGGGAGAGGGCTGCTGCAGTGGAATTGTAGGTGATACTCAGGATGCTGGTCACCACCTTGGCAATGCCTCACCTGGTTCAGTGTGTGGTACCTCATCAAGGGGCTGGCATTGGGTCCCCCACACGCTGCCCCTCAGAAGTGCTCTAACCCACAGCCATCCTATGGAAGGCAGGAACCCTGTGCAGGGTGAACCACAGGCCTTGAGACCAGGCAGACCTGGTCCTCACCTGTCTGAGCCAACTCAGTAGGCCTGGTGAAGGGGCCAGGTTTCCCTGAGCTGCTGTCTCCTTGTGTGTAAAGTGAAGGCAGTATTGCTGCATAGAGCTATGTGTAAATGTGTTAGGCTGCGTACTACAGAGCCAGGCAGACACACAGTAGGTAATCAAGATGGTCTTTGTGTTAGTGGTGGTATAATGATAAAATAGCCCCCGCTTTTCCCACAAATCTTTGTAATCTGCCTTCTGTTGGCCAGATACTTGTCCTGGGTCTATAATAGCAAACACTTTACAGTTTTCAATGATAACAAAAAGCCTACTCTGGCATGCATGCCATAGGTTCACCACTACTGTCTAAGTGCTTAAGTTTACCTGTGAACAAAATGAGCTCTAACGCTGTCCTAGGAGTTTATGTTCTGGGAAGGAAGACAAAACAATGAACATGAAAGAAAATCAGATGAGTTTGTTGGAAGGCAGAAAGTACTTTAAGAGTGCAGCAGAGTAAAGGAGAAGGAGAAAGGGAGGCATGGCTCCCGGTAGATGGCCAGCAGGTTCCTAGAGGTGATAACTGAGTGTAGAATTTAAGGAGGTGAGGGAGTGTGCCTGGGGGACCTTGGGGACAAGTTCTACAGACAGAGGGTAGAGTCAAGGCCACCTCTGAGCCAGACAGGGCCAGCATGAGAGGGAGTGGGTAGGGGGACTGGAAGGAGAAGATGATGTTGGGGCCGAGGGTGAACAGGCTCAGGGCTGTTGCAAGGTCAGGCCAGGGTGGACCTTCTCTCAGCACAAGAAGGGTGATGGCTGCCAGACCAGGTGCCAGTGACAGTAGCAGTGATCACATTAGCCAAACCACTCTATCTTGTTTTTCAGACAACCCCTTCGAGGATAGACAGCCTGTCACTGCAGACTCCTTAGCACAGGCTTAAAGTATATATCTTCACCTGGCCACTGACTGGCCTCCTGGACATTGCAGAGAAGAAACACCTTGCCAGAAACTTTCCTCAACTTGTCCCAGATAGAGCCACTCACTGGTTACTTCTCTGCTTTCCCACTCCCAGGGTTGCACCAATCTGCCTGTCTAGCACAGAGCCATGGGCCACTTTAGGTTTTTGACCTTTGTCTCCACCTCCTTCCTGGCTCTTCATCTAGTCTGTCTCACCACCTAGTGGCCCCAGGGATGGAACTTGCCACTAGGACCCTCTTGCCTACCTTGACCCAGTGTTGGCAAGGTGGGATACCATCCGGGGCCAGTGTCTGCACACCTGGGCACTCTGCCTCCAATCAGCTTCGTCAGACACAGCCTGAGTTGCAGGGTCCATGATAATACATCATCTTTTCCCTTTCTACAGAGGAATGAGGCCAGGGAAGCTTGTCTCAGGCCTGGTCCAATGTGATCATCTGTCCTGGCTTAGGTTAATGGGCTTTTGAGTCTTTTTCAGCTGAATTGGTCTTGTTTGCTTTCCTCAGCTCCTTGGTTCCAAAGGGGCAGACTGAACAGTCTCTTTCTTGTTTCTAGTTCCATGGCTCCAACTCTGTGCCCCAAGCCCAGAGAACGCTGGAGGGATGTTATTGATGGGCTGAGTCAGGCCCCATCTGTCCACATGAGCCATTTTGAGCAGCTTTGACTAAAATATGGATGCAGTCGGTCAAAGCCCAATAAGCAACCTCTCCGATTCTCTTCTCCCTCCTAGGCAGCTCCAAGAGCATCTGGAGGCTATGGGTCTTCATCACCTACCTTCCTTCCTCCCTGTGGGGCAAAAGGCTACAAAGTGCCCCCTCTGCCAAACAGTCACTGTCCTCCTCACTGTTGTCTATACCACACAGAGGATTCTCCAAAGCCAGCTATCACGTGATTATCATCTTCCTCCTCTTGCCACTTATCACTGCTCCATGCCAGGCAGAAAGGAACACACACACCCTGAATTTCTATGTCCCTCACTTCATGTCCTAGGGAATGTTAAGAGAGAAGTATGATACTTAAAAACAATAAACTGAAATGGAATGTCTGTGATGACTCAGGAATTACTTAGTCTAAATACAGATACTTGAACCAAATTTAAACTTTATTATTATTAAAGTGAACAGGGTGAAAACAGGACAGGGTACACTTATTGATCAGACCACAATACCAAAACCTTACTTTTTAGGAATCAATGTTAATAGTGCACATAAGTATTTGCTTGTAAATACATTAAATATCTCTGGTACAAACTCGTAATATTGACTGGCTCTTAGAAAGGGCCAGGGATGGGAGAATTTTGTCATAAATTCTTTAGAATATTTTAAAATTTGGATACCGTGAATAGATTGTTTACTTTAAAAATAAGATATACATTAAAAAAAAAAAAAGCAAGAAATGAAGTTACGAAGATAGGAAATAGCCTAAGCTCTAGGCCAGATCAGCCCAACTAATGATTCCTCTGAAAATGATGTCACTATTGCACCCATCCTGTGCAGGGCGGAAGCACTTACAAGTGCCCCTTTTCTACCAGGAGTAAGCAGCCGTAAAGCCCCTGTGTAAAAGCCACTGGGTCCTCTGCTGTGCCACATGGCACAGACAGCAGGATAAAGGGCCTCATCTCACAGGAAGGGGAGGTGGGAAGAGGAGGCGAGGGGGTTACCTCCTGTTGTCGTTTGTCACCCCACAGAATGCTGAGGAGGCAGAGCCAGAGGTAGGTCAGAGGGATAGCTTCCTCCAAACCCATTGGAACAGGTCTATCTTTGACCTTGCCTGCTTGGTTGTTCCATGCTTTTGGCCTTGGTATGGAAGCCAGGGAGGAAATTTAGAAACAAGGGATAAAAAAGGAGGAGAGGGTCAGAAACAAGGGAAGAAAGGCAGGGCCTTAAAGGAAAACCCATGGGCACTCGGCAGCAGGGCCAGAGATGCAGGATTCTGCCTCAGCTGGCCCTAATCCCACCTGCCTGACCCCACCTGAAGTCACATAGCTTGTAAAAGCCTGTAGGCTCATTCCCCTGCCTATTAAGAACCTTTCCTAAAGCCAAAGTCAGATGCCAGATGGCAGATGCCCCAGGGAGTTCACATCTCGAATTGTGGACCTCTCTGGGGCCTCTCCTTCCAGCCCTGGCATAGGGGGATGGGCAAGTTGTGGGTGGGGACAGAGGAACCTTGTAGGGAAAATAAGCCCCAGAAAGAAATCTCCCTTTACCTTCCTCCAGGAACTGTCAGCTCCAGGGCCATATTGCTCATGATCTGCTTTCCATTTACAGATAAAGAGAAGGTAGAGAGGAGAAAGAAGGGAGAAAAACAAGCAGAGATGTGAATCTGGGTAATGCTGTGTGGCTCCCCCACTGAGCCTGTTGCCATGGTAACACACACACTGGTGATGGACCACTTTGGGAAGGGGAGCAAAGAATTGCCGAGAAGCATCACAAAAACACTGCGGTGTGGGTTGGGGCACAAGCTTCCTGTGCTTCTGGAAGCATCTTTTTACAGGTGCATTTTCACCTCCAGCCCTGGCTGTGCCCCTGAGTGTTTAACAGTGTCTAGAACTTGAGCACTTTCCAAAATGGAAGAAACTTTCTGTCTTCTTTTCCAAACTTACACTCTTCCATCTTCCAGGGAGCTCCTCTTAGCCCATCTTCCCTAACAGAACTGGAGAGTGTGGCTGTTTCCTCTGAGCACACTCTTCTCTGCCTGGATCTTCATTGTCTCTACTAGATGTGCATCCCTAGGATGACCTTGCTACATTCTCTACTTTGGTCTCAGAGTCCTCTGGGGACTGGTCTTTGTTTTGTGCTGTCATCTTCCAATAGACAAATACTCAGTGGTGAGCTAAGCAATGGAAAGGGATGGGAAGCAGGTGAGGAGATGTGGCAGCCTCTTTGCAGTCACAGATCTCAGACATGAGATGGCCTAGGCAAAAGGCGGCTCATCCAATTAACTGAGTGTTGTCCTACCACCCGCTGACTGCCTCTGGAGACAGTCACTTCGCCACAGTAGGAGAAGCCCTATTCAGTGACTTAATGTCCTTTTTAAAAATGCAAGAAGTGCTGGCTATCTCCTGGGCGAGGAGAGCTTTAGATCTCTTGTAAGCTTTGGAAACAGTTATTGACCCCAAATAGACGTATAACCCAATATCCAAGAGTCTCTCATTTATAAGAACTGTTTAGTCAAAGCTAATAAATGATGATCAAGTTTTAAGTGGTATAACTGAATTGTATCAGCCACGGAGAGCAGAGCTGCCGAAGAGTTTTGATCGTTTTATATGTTTAAAGTTTAGATATTAACACTGGGGGAATGAATGTATATATATTTATATATATACATTCATATTCATATATATATTAGAGAGAGAGAGAGAGAGAGAGAGAGAGAGAGAGAGAGAAAGAGAGAGAAAGAGAGAGACAAGAGAGTACTTATTGCCCTGAGCTTTCCTTCCTTGGTCCATTGAGCCCTAGTGAGCACAAGATACATGCATTTCATTTGCTTCTCACACCCACTCCTCTAGAGATAGCAGATGAGAAAAGTGAGCTTTGGTAGGGATGTTCCCAATGTCACTCATCAAGCAAGAGCAGAATCGAGACCCAGAAGCCATGCCCTTTATTTTGGCCCTTGTACTTCTTGGAGTAATGCTGCTGGCTACAAACCTGGTTTGATCTGGCTGGGAGAATGGAAGAAGAAAGAACCAGACTCTCTCTGCCAGCCCTGACCCACTTGGAGGTCCAGGGGAAGGCAGGTGGGCCAGAGTTGCTGAGCATATTATTGCCCTGGCAATGACAGAACTTCTCTCCACCTCCCTCTCACTAAACAGAGCAGCAGGGACAGGAAGGAGGGAGGCTTGTCAGGTGCCAAAGATCACTCACCTGGTCCTCAGTTTATGATTCCACTGGGGACACTGGGCTGAAAAGAACTCTGGAGATTATTGCTGTGTTATAGCAGGTATTGGCATATACAACAGTAATAACCATGCCACTAACTGCCTTTAGCTGTTTGGATACGTCTAACACTGTCTCAGCTGCTTTATTATCATGATTATATCCAGCTGGCTCAAAGAACTAAAGTGATTTGCCCAAGATCCTACAGCGAGTAGGTGGCAACTTTTGCCATCTAATTTTAACCCATCCTCTTTCCAGCACCATGCACCAACTCTTGGAGTCATCTATGCTTTCAACATGTGTTTACGGAGTATTTACTATATGTCAGACACTGTTCTAGGTGCTAAGGGTGTATCGGTAAATGAAATAAAGATCTCCAAACTCATGCGAGGTAAGAGAGGAATGGGAAAAAACAAAACTAACAAATCAAGCAACAAACACCATAGTGGGAGAAGAGAGACCAGCTGTGGTAGGGCCAAGCAGGTGGGGCTGATGTGGCAGCAAATCTACGGGAGGATAGGGTGAGCCCCGGGAGGTGAGCCTGAGGAAGCACGTGGAGGAGAGGGAAGCCAGAGCCATGGCAGGGAAGAGAAGCCCAGATGGAAAGAGGAGTAGGGCAAAGGCTCTCAGGGGAGCATGGTTGGCTTATGGGAGCAACAGCAAAAAGGCCAGTATAGCTGAACTGGAGTGAAATTGGGTGGGTAGGAGGACATTAGATTGCACAGGAGGTAGACAGAGGTTGGGCAGGGAGGGATCTCAGCCCTTCCCTGGGTGAAGTCTCTGAAGGGCAGGGGCATCACTGCCTGTTTTCCATTCGCAAAGGGTCACTTGGGCTGTCACGTGAGGGAGAAGGAAGGGAACCTATGGGAGATCCTCCCAAAATCCTGCTTCTTAGTTCAAACACACTGATACCATCCTCTTTGTCACTTTCTGAAGCAGTTCTGGAAGTCCTTTTTCATGAGAGTCTTTATAAGGTGTGATCAAGCATACAGCCACTGCCACTGCCAAGTGCCATCCAGTGGAAAGATGGGTTCATAAAAATATTAGTGTGACCTTGTTCACCTTACTCACTGGATATAGCACTATGTGACTTTTGGCTCTTCCTCGAAGTCAAAATGACCATTGAAAGTAAAAGTTTTGAATTGATTCAGCCATGACAGAGCAACTAAAGACACTCATGAAAAACTCTAGTACTACTTCAGAAAGTGGTAAGAACAATGGGAGAAATGTGTTTGAAGTGAGGAGAAGTATTTTGAGGGGAATTAATGGCAACATTTTTACTGTAATAATTTAAAAACTTTTTTAAAACATTGACTGTAGAATGTGGAAAATATTTTAGAATGACTTTTTAGATGTCAGATGTAGACTGTGTCCATTAGGAGAACCATAAAATGCCCAATGGAATAAATGCCAGGGTTTTCAGCACAACAGAAATTCCTGACTGGGGTGGGTAGGGAGGAAGGGGAAATCTCCCAGAAGCACAAGAGGAAACTGGTCTAGGGTTAGTCATTTTTGTTTCAGATAATGCTGAATACATGCAAAGAAACCTTATGTCTGAGGAATAAAATGAATATGAAATAAGGACTTTATCTTCATGCAAAATTCAAATCTCATATATAGATCTGGAAATAAAAAGGCTGATTAACTTCACATTAAGTTATCAAAGCTATTGGGACTTAATAGGTAACCAGAGCACAAAATAGTAGATTATAGGTCATTTCCCCCCTTAGTCAAGAATGACCAGGCAGCACAATTGTTATTCTAGCTTCTCATACCAAATTTAAAATACTGCCAATCTTCTGGGCTAATGTTAGACAGGCTACCACTCTAAGCCCAAGCTGCCCCACACACCTCTTAATACTATATCCCTGCTTTTTGAGGTATGGAAATGAATGTCATCAAATCAGGCTGTGGGTAATCAGCAGCCAGGTCTGTGAGGTGCTGAGTATAAGATAATCCTGGAGACACTGGGAATATTCTGCTCCATCTCACTCTGAGCTCAGTTCAGAAAGTTCACCTTAAATGCCAAGAACAGTGCTTCAGCCAAGCAGACCCAAGACTGGCATGTGACCGGGGAGATTTTAAGTGCTGGTGGAAAAAAGCTGGAGACCTGCATAGATATAGTGACATTCACATCTGTTTCTTGCTTGGGCTTTTGCTACCATTTGTAAAACCTTGCTTGTGATTATCACCAATAGCACTTATGATTAAGTGCCAGGATATGTGAACATTGAATTGAAGATGACCTGGGCTTTCGTGGGCACTGGTGATCATTTTGCGCGGATGAAGCGTGGTGAGAAAACATTCTTTATGAGTTTTTAGCTTGGGTGCATACCCCACCATAGCTGCAGCTCTACCTGTAATTTTGGATAAACATTTTCTGCATGCTCATAAGGCACTACAATAACAATCATTTCTTTGCATATTACCTTAACAGTGAGACCTTTCAGGACAAGGATGGAACCCTCTCCACTTCAAGGTCAGGTCGGAAGTCCTCAGCCTGGGACACAGTGTTCCCAGGGAATATTAGTGAACTCTAGGAGGGGAAATTGAGGCACAAATCTTGTTCTTAAGGTCATTAAGAGACCAGATCTGGAAACAAGCTCAGAATACCATTTCCATCTTAGTGATTTTGCCAGAGGGGAGATAATGTGTGAGTTCTGAGCGCTGCACGGCCCATGGGCAACATTTTCTCTAATTTTTGAGATGAGGAACTGAGCGTCTTCCTCCTCTGTACCTTGTGGATGCAGCTTGGCTGCCATGCAGATTCGGTCTCTCTGTCCCTTTGGAGTATCACAGCCTGCTGCTCCCCAAGCTGCAGGATAAATATCAGCGAGGAGGGGATGCTGCTGCTTGGGCAGGCTGGATTCTACTCACTCTGCCAAGGGTCATGCTTTGGAAATATCTCTAATTCTGTTTTCATAGCTTGTTAACCTTTTCCTTCCCGAAACAATGGCCGTGTTTGTTTTGGCTCCTCTGGCATATGAGGACAGGCCCGAGTTGGATGCACAAAAGCATTTTTCCCTTAATCTCATTACAAGGGCTCCCCAGTCTTTAATTCTTCCCAGGGCTCACTTGCTGTGAAGTGATTTCCTCTTGGAATAGTTTTCTCTTTGTGAAGCTGGGAGACCAAGTATGTTTGGTTTTGTAGGGAAACAGGGAGAGAAAGAAAGACAAAGGCAAAGAAAGCAAAACCAAGCAATGCTGTGGGACCTTGGAAACTCCTGGGATAAAATGGACAGAACCTGAAATCTCAGTTGCTTAGACCAGGGGTCTCTGAATTTTAATTTGAATATGGTTATCACACAGAGCTCATCTTCTTGCAGTCATCTCTTTTCTACCTGAGATCTGTAAAATTAGGAATCCATGTTCTGACAGCTGGGCATGCTCATGTGTTTAGAGATCATCTTATTTCATCATCTAGCCCCTTCTGTGTCCATCTGCATGTTTGGCCACCCTGATTTGATTCTTACATGCATGTAGCATATCCAGTGTGTTCCTTTCCAGCAATGTGGGCAAATCCACATCGTCTTTTAATTCTTCTGTGTTAATGCTTGTTCTCAGTACATGAAGGAAGTTTAAGCTTAACCAGCTTCTGCTAATTTTCGTATCCTTTTTCACTAAAATGTTTCTTTTCCCTTCAAATTGTTTTATAGATTGTATCTGCAAGCACAAAACCATACTAAAGAACAGAAGTTTCTGGAAAATGAATGTTGGAGCTGGAGGAAATTAACACCACCAACAATAGAATGAGTCCCCAGTGTTGAACAATTCAGGATGGTGAGGGGGATGTTTTCCCTACTGTATTTCCTGTTGCACTCCCTCCTGTGTGGGACCTGTGTGGCGTACAAACTGCTGCACAGAAGCAGAAGTATGCTCTCACCTCTTCCAGGGCTCTGTTCTCTATACAGAGAAATGGAGATGCTTGTTGTTCTTAGCTGCTTCTACTGACGGCCTTTCTGGGCCACAGTCCCAGCTTCTGCTCGACTGGCAGGTAGATTCACCTTCCTTACCTCATGCTAGTCCGTGCTCTGCCCTCTCACCTCCTGCATTAATATGGGCAGGAACTGATGAAAAAGGATGCTGAACCTTAAGGGCTTAGACCCAGTAGATTTCGCTGATGGAAGAGGAGACAGTAAACTCCTGCCTGCCCCTCCCTTGAGCTCACGCTCCTCTCCCATTGCTCCTGTGCTCTGTTTTCATGTGTAGGCAAGTGTGGGTGGGGGAGAGGTCTGGAAGCTCCAGTCCTGGCCCTGGTAGCTTTTCCTTTCCATTACTTGAAGCCCCCAAGTCCATTTGCCAGATAAAAGTGACTCAACTCCAACAGTACTGCTGACAGCTAATTGATTTCCTGCACTAATGTGTCTTTCCCTCCAGTCATTCTTCACAGTTCACAGCCCAAGGATGCTCTGAGCAAGACTCCTGTGTTTAGGGGAAGGAAAAGGATTCAAGTGAGTGAAAGGTCACGTTGACATGTAAGATTTCTTTTTTTTTTTTTTTTTTTGACTTTCGGCCTGAGATCTTATGCAAACTCAGCGAAAATAGACCAGGAATCAGGGTCCATTTTTATGGACCCAGCCATTATTATGGCCAAAAATGGTGTCTTCGTGCAAGTCAGAAGGTAAGGACTGCCTTTTCCTTGCTCAGCCTAGATGCTGTGAGTTGCAAGCAGCTGGCCCTTCTTCTAATAATGCCGTCTCTTCCTTGCAGGGACCAACAGCAGTTGTGATTTGCTGCAGCAAAGTGGAGAGAATTGTATGCATGCGTAGGAATTTTATTGAGGGACCATTCATTTCTGCAGCCCTTTCAGAGCATGTGTGTGTTTCAAGAGGTGAGTTACTGTGTGATGTGCAGAGGACAATTATGTATATTCGGGGCATCAGGTGTTGGGTGATGGATTGATAGGTTTGATGGAAGTCAGGTTGTCCTGGATTAAAATGGAAGCAGGTGGTGAATAAATAGAGGTAGAAGCAGATGATTCATTCAAGTTGTTTAGCAAACTGTTTTAGAGATCACGTGCACTCAAAAGCAAACAAGCTTTTTGGGAGATTCCAAATTAGGCAGTCGAGTTTTTGGAAAGAGGCCCCTGCGGGAGGCTCAGCTTGTCCAGATGGCTCTGCAGAAGCTCTGTTTGAAGGCTGTGGTTTCTCACAATTGATCACTGCCTCACTTTCCAGGTTCCTGGTTGCACAAGCCTTACCTGGGGCAAAATGACAACAGTGGTGAACTGCTCTAGTCCAACCCCTCTTGAAGTCTTCTTTGTTTCCAAGGGGGCCCTGGGTGTTAGTGCACAGCTTGCTGGGGCCTGTCTGCCTGAGAATTAGCCGAGGCCAGAAGGCTCCAGGAAGGCAGAGAAAAGAAGTTGCAGGCTGGGAGAGCCAGCAGGGGCCACATGGAGGGACAGGCCAGGGCCCCACACCACTGGGGAAGTGACTTAGGAATGTCTCTCCATTCTTAGTGCAGGCAGCTTCCTTTCCATGGCCCCAAGGGTCACAGAGGGCAGGAATCTTAAGGACAAAATCTCTAACCCTTATATTATGGAAGAAAAAAAAATCAGAAAAACAGCAGATTGGACCCTAATCCTGACTTATTTATTCTAGTCCCTTTCTCAGGCTTCCTTAGCCAAGTGTTTTTGGGATGAAAGCTGACAGATTGGGTTCAGCCACACAGTCTTCTGGACACATCCATCTGGCAGGCCCTTTTTCTTTCTTCTTCAACAGCAAGTTGTTGAAATTTATTCCTGAGATTCAGGTTCAAGTTCATTTGAATAGTGCTGTGATTCTTTTGAAAATGTTTAAAACCATTTTAGGTCTCAGTTTCTTCCTCTGAAAAATTCAAAACAAAAGCAGTTGTGGCAGTAGTAACAATATCGACTATAGTAAAAATACCTGACATGTCAGACTTCTAGGATTACTGTGAGAATCTGTGACATAAAGAGTATGAAATCACTTTAAAAGTATGAAGTCCTGCTGGGAGTTTAGCTCAGCAGCACAAGTGCCTGCCTGGCAAGTACAAGGTCGCAAGTTTGATCCCCAGTACAAAAAAAAAAAAAAAAAAAAAGTATAAAGTCCTCAAAGTCTCAGGTAGTAAGTTAACAACATTTCAAACTCTTGAAAAACAAACAACCAAATTCCATTTCTATCTATGTATAATGACTTTCGGGGAAAAACAAACACATCAGCTTTCCTGTTGTGGGGACAAAATACCCAACACCTGAAACTTAAAGGTGGACAGGTTTATATTGGTTCACATTTTCAGTGGGGTTAGTCCATGGTTGATTGGTTCCTACTAAAAGAAATTTAGCAGTTTTTTTCCATGCATTTGTGTGTGCGCATGTTCATGCTCGTGTGTGTGTGCTTTTCCAACTACACTGTGATTTTCCTAAAGGGCAGGGATGTTTTCTACAGTCTTTGTTGCACTATCCTTGCAGCTCTTTATCCTGTGACTTGTCACACTAGGTCCCTAAATGTGGGCTAATTGAATTGTCATTGTTGATAAAATGCATGTTCTACCTTTTAAGGGTTTCTAATATAATAGTGGAGGCAGTGGCCAACACCAATCAATGATTCCAAGAGCACAACCTGAGCTATGATGGTCATGCCACTGGCCTCTTGGGTGGCCTGCATCAATGATTGGGTAGGGAAGGGGCAAAGGCTAAGTGGAATGTTCTGTCCTTACCTGGGCACATCTGCCATCAGCTGGCCACTTCAATTCTGTCTATCTTGCTACACATGAATTATGTCTCAATTAAGTTGATTTAAAAATGAATAGAAAACCAGCACCCAGGGAGGCTGAAACATGAAAATAGCAAGTTCGAGCCCGGTATGGGCAAGTTACTGACTTAGTGAGACCCTGTCTCAAAATAAAAAAATAAAAAGGGTTGGGGATGTAGTTCAGTGCAAAGGACCTGGGTTTAATTACATATATAATTAAATAATACTTTAAAATATAAGTAACAGTTTATGATAACCATGGGAATGATCTCCCAGTGCCATTTGGTAGCAAACTGAATTACATTCACAACAATCACCCTGAGAGTTCTGAGCAGGGAGTCATCACTTCTGCCCATACTGGTCTTTAATAGATTAAAGAAGGACCTTGTGGATGGTGAGGGGGAGGAAGAGTGGGTACCAAGTGTGGGTATCCTGTGCTTCTTTTGAAACCCAACAAGCCCAGACCCCAGAGCATACTTAATACCTAACTTTTTACTAAATAAATGATCTTAAAAGAAGAGCCATTCCACTCACCCACTGTCTAAGAAGTATAGACATTGGCCAACCAAGGCCATGGTCTCACACAGGTCTGTGTGCACTTCCCTTTGAGGCTCTGCCATTTCCTCCCTTACCCTTAACATCTGGAAAATTCAGCAGTCCCACCCTTCCCTAAAACACAGCTCCTCCTGGGAGTCATTCAGGTCCTGCACTCCTGTCCCTCCAGGCAAGGTTGTCTTTCCCAGGTCAGACTCCCAGGGTGACTCATCCATTCCGTCCTGCATTCTGGATACTCTCCCCTGCACCTCCATCAAGTCAATGAGGCATTCCCCACCACGTGTTGCCAAGTAAGCAGTTATTTTGCTAACTAGAGTCATTTTTATAAAAATGTGTGCAAGAGGCCACACCATGTGTTCAGGGCTGGCTAACTGCCAGTCGAGTTTCTTTTCCATCCCAACCTTCCTTCCTTCCTTCCATCCATCATAGCAGGGTGACTGGATCCTGTGCACTGCTGACCACAAGTTCCCTAGAAGTTTCCCTGTGTGCTCCTTATCACAAACCCGTGGGACTTCCAAAGGTCTGCTGGGCATGTCTGCAAGTAGCAGAAAGGCCTTCTGTGCAGCATGTCCTCCTGCTCATTGCCCAGGATTGCTTCATGGTGAGAGACCAGAAAAGTAGCAATTCTTTACAGAAGCACAGGACATTTAGTGAAAGGGTCCAAAATTTTCATTCAGTACCACAAGAAGATGACATTAAAGGGTGAAGCCATATTTTTATTATGGAGACCTTATGAAATGAACAGAAAAGCAAAGAGAACATTTCGTCCTCCTCAAAACACAGGGGGTAGTTCAGGAAAAAAAATCAGTCTAGTCACAGGAATAGACCCATCAGAAGGGAAAGACATGCTATTTTCAGGTTTTGAAAAGGAGGCTAGTAACAGAAGAGGGGGAAGAGCCCACATAAAATCTACACTTGAGAGAGGCCTTTTGAAAGCAGATAAAGGTGTGTTCTTTGGCCTTGTAGCCTTGAGAATTTCCATGCTGCTTTGTCCAGCTGGGTTTGGAGATTGAGGTCTGAGAGTGTGATTGTGTATTTGTTCCAACTGATACTGGAGTTGTTTGCTTTGAACAATGTGACTTTGTTCCTTTGTTGAATAGCTGTTGCTTAGGAAAGGAGCAAACACATTAGGAACTTGCTAAAGGTAAAATGATGTCCTGCAGATTGTATGTTGGCAGAAGTTCTGTGGTGCTGGCCACAAGGACAGAGATGTTGCTGTCTTGATGGGAGCAAGGGGGTGTGCCTCCATTGAATCCTTGCCTGTGACATCCTGAACATATACACTGGTCCCAGGCTACTTCTGTGGAGCTGCTGGAAGCAATTCATCAGGAACTAGGAATGACAGCCTTGTATTATTTAAAGACCACTGCCAATCCAGATCCCCAGAAGAGGGGGTTCACTCACAGCATTTTGAAGAGCAAGGAGGGCCCCTAGCTGAGAAGCCTACTGTGTGCCAGGCACTGTACTAAACACTTTAAATACTGTCTGTGCATTTCCTGGTTGAAGCATCCTGGTTCCCATACTGCACAGGTTATTAGAAGACTCTGGGTCATGAGAGTCAATCATGTCCTTTCTTCCCAACTTCACATTCAGTGGCTGCTTGAAATTGGCTAAAGTGGAAGTATTTACACCATGGAAATTGGCAAATGCTATAAAACCAGAAGTTTCTTCCTGTTTGTTGGTTTATTTAGCTTTTTGAGAGCTAGCTATTCAATATTTTCTAGCACCTTACTGACAATATTCTCGTCCCACTTCACAGATGGGAAATGAGATCCCAAATCGCTGGTCCAAGGAATCACATGGATTCCAAATTCATGTCTTCCTGAGATGAGAAACCAGGGAGGATCCCACAGGGACTGTAGGCTGTCTGATGCCACCATGACAAAGCTGGAGCTGGGGAGGAGCGTGAGGGTTGTCTGGTAATCCAGATCTAATACACTTACCTGGAAGTGCTCTGAGGGTGAGAGACTGTGCTCAGGACCCAGGAAAGGTGAGCAAGGTTGACCCCAGAATCTGCCCTTCCTGCCTGGCCCAGAACCAGACTCCCTCACTCGCCAAGCTCCATCTCCTTTTTGTGATGAGAAGCTGATGTTCCATCCTGTGACAATACTCAGTGCCCCTGCTGTCCCTCCCAGATGTGAAGAGGTGCATGTGCTGTGTCAGGAAGGGCTTCCCGCGATGCCCATGCTGGCCAGCACATGTCAAACCCACACCTTCCTGACTGGTGGTCAAGGCTGGGGCCCATGGGGACACTGTTCTGTAGACTTTCTAATGCTGGCACAGAGAACACAGAGCCTCAGACCAAGTGGATGTCACTTCTGGGTCACTCCATGGGCCTGCAACAGGAGAGCCAGGAATAGAGAGTAAAGAGGTGAGGAAATGGCAGATATTAAACAACCTTGGAGGAGGATTCAGAGGTGTGTAGGAATTCTGCAGCTCTGCTCATCAGGTGGGAGGAGGACAGGCATTCATTCTCTACCTGGTGTAGCCTTGACCACCTTCTTCCTGCTGCAAACAGAACCACGATCTCCTTTTCTGCTTGGCCAGTGGGTAGTGGCTGCTGAGACTGACTCAAACACCAGCACAGTGTGACTGTCAAATATGGTGGATTACATTTTAAAAATTATTACAGTGGACACATTGCCATGACTTTCCCTCAAAATAATCCCCCTCCATTCAGACATACTTATTCCACTGTTCCTCCTACTTTCTGAAGCAGTTCTGGAAGTTTTCTTTTGTTAGTGTCATTAGTTGTTTGTCGTGGCTACCTTGATATCCTGAATGGATTCAAAACTTTTACCTTTTATAGTCATTTTGACTTTGGGGAAGAACCAGAAGTTGCGCAGTGCTAGGTTCTATGAATAAAGTAGGTGAGGAAACACCATATTGTTTTCTATGAACCTGTCTTTCCATTGGATGGCTCTCTACAGCAGTGTTCACTATATTTTTGATGACACCTTGTAAAGACACTCATGAAGGAGGAACTCCAGAACCGCTTCAGAAAATGCAAGACTGTTGGGATCAGTGTGTTTGAAGCCTGGGAGGGTATTTTGAAGCGACTTAGTAACAATGTATCTTTTACTGTAATAAGTTTTAGAAGTTTAAGTGGTCAGCATATATTCTGATCACACCACTTACTACTTTCTGCTGAATCATCTCAGTGGCCACTTTGAATGTGCATGGCATGTGGGTGTGATACTTGTTTTCAACTCAACAGTGGGCTCTAGAAAATTCAGATTTGAGCAACTGAAAATCACTGCTTTTTCAATAAATCTTGTGACAAATATAAAATGCTGTAGAAACATTGTGTAGCTCCAACTTTTCCTTACTTATGTAAATCAGAACAGTCATGGGCACCATTATAAATTATCTCTTATTGTACATCAATCAACTTTACAAGATAATGGAGATGGAGTAGTGATATTGTTGGCTCCCCCCTTCCCAACTTTCTAAATCTTTCCTGGCTTTGTGGAATTGCTGCCTACTGCAGCAGTAAATGATGTATGAAATGAAGTATTGCTCTTCCCAGCCAAGCAATAGTGTCACCATCACTGCTCCAGTATTTATTATTTGAAGTCATGTTTGGGTGGCTTCTATAAGAAACACACACACACACACACACACACACACACACACGAGACCCAGGAGGAAGGTAGGGGAAGAAAAGCAAGAGACATTTGTATAATAAAAGAGATAGACTGGATCTGTACAGGATAAAATTAAAAGAGTGGTTTGACTGATTTTTCTCTAATGTGTTCAGATTGTCCAGTCACAGAGAGGAGGAGCAACTACTAGTATAGCCCTTCTTCTAGGAGCACAACTGGTCTGTCTTGGTTATAACAGGTTCATCACATGGCTCATTGTATTAAGAAAAAACATGAAGATCTGTGTGTGTTAAATGTTCAGTGAAATGTCATACAAACGTGTACCTGTCAAGACACAGACAATACATCACATTTTCCATGAGGCTGCCTATCACTTGTTAGTGTGTGAGAGTTCCTACCCCTCTTCAACAGTGTTATTCTTTCTGCAAGTTTTGTTTACTTTGGACTGAATATTTCTATCCCCCACCAAAATGCCTATATTATTATGTTGAAATCTTTATCCCACGAATGATAATATAAGGAGGTGGGGCCTTTGGGAGGTGATTAGGTTGTGAAGGTGGTGCCCTAAACAATGGGAAGAGTGCCCTCAAGAAAGAGGCCCCTGAGAGCTCATTTGTCCTTCTGCCATATGAGGATGTAAAGAGCAGACAGCTGCTGATGGGCCAGGGAGTGAACCGATACCAGATACTTCATCTCCTGGGATCTTGACCTTGGACCTCCAGTCTGCAGAATAGTAAGAAACAAATTCCTGTTGTTTATAAACTACCTTGTCTATGGTACTTCGGTACAGTGGCACAAGCTGACTCATATATTGTTCATGATCATGTAATTAACCTCTTATTATGGTTTATTTATTCTCCTATTATCTATATATGAAATATAGTCCCTTTTAACATCAGTGTATAATGCTTCCTCTTGTTTCCTAACTATTAGGAAAAGATTCTTGGCTCTACAGTCAGAATTCAGATCTGATTACTTCTTCTTACTAGCTGTATAACCTGAAAAAATCCCTCTACTTCCCTGTGCCTGAATTTCTTATATGTGGAAATGTATTATAACACAAATGTTTTCAAAAGCTATTTGTTTTTATATTACTTCAAATATAAGTGCTGTTTCTTGCCACTCATGAGGACTATGTTTTAAAATCATAATTCATTTACATATTTCTTGTATCAGTGGAGGATACAACACTATATTGGGTGTTTGTTGATTGACAACTGTTTCACCTTTTCTTCTATGAATCTGGACTTTAGTCAGTGTATTATTATAAACCAAACAGTTACCAAAGTTACCAGAGGCAGCACAAAATATGTTCCCAAGTTCAACAGCAAAAGCAATAGATCTAAATGACAAGTTCCACATAGCAAAGAGGCTGCACATCCGTCTTTCTGTGTGATCAATTTGGGGCAGATGTGATACCACTTTTCTTGTAAAACAAGCAGTGATTTTGTGTTCTATATAATGGATGTATTCTATTTCTACTTTTTGAATCAACATGGCTTTTACCTGAGTTTACTAATAATAGCTGGATTTATTGAGTGTGCATTACTCAGGGGTATACGAATACATAGGACCCCAGAAATCAATAATCACTCCCATGTGGCACTTGTTGGTTCCCATGGTGGGAATACTCCTGCCACAGTTAATGTAAAGCTAACTATGTGATTCCCCTGAACACAGCCTGTTCCCACTGTCCAATTGTCACTGCCCCACTCTCTCCTATACATGTCTAGAGCAACATATGCATTGGCAGTAATGTCACAGCTCTGCAAAGAAGGAATTACTGGTTTCCCTTCCCATGGATGAGGAAACAGCTTGGGAAACTACTTTGTTCAAAATTGCCTGGCTAGTGGGAGAGGTGAATTAGGAATTAAACCAAGGTCTACGTGACTCCCAAACCCAGCTTCTCACCAGCACACTATATTTCTTGCCTCGAAGCTACATAGCAATGTGAGCTCCAGTTCACTAATCGCAGATTCTAGCAGGATGAGGTGTATAGAATTGTCCTCAGACAGGGACATATGCCTGTGTGTGGCATCCAACCCAAACTCGAGAGACAGGAACTGTCTCATGGCTTATGAGATGCTGGGCCATTGGGTCAGTTGAGTGTGTTTTCATGTGACATTATCAAGCTGGTCACATGGTACCTGCTGAGTGTCCAGGGTGGTCTGTGTGTCAGGAGGGCTGTGGGAGGAGCACTTCCTCACAGGTGGGCTCCGAGGGGACACAGACGCTCCTCCCCTTCAGAGAGCTGCCTTGGCTTTCAATGGAGCTGACATGGGAGCAGAAAGGGTGTTCAAATAAGGTCTGAAGGTTAAGGTTCTCTCACCCAGCAACTCCTCCCTGTCTTTCAAACAGGGGACAATAGTATTCCTCTCTCTATCCTCCCCAGGGGATCAATGAATCCTGTCTCTGAAGGCTGTAAAATAACAAGATGACAAGAGATGCATAAACACACACAGTTATTATTTCCTCCTGTGACTCATTTTCCTGCTGCTGTTCCTTGCCGTACGACCCAGATAGAACCAAAGTGAACCAGACAATTGCTTTCTACACTTAGTGCCATTTTTAAAGGGGTCCCACGTTGCAAAACAATGAGAATGATGCAAATAATAATGCTTCATGTTTCGGTAACACCTGTCCTCTGAGGAGCTCAAAGCACTTTGTGGACACAAGACGAGTCATCAAGAGACAGACAACACGGAGGAGAAAATGGACTCGCACTTTAAGAAGCGACTCCGTGGGGGATAATGGTTCTGTTATTCTCACAAATGGATTGGCAAACACAGAATCTATTTCTGGTCTAAAGCAGACATAAAAATGCCAGGTAGGAGGGGCAAAAGGACTTGGGATAAACAAGGAAATCAAGAGAGCCCCTCCTGGTCATTTCACTGAACACAGTCTACCTGGTCTACACACAGTCTGCACAGCCTGGGTCAGTCCTGACCCCAACTGACCCTGTGGCACCCTGATACTCAGTAATGGCCTAGGTGGGTGATATGACAGCTGCTGGCTTTCAAGCCTGTCCTCTGGGCTGCCTCTGGGTCCAGGGGAGCCTGCTGGGTCACCATGCAGGTACCCAGAGTTAAACTGGAACCCAGGGCACTGATCCTTGCCCCTCAGTTCCCACATTATCTAAGTACCCCTCAGTGTTCATCCCAAATCTACAAGCTGTGGACAGACTGCTGGGGATGTGAAAGGTGACTTAGAGTTTTTTGAAATCACTGGACAGTGACATTTAATGAGAGGCTACTCAGCAAAGCAGGTGCTGAGGAGTGAAGCAGTCAGGAGTGAGGCCAGAGGAAGAGGACAGAAAGGGAGGGAAGGGGAAGAATATCGACCAGGGAATTTGAAGGCAGTGAGCCAGGTCTGGTACAGGCACTACCTCATTTGATCCTCATTGAAAACCCAGTAAAAGAAGGGCTACAATTCCCATTTGCAAGTTAAAAAAAGGAAAACAAGGTTCAGAGAGTTTAAGTAATTAGTCAAAGGCCACAAAGCTCTCCAATAGCAGAACCAGAATTAAAGTCCAGATCAGTCTTTACTTCAAAGAAATCAGGGGAAGGGACAGAGAGCAGGCAAGCAGGCAGAGAGGGCAGAAAAAGGCATGGGCAGGGGTGGGCGGGTGCCTGCAAGGTCAAGGGAAACTGGGAGACAGAGTCTGAGAGCCACTGTAAGGAAAGAAGTTTGCAGATAGAGAGGCGGAGGCAGAGGTATAAAAGGTGAAGAAGTCAAAGGTGATCCAGGTCAGCAGGTCTTAATGCTTACTGAGTTGAGGACCCCTTGGAGACTCATTGAAGTGTGCCAGGTGCATGTCTGTCCCTCCCCCCAGGTAGGTCAGCACTGTTTCAGGGGCACCTGCACCCCCCACTCCTAGAAGACTAAGGGGTGGGACATTAGCTTCCCAGTCTGGACGGTTGTCATGGCAATTGTGCATTTATCTCAGAGCTGGAAATCTCTGAAATGAAAGGCTTAAAACCATGTTCATTTATTTTTTATTGTAAAGGAGGTATCTCTTTTTCCTTTGTGAATCTTCTACCAGCTTGACAGCCAGAGATGCTACTGGAAGTTGCCTCACAAATCCACAAATTCTTCTAGGCTTGCAGATTCCTATTTGCAGAAAGGATACAAATCTCAGTCACTAGAATGAAACTTGTGGGGTCAAAAGTAAAAAACAAAGTCTCAAACCAAACCAGAAAACCTCAAGTTTTGAAAGATCCAGAAACAAGAAGCCTCACCATAACCAGTGTAAGTGTATGTGTGTGTGTGTGTGTGTGCCCATGCGTGTGAACGTGTGTGTAAGGGGCTAGGAAATCTAGACAGTGACATGACAGCATCACTTAGGGACTTGAGAAAGACAGGGCCCAGGGCAGAGGCTGATTGCAAAGCTGGGCTGCACTGGTAGCGTCTCCAAGGAAAGAAGGACAAAGAAAGGAAAAAGGGTCTGGAGAGGACTTCAAGGACATCCCATAGCAATTCACCTCCTTGTAGAGGGGAAATTGAAAGTCCCAAGGTCCAACTCTGACTCTACCTTGCCTCCTTATTCCTGTGTAGATGCTGGCGGGCAACTGTGCAGCTGCGTGACCTGGGCGTCAGCAGCCCAGGCGCCTCTCTGTGCCCCCAGGGAGCAAAATCTAAGGGGCCCAGAGTGACACTTATCACAACCAGCCTCACAATCCACCCACCTTCTCCAGGGCCACCTACTTCTCTGCTTTACCTTGAGTCCAGCCAGAAGCTTCTTTTCCATGTGTGCTATCTGGGGCACAGGGCTTAAGGAAAGACAATAAACAGACAGAAAGGTGAGCCGATCCTCAATTCTCCACCCCTTGCCAACCTCACGCGCATAGCTTGTGGTAGGAAAGCGGGGTGCACAGGCCTGCATGCACGTGTGTCTGTGTGCAGTGAGAAGGGTGAGGCCAGCAGCCTTCATCACTGACAGGATGCGTCCTTGTTTATAAACATGTGCTGAAGGTTTATGTGTGGTGGGGGCCATTAACCACAGAACATTTGCCTCACGACCAGTTCTCCATTTTCACATCCTTCTTACCACATGCACTTTCTCTACCTGAAAGCCACCGAGTAGAAAATAATTTCTCTACACCAAAGCGGGGAAAGCCTGAGAGCTCTCCTCCACTGGGGGCCTCACGGAGCGGTGGAGAGATCCTTGCTCTAGTGATTACTGACTGTGGGGCTAACTCTGGGAACCGCCATCAGATGGACAGAATTTGTGCTGCTGCTGGCTCAACAGTCCCACTCACCCCCCAGACCTTTCCTGCCCCAGCTGTGGTGTGAGAGACCAGGTGGGAGGGGGTGGGCAGCTGTGTGCCTGATACCTGATTAGGTGACATTTAGTTTCACGGCATTACCTTTTCTGGTCCCGAATCTTTGGTCACAAAGGAGTGAGCCAGAAATCAGTGTTTGACAGCTGAAGGCGATGCATTGTGGCAGACAGGGGGCTGCTTTTTTGGTTTGTGTGGAGAGAAGTGGTGAGCTCTGAACCAGGCTGCCAGGACTTGTCTGAGCCCTGGATGTCCTCTGGATGGGCCATCTCTGCTGCCAGTTCTCAAAATCAGCTCTCTTATCCTTAAGTTAGCTTGCTATAGCCTGGATCTGAATGTCCCTAGAAATGGCTGGGTCTCTGGGTGGTGCTGTTGGAAGGTAGGGCCCAGTGGGAGTTTCAGGACACCAGGGTCATGCTCTTGGAGGGGACTGTAGGACACTGACCTCTTTCTCTCTCCTTGTCACACTCAGCCATGTGGAGGATGGTTTCTTTTCTAGGACCAACTGACCACGGATGGAAACCTTTGAGACTATGAGCCAAAGTAGATCATTTCTCTTTTTTAAATTGATTATCTCAGGCATTTTGTTACAGTTACAGAAAGCTGACACACAGCCCTATGAAGGAAGTGCTGTTGTCCCCGTTTTTATGATGGGAAAAACTAAGGCTCAGAGAAGTCAGGAGACCTGTGCAAGGATCTGTGTGATTCTGAAGCTTCTGCTCTTACGCACTGCACTGTACACAAAAGCATATCTCATTCTGCTTATGAAGCATTCTGCATAGTTTGCTGGGGTTTTCTCAATTTTACTGAAACTCCTATATCCAGGCACACCTAAAACTTTTTTTACCCCATTTCCCATCAAAGCAGGGTCCCTACTACAACGTCCCTATGGCCCTCAGCTGTGGCTATTGCACAGGCATTTGGCTTAACTTCAATGACTAGAACATTCTTTATACAGAGTTTAATTCTGTCTTCATGTAGTTTCTAACGGCATGTCCTGTTTCTGGCATTGTGATGAGTGAAAGAAAATGGAAGAGAAGAGAGGAGAGGGGAGGAGGGATCACTGGGGGTAAGGAAGAGGCAAGTGTCAGTTGTGTCATCCACTCCAGGCCTTTACTGCCCACTTGGGAGTATCTTTTACTTTTTACATTATTTCTGTGCAGCAGCTACAGATAAAGCTATGGTATTAGGTCTGTGTACCCTTGAGTTCAAACTTATCTTGTGTAGTTAAAAAAAAAAGTGATTATGTTTTGGATTGACTTCATAGAGATTGGGGAACATAATTTAAATAAAAACTGTATTCCTGTATTCCTGCAGTGCTGTTATTCTTATTTGATTTTTAACCCTAAGAATTTTCCAGCCTGCCAGCCAAACCAACACTTGAGCAGATGCAGTCAATAGTTAAGGTTAGTCCACAATTCTCCTGCCTCTGGGAGAGGCATGGGGCCCTGGAGATCAGCAGTGACACCCTTCCCAGCACGAGCCCCGTGCCCTTCCCTGTGTCTTTAGAATTGCTTTGATCACTTTGGTGAGTGAGATACACTTGAAGGCATCCACAGATCAGCCCTGGCTTCCTTGTGAGTATGGGGTGCTCCTCTCACCCCATTGTGCCCCCACTTGCTCCCACCTGTAAACAGAGATTGGAGCAAACCCCCTTTATCCCACCCCTGAGGTCCCCAGACTTCCTGGGTCAGGAGAAGAGCTGTTAACTGGGCACTCAGTGAGAGTGACCATGGTTCTCTGTGTCATACATTAGTCAAACCATTTCTGAGAACATGGACAGAGGGCATGGAAACTCAGCTGGAGGATGGATTGAACAGAGATCCCAAATTTTACCATTTCAGTGGCTTCCTTTGATTCTTTCATTGCTGTGGAGTAAAAGTCATAAGTATAGAACTGTATGTATCTAACTATTTGTGTGTATATATGTGCATATAGGGTGGTACACACACGCACGCACGCACACACACACACACACATGCACACATATGCTCATATTCTCTTAGGATGGTGCATTCCAACACAAAGGCATGAACCCTCTCTAAGGGCGCATTGTCTGCATGTGTCTCAATCAGCCCAGGCCCTGTTTGTATCTTACCTCCCTGAGGCTGTTCTATGCACTGGTGATTATATTTGTTGCATTGTCAGATAGATTCCTGATAGAGGAGAACTTCCATTTTGACTTGATGTCAATGAAAACAGAGTATTCTCCTTGCAAGTCTACATATCTGACAATGGAAAGGGCTCATCACTGACCAGATTCTGGCTCCACACACTGTAGATTGTTTTCATTCTCCTGGATGTCTTTAGGGGACATTTATGTTGGGACTGACTTCAGGCTTGGACTTGCTGTGGCAATGCCACATGAATCAGCAGAGGTGAGGAGAGGAGGATATTTTTGGAAGCTGTTTCTACATCCAAACAGCTAGTGATAACTCCATATACATTGGAAACTGTAAATTGCATAAATGTTCCACCAAATCAAAATTATATGTCTCCCCCAATTTAATTTTTCCTTAATCATATTCCCCAAACATTCAAAGCCACTTCAATACAACATTAAACTGATGCAGTATGTAGAAGGAATGAGACAAAAGTCTTAATCTATTTATTCTGTGCAAATTTTACAAATGGATGTCCATGGGGATTGATGGCTATGGCATTTCTGCAATTGGGGGAAAGACATCATGGGGGAGAGGACCTCAAACAAGTGCTGATCAAAAACTACAGTGTGTGTTTAAATAAAAAAAAAATTACTACAGTAAAAAACATTTTGTCATGAAGTCCCTCAAAATACTCCCTCTCACTTTGAACATACTTATCTCATTGTTCTTGCCACTTTCTGAAATAGTCCTGGAAGTCCTTTTCTGGGTGTGATTTTATGAGGTGCAATCAAAACAGAGTGACTGCTACTGCTGAGTGTCATCCAATGGAAAAGCGTTACTGTGAGGTTTTAGAAAGTGATCGGCTATGAGTCTCTGGCCTCCTTGAGGTCATTAGTGCCTTATTTTGACTAGAAGGACTAGCTGGCCCTTTCTCCTTGCCACTTCCATGTGAAGAGCAGCAAAAGTGCCATCCTGGAGACAGAGAGCAGCCCTCACTGATCTCAGATTTCTCAGACTCCAGAACCATCAGAAGCAAACTTCTATTAAAAAATGACTGGGTCTCAGATATCTTGCTGTAGTAGAGCAACACCGAGCCTCTCTCTGAAGGCTACCTCTTCCCTAGATATATCCATTAGGAGCTGCCTAGGACCATTACCCTGCATGGTGCTTCCCACAAATTGTTACTCAACTTAACCCAAATGCCACCCTTGAAGGAGGGCTGCCTCAGCCTGCTTATCAAAAATGCCAACTATCATCATTCCCAGTCTCCTAGTTCTGTTTCCATCACTTCATACACCCCAACACTCCTGACCTTACGTTGCTGATTGCTACTGGCTGGTTATCTATCTCCCCGTCTAGGGTAGAAGCCCCACTCCAAGAGGGCAGGTAGAGGGTTCTGATCGCCGCCACATCTGGAGGGTATGAAAAGCACCAGACACAGAGCTCCCAACTCAGTGAGGTGAAAGTGACTCCTCTTATCAACTGCAGCTGCTCATCTCAGTCTCCAGGGTCAACTCAGCTCTTCTGACACAAGGAAAGGGTGACATATTGAAGTTCACAATTGAGGCACATGGGTATAGTCAGCATTCGGGGCCTCCCAGTATCTGCACCCAGTTACTCTTCCTGGTATGATCAAGACCAACCTGGCTAGCTGAATAGTGTATCCAGAGATGACTGTAAATGCTTTAGGAAGACTTCATACTCACTGATAGATACATAACCAACCTATCACTATATTGCAGGAAGAAGGGGGAGAGCTAGATGTGTCTGGTGCCTATAAATTAACTACCATGCACAATTCAGATTGCCAACTATCCCAGTTTGGACAAAGGAATTTCCTGGGACTTTCAGTGCTAACACCAAGATGGTGTTGGATAGCCAGTGCAGTTCATCAGCCTGCTGAGTTCCTTAGATAAGTCTTGCCAATCTTATACACATTTTACCAAGAGAGACTCTGGCCTCCAGTCTGCCACCAGTGCTGTAGAACTGGAGCTCCCATAGCTCCGGGGTCTAGGTCCTCTCTACCACAATGGGCCACCTCCCAAGGACCTCTTGGTCTCCCTTAGGATACAGTGATTCTGGGAGAGCTTTGTGCAGCATAAAACATTTTCTTCAAAGTAGCAAGATCGTGAACCATGGGGCAGAGTGACTAGATGCTTAATGTCAGGGTGGATGGTCACTGGAGAGGCAGAGGCAGGCACTGCCTGAATCAGAAATTTTTTCCCAAGTGAGACACTGCTAATTTGAGTTTAAAGCATCTTTGGTCTGAGAGCCAGAACGTTAGAGTTGACATGGTTTGTGAACTGGGGAGAACTGACGAAAACTGTCTGAAGTGAGCAGCACTGGGAGCCTTTCGGAAAGCAAACGCAGTACCAAAGTGGGCTGGCTCCCGGCCGAGCCCGGTGTTGTTCTTCCAGACCCTTGGCCCCCAGTCCTGGATATAGAGATTTCCAACGCATTGTTTTGTTCAGCTTTTCAAGGGTATTTTGTATAATGTTCAAAGAAGGAAACTTCTGAGAATGGGAGGGGGAGTTTGTCACAATCGAGGGGACAGGACCTGCCCAAGGCAGCCAGGAACCCTGTTCCCCTCACTATCCATCTCTTCTCAGTATGAGGGCCTGAGCTTACATCTAGCCTTTGTACGTGTGTTGGAGTGAGATACTAAGGACTGAACACAGGGTCTTTGCACTGAGCCACATCCCCAGTCATTTATTTAGTTATTATTTAGTAAGACAGAGTCTTACTAAGTTCCCGAGTTGTCTAGGTGGTGCTCCGACTTACGATCCTCCTGGTTTGGCCTCCCTCAGTACTGAGATTACAGGTGTGCACTGCCAAGCCTGGCGATCATCTACTCTTTTTATGCACCAGATAAGGAAAGGAGACTCCCCTGCCCCTCACCACTGAAGATGATCACTCCTGACTCCTGCTGGTCTTTCCCTATGTTCCTGAATCTAACGAACACCTTTTGCTTAAAGGTCTATATCCTCCTTGGAGTCATTTGGAGCAAATATTGGCATAGCAAGTCGTATTCCATCTGCTCTTTCTGATCACCACAGGATTTCCTGAGCACTCACCTCTAGAAAAACCTCTTCTGGGTTGTATAAGTCACCTGCTCCACAGTGCGCCTTTCCCTGCAGCTCCTTATAAATCACCATGGGCTTTGGAAACAGGAGCTGCCTCGTCTGATCTGTGAAATGCTGTCTCCCACGCCCCCAGGAGGTGCTGAGCACACAGATTGCAACCGTGCTGAGATCAAAGGGACCTTGCTGAGGTGGTAGGTCTGTGGCCACCCGAGGCCCCATGGAGCTCACCCACCAAGCAGAAGCATAGGTGAGCTGAGTGAGTGTGCAGAGGCCTCTTTCCAGAGTTGGTCCTTGCAGCCCTGTGTCTGATCCTGCACCACTGCATTCTGGCCCTCACACTGCCAAGCACATGGGAAGCGTGTAGCAAATCTCAGTGTGTTGCTGAGTTTGTGTCTATGGACCATGCCAGGCCCAAAGTCCCTGAAATGGGCTACAATCTAGGCTACAACATTGTATGAACCCTGGATTGTGAGAACTGAAAGTGGTCTTAGAGGAGGGTACAGTGGCCCATGCCTACAATCCCATCATTTTGGGAAGCTGAGGCAGAACAATCACAAACTTGAGACTAGCCTGGACAATTCATCAACTTAGCAAGACCCTGTCTCAAAATAAAAAATAAAAAGGATTAGGAGCATCGCTCAGTGTGAAAGCCATAGACTCAGTCCTTAGCATTGAAAAAATAAAAAAAGAAGGAAGAAAGAAAAATCTTAGGTATGATCAAGTCCTTGAGGTGACTATAGATAATGATAATGTGTTGCATATTTCAAAACAGCCAGAAGAAAGGACTTGAATGTTATTACCACAAACAAACGATGGTTTGTCTTTGAAGTGTTGGAGAACTTGGAGAGATACATTCCTGTCTGTGACAAAAAAGTGAAAAACAGTAATAAGTGCTGGGTACTGAGGTTAGAGCTACATGGGGCTTGGTAAGAAAGGAAAGAGGTAGGTGGAGGTCTGGGGTGCAGACAGTCTGGGGATCCTCCTCTTTGTAGGGCCCCACGTTCATCCTCAGGGCCTGTCTGGCTCCTAACCCACCTCAGTAGCCAACAAGCAAGATGGCCTCCCTTGGGAGCTGGATTCCGAGCTTGCAGATGGAGCTGGGAGCTGGTTGATTTTAATTAGAGATGCTCCTTCCCTGTTTGCCATCAGTGGCTGATTTCCAACTTTCCTGCATCCTCTGTTGATTCCTCAAAGCAATTTTTAAAGGAAAAATGAAAAAAAAAAAAAAAACCCAGAAGAAAGCTATTATCATGTAAGCTCTGTGATGGCTGTGCAGCTTCACTGCCTGGACAAGGTCTACAAGAGTCTGGGGGCAGCTTTTGCTTCTGACACTTCCTTTGTTTGCAGGTACTGTGCATCTGCTGTGTGTTGGGCTCAGAGGGGATCTGACATGGCCACAGCCCAGGGTGACACCATCGCTAGTGCTGTGACTGAGAGAGATGTAGATAGAGCAACCCAGCTCAGAGCGGAAATGAGGAAACAACGAGGGAACGTCTGGCAGGGTGGGTTACACCAACCAGGGCTTTGGACAGGGAGCGTAGCCCCATGGGACTCCAATTCCTCTTAGAACTTTCTTCGAGGTGAGCTGCATGGAACGCACATTCATTCAGAACACAGACGCTCTAGAGCCGGGTGTGGTGGCGCACACCTTTAATCCCAGCACTCGGGAGGCTGAGGTAGGTGGAGCGCTGTGAGTTCGAGGCCGGCTTGGGCTACAACGTGAGCGCAAGGCCGGCCTGAGCTACATACTGCAACCCTGCCTCAAAAAACCAGGGCTAGGAGTTTGGCTCAGCAGCTTAAGCACCTGTTTGGCCGATGCGAGGCTGTGAGTTCGATCCCCGGTGCCGCAAAAAACAAAACAAAACAAAACAAAACAAAAACACAGACGCTCTGGAAGAAATGCCAAGTTTTGCAGTTGAAAATACAAGATGCTCAGTTAATATAAACTTCAGAGAGCAATACAGGTTTTTTTTGTTTTTTTTTTTTTAATTTTTAGGTGTAAGTATGGCCTAACAATTGCATGGGACGTTTTAAGATATAACATTTAATGTATACTTGAGCTGAAAATTTGTGTTTATTATGTGAAATTCAAGTTTAGCTGATCATCTTGTATTTTTTTGTATGGAAACTTTTTTCTGAGGTCCATAGGGAGTCCTGAACTGTGGACCAGAAAGTCCTTCCTACCCAGCACTGGGTTATGTGGACTGTTTCTTATTTGGGGGAGATCAGCCAAGTCAGGAGCAAGGAAGGGAAAGATGACTGTCTCAGGTCACAAGGGTAGAAGGGAAAAGAGCGACAGTTCCTAATGATACTATCAGTACCTAGGAAAAGAACATAGATGATCACATCTAAGGGAAAACGATAGAGGTGATCACAGGCCATAAAGCCTGTGAAGGACGTAGTGTGCCCAGAGGCCAGTGACTTCACAAAGGAGAAAAAAGACTGTGGCCACCTTTGAGAATCCAAACCTTGGCCGGTCATTCCAGTCTTTTGGTATTCCCTTCCCATCTCTGTCTGTTTGGTACCTGCTCTATTCTACACCAAATGCAGTCTATGGCTTTATTTTTCATTTTGTGCAAGCTTAATTTTATTTGAGCATGGTTTAAGAATATAGAGAATCATCAGACACCAAAAGGACAAAACAAAAATCTCTATGCAAGAAAGTAGAAAGTTCTAGAGATCACGAAGGAGAGGATGGAATGGAAAGTGAGACAAGAAGCCAAAGGCTCAACCACCAGAGGCTGTTTTTGGAGGAAGTGGCTGAGTGAAGTCTGGAAAAAGAGACACAGCCTGAAATCCAGCTGGACTAGGAGCCGGGCAAGGGCTCAGAGGTTAGTAGGGTTCTGGGGGCAGCTGGATACATCCCAAGATTCTCAGGATGCTCTCATTCAAATTCTGAGGGTCCTTGCCAGGTTTGGACTACTGTGAAGGACAACTGCACTGCCTGGCATGTTCTGCAGACCAGGCCTGATATTTCAGTCCATTCGTGGAGTGTTTATGTTCCCCCTTTGTTCTCCTCTCTCATTTCCCACCTTACAGACCTGAGATCTGAAGAATCACACATGGGTGACAAGGAAGCTCTTCCTCCCTGCTCTGGCTTTATCTAGGGTAACAATTATTGGCTTTTACATGGGAAGGCTGATGCATTTTCAAAGCAGGCACATTGCCCTCCTGTGTTTTGACAGTTTGGCTTTAGCTGAAATATCATTAAACTTTTTGAAAACAAGGCCTTTGAAACTCAATCCCCACACTGTTTACATGGCTTTTTTTTTTTTTCTCTTACGAGTTTGGTTTTTACTTGCTGTGGCACAGTTAATTCGCCCTTCACTTTCTGCACTCAAAACAAACACTGGTTTAAGCATTCAGCTTTTCTAGCACTGCATAGCTGAGAGTGGAAAAAATAACATCTGAAACAGGATGGGTTTTTGATGATGCCCGTATGACAGGCACATTTCAAACCACCAAAGGTGAGTCACTGCATTCTGTGCATACTCTGCTGAGCAGCAGGAAGTGTGGGTATTTTCAGCCTGAGGCCAAGGAGCTTTTCAGATGTCTTAAGGCAGGCATCCTGGCGGGCACCTTTTCCTAGCCAGCGAGGCTTTGGCACTTCAGTGGCCTCAATCCAGCTTGCTGCCAAACTCTTTGTCTTTCTCCCTGCCTGACTTTGCTTTTGTTGCTAGCAACCGGATCCAGAACATCCAGAGTTACCACATTTGTAGGGCCAACAACCCCCACCCATTTTTAAAGAACACCTTAACAACAATAACCAGGGTTCATGCTGGTGGGCTTGTGGAGATGATGTCATGAGATATCTCGGGCGGCTTGCTGGGGTCTGAGTCCTGTGGCTCTGTGACATGAAAGAGATCAGTAGAGCAGGGCCCAGTTGATGCTCTCACTAAGCCAAGCCACTCACTATGGGCAATGAGTCCCCTGCTCTTCCTGTCTGTGCCTTCCAAGGCCAGAAGAACAAGGAAGGAAGAAAGCAGAGACAAGGAGATGAACTGAACTGAAAGGATGTTATTTAAAAGATTTTAACAAGAAAAAACACTTGAGAGAAATGAGTCCAATGTTGCATAAGAGAAGTGGTAAATCCAGCCTTGTTTGGTGAAGATGGGAGGGAAGGGGAGGCAGCTTCTGCAGGTGGGATAGCCCAAGAAGTGGTGAACCAGCCTAGTGCCAGATGCAGAGTGGAGACCTCAGCCCTATCCACGTGGAGGCAAATCTTGGCAGAATGTTGACATCGTCAGCCAGTGAAGGGGAAGAATCTGTTTTGTACCAGCGTTCCTGTTGTTCTTGACCATTTTCTTAAAAGCATGGTGTGTTTAGGAAGTGGAGTTCAGCCTGAAGTGTTACAGTGCTATAACCCTATACTGTGCCAACTCCCAAATGGGTTGGGAGCTACCCAAGCATCCCTAATACCATCCAGCACCTCTATTGTTACTGACCTGGCTGTTCTCATCCATCAAAGAACCCAAAGAATTAGCTGGTGGCAGAAAATTCTGGAGATTTACTAAGCAGCTTCAGAAGGACTCGGAGTGCTGGTGGCATCAAATACTCTGGGAGAAGTGTGCAGAGAAGTGTATATACCTCGGGGTGTGCACAGAAGCTGGGCGGGTGTCCTGAGCACCACACAGGCCATCTGATCTTCTGGATTTCATCACAGAGGCAGCGCATGGACACACAAGTCATAACTCTGCACATTGGCTTCCTACTGCTGCTGTAACAAACTGCCACTACATTAGCAGCTCAAATACAGTTATCACGCTTCCTGGCTTACAGTTCTGCAGGATGGACGTCTGATGTGCACCTCACTGTGTGACAGTAAAGGTTGGCAGGGTTGTGCTCCCTCTGAGAGCTCCAAGGGAAGCTGTATCCTTACCCTATTCACTTGTGGAAGCTCCAGGCCTCTCAGGATCTCTCCCCCTTAAAAGTTAGGGAGGTAGCCCTTCTCTGCACCTTGCTTCTGTGGCTGCATATTCTTTGATCCTCCTTCTCTGTCTCCTCCTTCTGTTTCTGAAGACCCTGTGATTACTTGCATCCACCTGGAAAGTCCAGACTGACCCTCTATCTCAAGGTTAGCTGATTGCAGCTGCATGGCACCATCCCTTTTAAACATGAAGTCATTCAATCCTCATCACAGCCAACAGGGTAGGTACTGTTACTAGCTCCCCTGGGCAGATGAAGACATATCACAAAGAGTTCAGGATTGGTATAGGATAGAGACAGAGTTAGCACTCAGCCCTCTGGCCCAGACTCCAGATTCTTAACTACCAGCATTACAAAAATGTAGGGGTCTTATCCACCCAACACCACAGGCAGGAAGCCAAGGTTCAGTGTCCCCCCAGCCTCTTGAACCCTACTTCTCTCCTGAGAGAGAAGCTCTTCTGCTATAACAAGGGCACCTGACAGCAGGAAAGAACAAGTCACAGGGCCCTGTTCCTCCTGCTATCCTTAACACTATCCTAGTCCTGGTCTCTGTGAAGCTGAGCTTCTGCCTAAGAATTTGGAGGAGCCAGAAACACAATAGCTTATCATGCTTGGGTTAGACTGACCCCACGGGACAGTGACAGCTGATGCATGGACATTGTCTTGTGAGTGGAGAGGATGCTCTGGAGGACCAACAGAGTGTCATCTGCTGGGGAACAGTCCTACCTTCAAGGATCTGAGAATCACTGATGGAAAAGGTGAGAGTGAGTAGTCACATGGCAATCCTGTGGAGACAAACAAGTCTTAGCCCTGGAAGGACTCCTTACCCCAAGTCTGTGGTCTATTTGACATTTCTCAGAGGGAGGACAGGGCCAGAAGCCCAGTGCATATCAGTGTGTGTGTGTGTGTGTGAGTGCACGTGTGTATCAGTGTGTGTGTCTGTGTGTGTGTGTGTCTGTATGTGTGTGTGCAGGGTTGTTGCTTTCCCACAGTCACTTAAGATTGTTTTAGGAATTAAAGCTTCTCTGGTCCAGAAGGCAATAGCCATTACCCAACTGGCAAGATCAGCCCTAAACAAGAGTGAGTGAAGAGCCAACCCAAGCCCCCTTTGGGCCCCAGGAAAGCCGGACGGGGAGAACCCAACCGCCAAGTTCCGCACATTTCACAAGTTCATTACCAACCCCAGAAGTGTTGTTTGGTTGCTTAAAAACGATTTAATTTTTGCAATCTCCCAAACAGAGAGGCTGCCCAAATTAACACTGATGTTTCCAAAATATGAGATATGATAAAAAGATGATGAATTTTTAAAAATTTTTAAAAATTTATTGTAATAGAAGACACATGGGCATGAATCCCTCCCAAAATACTTCTCCTTTGCCACCAACACATCTATCCCATCATTCTTGCCACTTTCTGAGGCAGTTCTACAAATTCTCTTTTGGGAGTATTGTTAGTTGTGCCCTTGTGTATGTCTTGGTGTCCTGAATCAACCCAAAACTTACCTTTCATGGTCATTTTGACTTTGGGGAAGAGCCAGAAGTCACACAGAGCCAGAAACAGTGAAAAAAGTGGACAGGGGCACAGCATAATATTTTACAAGCCTGCCTTCCAGTTGGATGGTAGTTTGGCAACAGCACTGAATGTACTTTCGATCACACCTCACGAAGACACTCAGAAAAGAGGACTTCCAGAACCGCTGCACAAAGTGGCAAGAATGATGGGACGAGTGCCTTCATTTAGGGGGAGTATTTTAAGGGAGATTAACGGCAATGTGTTCTTTACTGTAATACATTTTAGGAATTTAAACATTAAGTATATATTTTGATCATCCTTATAATGGCCATGAAGTAGAAGGATGATTCTTCTCGTAGGAGGTCAGTAAGCAGGTGTGGAGAGACACCCCAGTGCCCACTGTAGCCGGCCCTGTGTTCTCTCTTCTGAATCATAAGATGCAGTCTGTGCGATAGTGCGGCTTTTCCCATAGTGTGACCAGGATGGTCAGCTTCTTGTGATCAGCCTAGACCTCTACCTGCCTCTCATCAGAACATTGAGCGATGGGAGGGAAGAGAAGGTCTCCTAGTGGGGTGGAGAAGGGGGTCTGAATTGCTGCCGGCACTCACACTTGATTTGTTCCTCTGATCACTGATTTCACACAGTGGGTACCTCTGCAAAACGGCAAATACGGCACCAACCCTGGTGAGGGGCGGTCGTTGACATGTAGAAAAGGCATGATTGTGCTATGAAGTACTAGCTAGACTGTGGCACACAAGAGACCTTGAGAAGGGCTCCACCCTGGCTACTTTTCTTAGTATTGACTGCATGAATAATGTCATCGAGATGGCCTCTCTTGAGAAAGTGAGCTGTGGCTACTGGTGCCCTTCCTACCATCTGACCAGTGCAGAGAGGGAGGGGATTTAGCATAGGACACTTTCTACCCTCTGGGTGCACTTTGTGAAGAGCACTCTCTTGTGTTTAGCAAAGAATCCAAGTCATAACACATATGTCCCTGGGTGGAACAGGGACGTATGTGGACAGCCAGCATGACTGTGTCTGTGGCCCTGGGTCTCCCCAAGTCTCTTATGCACCTGTCACACTGCTGGAGCAGTGGCATGCAGGCCCACACCACACTTCCCTTTTACAACTAGGGACCAAGAGGTGCCTGGAGGCGAGATGCCCAGTCCCTGGTGAGAGGGCTGGGTGCAGCCAGCTGTGACTTGGGTTGCTGCCACTGCCAAGGGACTGCATGGGCCAAATGCTGAAGCTGCTCCTCTTCAGCCTACTTCGCTAGAGTGCAATGCTTACAGCACACATCCTGCCCCATGGCTGCTGGTTGACCCCGACCAGCTATATAGATGGAGTTGTGTCAAATACTTCAGGTGCTCTGGTTGTGAGGCATGGTTCAAACCATCTGTGTCTCCTTAGCATGGGCCAAAAGACAAGGCAGGCCTGGCTGTTCTCGTGAGGACATTACTCTGCCTTGTAGAGGCCATGACTGCTTGGTGAGCAGGATCCATGGATAGAGGCCACTGCAGTGACCACCACACACGGGGACACCCAGAAGCCATGAAGCTCCAGGTATCACATGGGAAACTAAGTCATTTCACACAGCACTGATCTCTTCCATAGGCAGCAAGTGCGATGACTGAAGTGAACTCTGATCTGGGCCTCCAAGAAGTCACAAGGTACAATACCCTCTAAAGGACAACTCCAAGTCCCCTCTAGTCACATAAGATGAGGCCGTCTCTATCCGAGTGGTCAGGGTTGTGCATCTTTCTGCATCAGATGCACCTGGAGAAGCTGCTTAGCTCCAGGAGAGGAAAAGCCACTGGACACAGGTGTTGGTTGGTGACAAACCCACCCGTTGAGAACATGATGACCTCAAACATCCAAAAACAATTGTACAAACAGTGACGGGCAGAAAGAGAATCCGGGCAGATGGAATCAGTAGGACATGTGTGCTGGACACTGTTTTAAGAACTTAGTGTACATGGACACATTGAATCCTTATACCCTGAGGTAAGTACTATTATGATCATTTCCCAGATGAGGAAATTGAGGCAGGTTAAATAACCAAGTTAGTAAGTGAAGCAGCTGGGATTTGAAAGCTTAGTCTGGCTTCTGATCTGGTTGTGTGTGTGTGACCTTGAAATTAAATTAAATAAATACATTACATCTCACAAAAGAAAGAGAGCTGTACAGATGTAGACTGTCTCCCTGGGCAGAAGAAAGAGAAGTCCAGCAAACAGCATGCTTGCTCCCGAGTTCTGTCCCTCCTAGGAAATGCCTCTCTTCTGGAGGGCCTGGTGAGCTTTCCTGCTGCACCAAAATGAACCTTCAAGTGTTGGGAAAACAGAACTCCCTGCTACCTTGCCCCAAACACTGTCCTCTGCTACATTGTGCAAGCGCCTATTACAGAGTGTGGTGGAGGTCACTTTCGCGGTCATGGTTTTTAACTGCAAAGGAAAGAGGAAACCAGTCAGGAAGGGCACATCTTAGCAACTCCATATTCATGTGTGTGTATATGGGGGAAGTGTACTCTGAAATTCGGATTGCATCTTTGAAAGGAGTAGAGTGGCAGGGCAGAGGGGTAGGGTGGGGTCTTTGAAGGCTGTGGTAGGGCAGGCCCCATGCTGCTACAAGCTATCCATGGAGGACTGGCAGGAGCAACCAGGATGACACAGGGCTCCAAGGCAGGACCCTCTCTGAAGAGCAGGATGACCACATGTGGCCCCTTGGAGAAGACCACTAGCCCCTGAGCCAACTGGTAGAAACACCAGGGCATTTCCCTGTGTTCCCAGAGGGCCTCCTCCAGCACAGGGCCAGCACTGAAGTTGGTCACTCCTTCAGCAAGTGACATGTGTGCTAGGCCCACGTACTCACACAGGACACACCAACTTCAGTCCCTGGGGTCTGGCCATCCCTGGGCTGCTTGTCTGGCCTCACACTGCTCCAGGGTACCAGGTAACGCCTGGTAGTCAGCCCTGGAGGTCACAGCTGCACCTGCACCCCAGAGCAGCTGGAGCTAGTTCAGGGAAGGCCAGAGTGCAGGCGGGGCAGTCCCCTGTCCCATCCAGCACACAACCTGACTCAGCTCTGCCTCTGAAGCCACAGTCACCGGATCTGGCAAGACTCCTGTTGTGTACTGGGAACAACGAGCCAGGCTTCCCTGGCTGCATCAATTTTCTTACTTCTGTATCAATAGTCTTGCTTCCTGAGATAGATCACCAGGTTGTGCATGGCATAGTCTGAGGACAAATGGCCTGCAGGGCTTTCTGCTCACCTGGCATCTTCTCAGCTCTGGGTGGGATGCATGGCATCTTGGGTACACCTTTGGTACAGGTGTGGACCAATAGCATCCCTCTCCCTTCCTCAGTGCACCTCTCCCTTTCCATGGTAGTGACCAGGTATGAGCAGGTGACCTTCCATGTCACTTACCAGAAGAAGCCATCATTTCTCTGATGGACCACCTCTCCTGAATGCATCTCTCGCCCAAGTGGGGCTCCAGGGATGGTGTGGCTGCGACAGAAGCAACTGCTTTTGGCAGGCCCAAGCTGCCATCCATGGCAGGAAACCAACCAGGCTCCCCAACACCACGTCAGCCCTTCACCCTGTTAGAGATGACAGGCATCCCAAAATAAACAGCTTCAGCTCCTCTATTCCACCACTCCCTATCTCAGGGACTTGGATGATGCCTTTAACCTCTCAGTGCTCCTATTCTTCATCTATCTTGAGGGCAATAATCTGGGGGAGCGGGGCTCAGGATAGAGTCTAGGAGCGTGCAAATGCTTTGAAAAATCCAAGGTGGCTTGAAATTGTAAATGGGTTGTAGTGGCAAGTGAACCATATGAATCAGAGGACGGACAGAGGCAAAAGGCATTCACACCTGTTTACAATCCTGAGTTCCTGGACTCTGGGCTTGTTTTTGTATTTTCTAGCTCACCCAGGACACAGTGTTTGCTTGTGACCATTTGGCCTTAGAACATGTTGTAGTCAGGGGTTACAGGGAGAACAACTACATACAGGACACAGGATTTGTAATACTGTTTTTATAATAATCACCCAAAGTTAAACACAAGACGGTGCAGGAAGATCTGTCCACAACACTAAGACCTAGGATAGCTGAGGGCCTGGATCCCACAGCAATATCATGCAAGAGTCCCACTAGAGACCCGAATGCATGACAATGCTTCCCACAGTACCAACTGGGAACCTAAGAGCCCCCAATAAGGGCTCACGCCAGTTTATTTACGGTTCTGTGCTGGGAAGGCCACAGGTCAGTGGTGGAACTAGAAAGTCTATGCCAGCAGGGTGAAGGAGCCATGCAGTGGGTTGAGGGTTCTACGTAGGAGCCGAGAAGTCACGCTCAAAAGAAGAAGCGGGGCTGCCCTGAAGAGCACCACAGCCATCCCCAACGGCGACGAGGTCCCGCGCTCCTCCGACGATGGAGAACAGTTGAGCACAGGTCAGGAAGCCCAGCGTGACCAGCTTCTCCAGCACACAGCCTCCCCTCCGGAGCCAG
>RJWM01000134.1:0-42945 GCA_004363535.1 Dasyprocta punctata | reverse complement strand
CGACGATAATGGCCGAATCCACATTGGAGAAGCCAGCATGACAAGCACCTCCAGGAGAACCAGCGGCTCCAACAGCAACTCTTGGAAGAACCCACAACGCCCGGCTCTTCTTCTCCACGTCCGTATTTATGCTGGCACCTTTCTTCAGGTGGAGCATCTTTAACTCAACACCAGCTGAACCAATTCAACTGGTGTCAAGTTGACCACCAGTTTGTAATCCATAACAGAAAATGTGTTTACATCAGGACATAAGCCTGTGGCTGTTCTGAACTCGGGTCCACCCCACATATCTAGTCAGGAGGTTAGAAAGGACCCAGGAAACAGCCCAAATCTGGGCACCTAAATTAACTGGCCCCTTGGGTGTTTCCAGGTAAATCCATACTCTAACCCATACTGCTAGCTATGGACTTCTTCAGATTCATGGCTAACTGCTATGATACAACTCACGGGCATGCCCTGGGCAAGGGTAGTCACAAGCCGGTGACTTCAAGCAGGCTGCATACATTTGGCAACCTCTCATTGAGGGAATCATACACTGCTTGGTCTTTCTAGGTAGGGGTTTTATGAAAACAAAGGTCTGCTTGGTAGAATCCATGATAAACTGCATCCTGATTGATTGTGTTGGGGAAAATTAAGTCTTTGGAGCCAGACAAATTATGACTTGGTGTGACCAGGATGGCCGTGTCGACAGGGCTTGGGAAATGGGCTTGCTGAGAGGGAGGTGGCCAGAAAACACGCAACGAAGCTTCACTCTGCCTTCTGTGGATCTTCTTAGAGTCTGTGCTGATTGGAGGTCATTGTGGGGAAATGGGCTGCTAGTAATGACAGCCGCCAGCAGAGCTCCCCAGACCACCCCTCCATGATGCCTTGATTCAGACTCAGAAACTGCCGCCTGCCATCTTTGGCCAGTCACTTAGCATCTCTGAGCTACTGTTTCCTCATTTGTAAAATAGGAATGTTATTCCACTCTGGCAGGGTTTCGTGGGGGATTACGTGGGATAACGTGCGGGGAGGGCTCGGCCGAGCACAGACAAACCCCAGGCAGCCAGCAGACGCAGTTTGTTTTTTTCTCCTCCACTGCTGGCTTCCAGATGTCTTAGGATCCTAATGAAGCATCCAGATGGGCGCTCAGATCTGGAAAGTTAAAAAGAAGATATTAGAGGGTGTGGGGATTTGCCTTTGGATTTTGTTGCTCACCAGCAAGTATGTTCCAAGAAGGGCCACATCTGCCCTCCATGTTGTCATCCCAGGGTGCCAGGCAGCTGTCTGCTTGAAAGGAAGCTCTCTTGGATCGAGCTGTGGGCAGCGTCAGTCTGCAGTGGAAAAGTCACCATGGCGAATAAATTAGGCCAGCGGTTTTCCCAGTGTCTCCAGGAACAGAATCTTCCTGCAGTGAGATTAAAAAAAAATACCACAGTTTTTCACCTCACCAAAATCTCTGCTTCCCCAGAACCAGAGTCTGGATAGAATGACAGAGGGTGACACTGTGAGATTGTGCCCAGAGACTCCCTGGAGAATTTAGAGAGTTGGGAGCAAATGATCAGATTTGCTAATGACTAACACCATGAACTCATTCATTCCTTCAAGCATTCACTCAGGGAGCACTGGTCAGGGGAGGCCCCACAGCTCTCTGGGAGCTGTCAGGATAATACATGACACAATCCCAGTCCCTATGTCCTAATGACTTGTCCCAAAGAGCAAGCAATCCTGGTAGAGTTAGGTATAGAAACTTGTGAAATGATCAGCTGCAAGGGGAGGCCGGTGCATTGCAGAGCACCGTACACAACACACAGAGCTTTCCTGCAGGGAACCAGCCTCTCTGAGACTGCAGGGGACCTGACCTCTGTCTCCCACACCCTTGGTGGGAGGCAGGGGCACCCCAGGGCCCAGCTCACGCAGCCCTAGAAAATGGATCTGGGGGAATCCTTTTTACCACACCTGCTTAGCGTATCTTCCCATAGATCAGGAGGAAGTGGAATAAGATGACTTTTAAAACACAGAAGAGTTCAAAATATGGGAGAAGGGAGTTTTCTTTAGTCAAGATTTGACAGATTCTGGAGCTTGTGTTGTTTGGTGCGTCCACACACCAGCTGGTTCCTCTTTTCCTTAAACTGCAGATCCCCAGAGAGCAAGTCAGCCCAAGTCAGCCCAACTGAAAGATCAGTTCCCTGGGTATTATGTAGCCTTTCCCAGTGGGCCCATCCTATCAGCACTGAGCTCAGCACCCAGTCTATCAGCATTCAGTTCATCACTGAGGGCCCTAGCCTATCATCACTAGTTCAGTACTTGCTCTATGGGCTCTAAGTTAGGAGCACCCACCCCAATTGTTTTGAATCCTTTCTTGCTGTGGTTTCCTTAACAACAGATTCCACATCAACAGCAGTAGGATATAGATGGATTAAATTTTTTCTAGCAATCCAAATAATATACTCCTTACTAGGGAGCAGGAAAGTCTCCTTATCTGGGATTTCCAAAAGCTTCTACCTCCAGGGGTATACAGGAAACTGTGGTACAAACAGCTAACTAATCCTATAGACCCTCCCTCTCCTCTCTTCAATGGCAGATCCTGAGCAGTCTGCCCCTACCTGCTTTCTCTCTTCCTGTCAGTGTTGCCTGTGGTGACTGGAGAGTCCCAAACCAAAAATACGTTTGCCCTCATGTTCTGAGGTTCCAGGTCCATTGATGCCCAGCACCCATCCCAGTTCAAGACCAGCTTTAGGGAGCCACCACAGGACCCTCCCTGGCCCCAGCTATGGTGTTGTGGCCGGTTCTGATTTCATCAACTCCTGGCTACAGTTTGCCAGGCTGAAAGACCTTGCCACAGCCCCCTGAGGGGAGCCTGCATCTAGCCAAAGCTTTCTTGAGGAGGTCTGGTAAAGAAGAAAGAAAGTGAGCCTCAGGTTGTCAACATGCAGCCCCAGCTGTGTGGTCTTAAAGCCCCCGGATCAGGGATAAGGCCCTGGGCCAAAATGCTGGCGGAGGCTCTGGGCCCAAACTGATAGACTTTCATTATGATGAAGCGCATGTACAAAGTCTGCTTTTTGTTTTTAGCCTCCTAACATGGTTCATGTAATTGTGCTGTGGGCTTAGAAGAATACATTCCCTAGCACAGTTTTTGGCACTGAATAGGGACTGAATAAATGGTGGCTCTCGAATTTTCCTTCTCCGGGCAATAATGGGTCTAACCTGCCCACCCTGAGCCTCTATGGAGGCTGATGCATTTACAGGGAGAGCTGCCCTTCCCCAACCCTCCACCTGTAACTGGGGCATCTCTGACTATCACTTACACCCAGCAGGAGAAATCAAATGAGAGTGTTAATTGAGGTTGGGTTAGTCAACACTCCTGCTCTTTTCTGGAGCGCTTTTTTCAAGGGTAAGCCAATCCAAGCCTACTGTGAGTTTCGGTGTAACTGAGCACTCTGGGCCTTTGTAGTGGGGCTCACATTCATTGCAGACAAAACATAATGAGCCACAATCTCACATTACCTCATCACATGGGGGCAGCGCCCAACACAATGCAGTGTTTGGCGTTTTTCAGCATGCTCCATCCAAGGAGCTCAAAGGCTTACGGAAAACCCTGTCTTTCTTTTGGAAGTATTATTATAAGGGCTTCCAGGGAGAGATGCCGAGAGGTGAGTGACCTGCTTTAAGACCACACAGCAAGAAGGAGCTGGGTTGAGCAGGGCCCCAGGCAGCTGAGTGGTACTTCCTGGCCCCCGTGGGGTCATGGAGGAGACAAAACTCAGCAGCAAAGATGAGTGCAGGAAAGGTGTGCAAAGACTTGGCCTTCCCTGAGAGGGCAGAGTATAGGGCAAGAGCTGTGGGAGAGAGCACAGAGCCACTGGGGCGCCGCTGAGCAGTCATTTCTTTTGTACTTGCTCAGTGCTGGGATGTGTGTCTCCCTGGATTGATACCCTGAGAAGATTATTTCACCATCTTGCCCCTAGATCACAGGATCATCATCATCATCACTGCTTACCGTACTAGGGATTAAACCTGAGGTCTTCACACTGAGCTAAATCCTCAGGCCTTAAAAAAAATTTTTTTTTGAAACAGAATTTCACTTAGTCACTAAGTTGCCCAGTCTGGGCTCAAACTTGTGATCCTCCTGCATGATTACAGGCATGCTCAGTACAGCTCGCTCAGCATTATTCTTAGTAATACTCATGAAAGAAAACAACCATAATAATGAGTGGAAAAGAAAGGCAGACTGTGAAATTTCTCACTTACTGACCTTTCTAAAGATGGTCATAATCATACAAATATAAATAAACAATATAGTACAAATATGTTGTGTACTTTTAATTGCATTTTAGTTGCATTAATTTTTTTTAAAGAAATAAAACCATATTGGTCCATTGTAGTAATGAGTAAGGGCCTAGCTTTTCTTTTCAATGCTTTAATTTTTCCACGATCATGCAAAATTGATTTTCATAGTCCCCTGTTTAGTAGGTAGGACAGTCAGATTTTTCCACCTACCTTTGCTTCTGGCTAATCAAAGCACATCATTGTTAACTTTCATTTTGGAAAGGATCTTTCACATAAAGCAATTTGTATATAAGTAGTTGTGAGAATTGTAATAGAATGTGTATGGTAAAAGTTCATAAAAGTCCAGATTCAAAACAAAGTCTAGACATTGCAATACTTCCCATACCTTGGTCTCTCCAGGATCAATTCTATTGTCTTTTGAATTGTTCCATGGCTGAAAAATTAAGAACACAAATAAAAACCCCAAGTAGTTTTGCAAACTGGCAGATCTGAAGTAACTCAAATTTTCATAAAGACGCACAGAGACAACAACATGGTAATACATAAAAATAAAGCAGGCTCAGAGCTTGGAGAAAGAGAAATAAGAGGGTGGAGCCAGGCTGAGAAGGAAAGGCACACTTGTCTCTGTGACACACTGGTGTAGTTGCTACAGTTGAACCATGAACTATCTCAACATTCTCTGGTTTCTGGCCGTCACAGAACAAAGAAAGGCACAATCATGCATTCCCACTGCAGAATAGCAGGCACTATGGGGGAGCCTGAAGAATGTTTGCGGGGAGCCCAGGCAGAAGCTTCCCCTCTGGGCTGCTGAGGCTGCAGAGGGAGGTAAAGAAACACAGCACACTTTGATTCTGTTGTTTCTTCATTTGTTTCTCGCCTATGGTTTCAGACCAGGAAAAGTTGAACTTGGAAAAGATGTCCCGGATGCCATGTGAACAACCATCGGACAGTGACCCAGAAGACTAACTGTATTGAGAAATTAGTTTGTGTTTAGGGCATTTTAAAACCGAGGTTAGATAGATAGCAATGCTTAACCCAATGGACTAGATCAAGAATAATGAGGACAATGAAGAACAGAATCAGGCAGTGAGAATGGCCTGATGCTTCCTTTGAGCTACGTTTGGTAGGACCTCCCCCATCACAGACATCCCACCTGCTGTGGTGGCAGGGTCTCTGGGGTCTGAGTGGGGACAGGAGATCTTACCCAGTAGTAGCGGCAGAGTGGCTTGTCTCAGACTTGCTACCTGCAAGAATACTGATAACATGGACACAAAATTTATTAAAGGCATCAACAAACTCCCAATGTAATAAGAAACCAAGAAGCTGAGATTCCAGAATCAGGACAAGAACAGAAGGACATCTTAGTCACTTTTCTCCCTGGCACTTGTTGGTTTCCAAGTTTACTGACTAGCTAGCTCTGTGACTGGGACAAGTTATGTTACCACAGAAAGTCTCTGTGCTCATCTGCAAAATGGGTATTACTATCTCAAAGGATTATTCTGAGACAAGTGAAATAAATTAGGCAACGAGCTTAGCACAGGACCTGGAGGAACACACAGTAGCTCCTTTATAATCTCAGCCAAGGATTTCAGCAATTTGATTTTCTACTTCTGGGATTATCAGAGCTTGGCCCTCTGCAATGGCATCTGGTTCTCTTCTTGTGTACGTGAGTCAGCAACAAACTTGACAGTTTTGAAGGCCTTCTGGGATACTGAGTCAAATTATTCATGGGCCCCTGGTCCACACACCCACAGCTGCACTGTACCTGATATGGGGCGTATTTCACAGATGAGGCTGCCTGGGATGGAGAATCAGCTTCTGTGCTCCAGATAAGCTCAGGCCTCTGAGCTCTCTACCCTGAGCCAGGCCTTTAGGGGGCCCAAGGTCAGAAATGCAGGCACTGGATTTAGAAGCCCAGAGAGCAGAGACTTACATAAAAGAACAAGCTCAGAGCAGGGAGAACATCCAAAGCAAACCTAGCCTGGGACTCTGGGTGACAGGGGCACTCACAATGGTGACAATGTGTGCACTGTAGTGGCATCCACAGAGCACACAGGCCCCATTCATTTTGTACACTAACATGGCTCTGCAGGCTTCACTGCTATGCTCGGAACCCTGGGAAGTTAGGAAGTATGAGCTACAATTGCTTTTTGCCAGTGCATGCTTTTTGAAGGCTTGTGTTATTTTTGCTCTTGCCTTTTCAACTCTGTGACCCAACTCTGACCTGGCTGTGTCAAAGTGCTTCTTCACTTGGAGAGGCAACGTCTTTAAGCCCAGAGTCTGGCCAAGTCTTTCCTGTTTATAAAAATCAACTGGGTTTTTGCTAAAAGTACAGACTCCTGAGCCTCAACCTTATCTCACCAAATATGATCTCTAAGGTTAGGGGATCTGGGAATTTATGGGTTTACAGAGTCCTGGGTAATCCTAATAATCATTCAAACTGTGAAAACACCCTCCAACCTGTTGGTTCCTTCAAATCTCCAGCTCTTCTCATTGCCCTCCTTTACTTTCACTTTCCTTCCCTTTTTTCTGCTTTATCCCAAGTTTCTTCTCTTCTAATGAATAAGGTCTTCATAGTAGTTTCAAGCTTTGTGCACCCCGTGTTTCTAAACTTTTCCTTTGGTTTAGGCTCCATGACCCAAACTCTCTGGGATAATGTCCAGCACCCCAGCTTCATGTCTCTTTCTAGGCAAAATCTTTCCAGGGGATATATTGTTTAGTTTAAATTTAAATTGTTCCTTTTGAGAACTCTGGGATGAGTGGTAAGACCACAGATAATGCAAAGCCATGGTGTAGAATCACTACAAATTTCTAAAACAGCATTTTGAAAGCTATAGACACCATCATTAACCTTTCCCTAAAACACCAGGATGTGCCATTGAAGAGACTTTTCCTGGCTAGTGTTACTCAGTACCATCTGTGTGGCGGCTACAGCTCAGCATGTGCGGTTGTGACATCTGGGTCTTGTCTAAGTTCTGATGTCAGTGTGTGTGGAGTCATTGCTATCTAACTGAGCTTCTTTCATCTTTAATATGCAGAGGGAAGATGGCTTCCCTGCTGTCCACAGTTCTTGATCATTTAATGGAGTCATAGAAAGGATCCAATGCCTGCATAAGGAAGGTTTCAAGGAATGGAGGAATGAGTGAATGAATGAATGACTCCATGAGGGCATGATGTTTCAGGCAGAAAGGCTGTTTTATTAAGGATGATTAGAAACAAATGTTGGATCTTTTAAAAAAATGAACCCCATAATGTGTGAGGGAAGGCCCCTGTGAAGTGGAGCCCAGTGTGGCGGTATCAGCCTTCCAGGAGAGCACTCTGCACGGCTGGTGTCTGTGCTGACCCTCTGCTCAGTCTGTGGGTGCCTGGAATGACATCTTGGTAATCCTCATTTGGGTTTCTCTTTCTTTCTTTCCTCATTGCATTGTTGGATTGGAACAGCCAAGGAGCAGAATTTGGTGACAGCTTTTGGGTTTGACTTGCCAGTGAGCCTGCTTGGCAGTGCATGGGTTTCTGTGGTATAGCTGGCCAGTGGCCTTGAATTTCTTCTGGTTCAAATGCTCTCTTGCATGTGGCGTCCCATAAGTCAGTGTGTGTGTGTGTGTGTGTGTGTGTGTGTGTGTGTGTTTGCTTGCCTGCATGCACATGTGGAGAACACCAAACTCTGGGTTCTTGGTCTCTGGAGATATTAAACCATCTTTACACCACCTTTGAGTACTGTGCAAAGCACCATTCTCAGTGCTACCAGTAATGCAGAGATATTGAAGTTCCATGGCCTGCAGAAATTTACAGTCTCTGTTAGGCAAATAAAACACACAAATATGGTTAATCAACCCAATCCTATTTACACCAGTCAAGTTTCCTAGTTGTAGGCCTTAGAAATCAACTCTGGGTAATTTAAGCAAAAAATGAAGTTTATTTGGAAGATTAGAGGGCCAGACTTAGAAAATGGAAATAGCCAAGGATCTGGAAGTAGAAACAATCTTTGCCATCAATGAACACACCATGGTTACCGGACAATCTCCACCATGACAGGCCACCTTGAACGCAAGTCTATCATTCACTGAATAGATGATCTCTTAGGAGCCCACTATGTGGCTAGCAGTTCCAGAAGTGTGAGTTCAGGTTGGAACCCATAGGATACAACTCTCCATCTCTATGAAGCTGGGACTCTCTTCTACCTGCTCTGCTTTGGCCAAATTTGAGTACAAGGTCTCTTGCTCTGGCTGTTCTGTGGCTCCTAGTGACATACTGTTTTTTTTTTTTTTTATGACTGGGAACTGAAGTCATGACCTCATGCTTTCCAAGCAGGCACTGTGCCACTGAGCCATACCACCCTTCTGCCCCAGTGACATCCTTTAACTCAGGAAGAGGATGTAGACATTGAACTGCTAAAAAAATGAGAGCTTTCCATCCTATGCTAAGTTCCCAGCAAAGTCCAAAAATTAACATGAAAGTAATAGGTGGAGGTGAAGCTTTGCCCTAGGTGGGATGGCCTGATAGGCCTGCTTCCAAGTGGAGTGACATGGCGTGGTCATGTGTCTAGAAGGAACTAGGGAAGATAGTGATCTCCAGGGAAGGGTGTGTCTAAGCATGCTGCATGCTCACTGTGTCAGGAGAGTTTCACAGAATGTGACTGTGAAGACTACCTAGAACAACATGCCCATCCTTGAAGGACTAGGAAGAAGAGAGTTTTGCAAGTGACTGAGATCATGGACTATAAAGAGTAATTTTAAACTGGTGGAAGGAACTGGTCACATACACCCCATCCCTACTTAGGATCAGCAGGTGCATCTCCTATCAGAGGCCGAGACCAGAATGCTGTCCAGTGACCAGCATGCCACTGAAGAATACATGGAAGGTCCAGAAATGAGTGTGCCTACAAAGGAACAAGAAAAGCATTGTGGTGGTTGATACATTGTGTCAGTTTGAGGAGTTTAGAAGTTTAACTAGGCAGGGGTGCCAGGGTCCTCACTTTGTAAACAGCCTCGTCCTGTGCAAGAGGAGGGCAAGGAGAAGATATGAGTGCTACACCGGCCCTAGGTAGGTATCCTGTGTACAATGTAAGAGAGAAAAACAGGGTTGCTTTCCCCTTTTTTGCTCTTGTTGCTTTTTCTGTCTTCTGCTGCTTTGTTCTATTGCCCCTCTGCCATGTCAAGCTGCCTTGGAGCCAGCTGATTATGGACAGAAATCTCTGTGAACTGTGAGCTAAATAAACCTTTCCTTCCTTAATTTGGGTGTCAGGCATTTTGTCTCAGAAACAAGAGAAAAGTAACTAACACAGAATTTGGTACCAGGATTGGGGTCATTGCTGTGACTCTGTGACCTGCCTATGTGGCTCAAGAGCCTTTGGGAATGGCTTGTGGGAAGAGTTTGGAAAGTTTCATAGATGCTGGCTAGAAAGGAAAGCTGGAATGTGTTAGGCTTTCTGTATAAGAGATTCTGATCAGAGCTCAGAAGGCTAGAAAGCTGATAGAAATCCTGCCAATAAAGACCAGGCTCAGGGGGTTTCTGCTGGGAAGAAGCACTGCATTGGTTGTTGGACTCAGGATGATGTATGTCATGGCTTGACAGAAAGTTTGTCTGCATTTTGCTCATGTCCAGAGACTTTGTCTGAGACTGAGATTAAGAGGAGCTGACTAATTAAACTGGAATAAGAAATTTCAAGGCAGCTGAATGTAAAGGCTGTGGGATGGCTGCTGCTAGGGATTTTTAGCTAGATATATGTTGAGAATCACAAACATAGAGCCCAGCAGGACAATTTAAAATGTTGTGAGTTTGGCCAGAACAGAAGCTCCAATAAAGCTGGGGATTGAAAATATAGAGTTGAAGAGATCTTGATTGCTGAAAAGGAACAGGAGAATATAAAAGAAGACCTGAGGGCATCACAAGAAATAGCAAGTCTCTACCCTTTGCAGCCTCAAAACTGCAAAGGTGAAAGACTTTGCTTTGAGAAGAAAGTTGCAAAGCACCATGTTCCAGAATGGATGCAGCATAGAAAATTTGTTCCTCAGAATTGAATTCAGTGTTCCCAGTAATCCAGGCACTCAACCTCTACAGCCAAGAGACAGGAAAGGCTGGCTACTATTCCACTTGGCAGCAGACCTTGGCATTATCCACATGATTCTGGTTTTAGGCACATGCAGAATGCAAGAGTTGTGAGGTTAAGAAATCTTCCACCCTGATTTCGGAAGACCTGAGAAGCCAAGCAGTGTGCCCCTGAGAGGGCAATATGTGAAGCTGTGAATGTGAAGCAAAAGGTGCAGTGGATACTCCAGAAGTTTGGAAAAGCCAGAAATGTGGATTGTCTAAGAAAAGCTGCAAGAAGGGAACAAAGTGGGCCTAAGAAAGAATCCATGGGAGCTACAACCACTGAAAGTGCTGTAGGAGTGGAGTCATTCAAGCCCTTTAGAGCTCACAACTTGCCAGAAATTGCCTCAGCTGTTTGCCCTTTTGGATTATGGATTGGTTTTGGTCCCATTCCTTTATATCCCCCTGTTTGTAACTTTTGGAATGAGAATGTTTATCTTTTGCTATTAATGTTGGAATTGTTTAATTTTTCATTTGTACAGGAGTTTGCAGCTAAGAGTTTGCCTTACATCTTGGAGGAGACTTGGGACTTGGATTTTTCAGTAATGCTGAAATTGTTAGGACTTTAGTAACTCTTACAGATAGACTAACTGCCCTTTATATAAAGGGATATGCATGAGTCACTGGGGGGCCAGGGGCAGAATCTTATGGTTCAAATGTAATATAATGCTGATAGACTTAATACTGGTTCTGAAGGATTGTTAAACCTGAGTTATAATGTTCAAGTTGTGAAATGATAAGAATATACATGTCTTTGTATTGGGAAACTGGTTTAAAAAATGTGTGTGGTTGCCAAGTTGACAAGGGGTGGATTGTAATGGTTGATGCACTGTACCAATTTGAGAAATTTAGAAGTTTAACTAAGAAACTCAGCAGAGGGCCAGGGTTCTCACTTTGTAAACAGGCTCATCCTGTGCAAAAGGAAAGCACAGAGATGATATGTGTGCTACACCTGCCAGATGGGTGTAACCTGTTTACAATATAAGAGAGAAAAAGAGGTTTGCTCTTCCCCCCATTTTTGCTCTTGTTGCTTTTGCTGTCCTCTGCTGCTTTGTTCTATTACCCCTCTGCCATGCCAGGCTGCCTTGGAGCCAGCTGATTATGGACTGAAACCTCCATGAACTGTGAGCTAAATAAACCTTTTTTTCCTTAATTTGGGTGTCAGGTATTTTGTTTCAGCAGCATGAGAAAAGTAACTAACATAGGCATATAATGTCATCAGAAAAGGAAAGGCAAGAGACAGATAGTGTAATTACATCTTTGTGTCAATTTGCTCTTCTGTAAAATGAAAATGCTAGATACCGTGCTGCCAAAACCAGCTGAATGTTGATAGTGAACTGAAATAAGGCTAATATGAGAAGTAGGACACAGGCTATGGGAAGGAATAGAATCTGGTACTACAACCATGATTAACTGGGTGTGCCACCTTAGGCAAGTCATTTAAGTTTTCTGAGTCTATTTGCTTGTCAGTAGAAGGAAGATAGTAATTCTTATCAGATGAAGACTAAAGGATATAATGTATGTGTAAGTTCTTTATAAAGTACCCTGCTAATATAAGGAATTAGACTTATTCTCCTTTAATAAATATGTATGGCTGTTGTTATCAGTCAAATGCAATGAAGAACCTTGAAGATGTTCCTAAGTAGCTGAGTCCAATGGTCACGTTTCTTATGTGACACTCAGGTTGCTTGCCTTCAAAATCAGCCAGCCAGTGACCAGAACCCTTTAAGCCATACTCTCCGTGGGCCAGCATGAGGTAATAAATTTTTTGTGTTGGTTTGAGGAAAAGCCCCAGCAACAAAGACCAATTTATTATCTTAATAAATCACAAATTGTTCCTGCAGCCTCTTCCTAAGACTGTGCAAAACATTACAGTCTGCAAAGAAGGGAGAGTCTGGTTGGATCTGAGCCAAATTGTGTCCATCCGGCTGGGAAAGGCAGACACACCCCAGCTGACCACATGAAACAGTCTCTATGAAATGCAGATGTTTGGTAGGCTTGCTGCTGTCCTCCATCATTTAAAAGACTTCCATGGCTGCTATGTGCTTGCATACTCCTTCCTCTCTAGCTGTTTGAGTTGATGGATTGAGAGGGCACTGCAGGGTGTTTGGGTGGTAGTGTATTATGGTGGCTGGATTTTTTTTTTAATGTTGGCTGTTCAGTTTCACTCCTGTAAAGTCCTACCTGCATAACTCATATTTAATTTTAAAATTAAAATGAACTAAAATTAATTTTGTTTGGGGAATTCCACAGTTTCCTCTTGAGATAAATGGAAACACCATGGGATAACGTAAGACTGAGCTTGGGAATTGCTGCATTGGAGTGCTGTGCTAATGAGGTGAAGGTCAGAGGTTCAATCCCCTTGTGAAGGGAGCAGTTAATTTCACTCTGCCTCATGGCCTCAGATTCCACCCTTAACCCTAACCATCTGCCTGCATGAGGAACTGCTGGTCACCAACCGGACAAAGCGAACTAAAAGGGCTAGACCCATGCAAATCTGTCAGCGCCATTGGAAATACAACTGAAAGCATGACCCATAGATAATGTGCCAGGATTTTACATTTTGCAGACTAAAGCACTATTATATTATTGCTTTATGTAAGAGTAAACATACAGACAGGTCCAGTGACTCAGATGTCATGAGTTACAAGATCTCCAAGGCATTACTCTTAACTCCTAAGAGTTTAGATAACTGATAAAGAGGAAGCTTAATAAACTGTGGTCACATAGTTGATTTTGGTTTATCCTTATGATGGGGATAAATGGGGTGGATATCTCTGAGCAAAAGATAATACAAATATCACTTGTATTTAGTTTGAAATAGATGATACAATTCAGGGACAGTGAATTGCTCTCCTTAATTATGCTTTTCTTGCAACAACAGTAATGTTAGTTTGTATTCCCTGAACATGCTGACTGATGGCAGGAAAATGAGCCAAAATGCTCAGCTGGATGAGGAACAGAGGAAGTCCAAGATTAAGCATTTGTCAGAGATAATCCATAGAACAGAGATAATCTATCTCTATAAATCAAAAGCCAGCTGTATCCTGCTAATTATTGATTTACCATTGTCCTGGTTAGAAAATAGAATTTCAGGTCATTTTATTTTCTCTAGTTCTCTTCTCTGTCTTGTGTTTACAGGCATAACTCAGTGCTGAAGATCAGTCTAAGGTCTGTTCTGGCCAAGTCATCCCTGGCCTTTTCTGTCTTGGGTTGTCTGTAGCACTTATGGTACATGCTAAATTGTGGTCATGTTCCCTCAGTGACTGAGGATAAGGTTCACATTTTAAGGCTTTTATATGTCTCAAGGGGCCTAGCACAGTACTCAACTTCCAGTAGATGCTTAATAATAGCATTCCTATTGACTGATCTCAGTAAGGAGTTTTGAATAACAAAGAGTTACTTCCTTCTTCCCTAATCTGACAAAATTTAGCAATCATCCATGGTAAAAACTCTCAGAAAAACAGGAATGGGGGAAGCTTCCTCTACTTGTGAAGAAGTATTTATAAAATCCTACAGCTAAAATTACATTTAATGGTGAAAGACTAAATGCTTTCCCTGCAAAATCAAGGAAAGGTAAGAATGCCCATTTTACCATTCCTACTTAACATTCTCCTGGAAGTTTCACTAGCACAATAAAGTGAAGAAAGGAAATATAAGCATGTGGTTGGAAAAAAAATAAAGCTTTTCTTATGTTTGCAAACATAGACAATCCTAAGGAATTCACAAAAAATTGCCTTGCAGAATAAGTAAGTGAGTTTATTAAGGTTGTAAGATAAAAGATAAACATACAAACTCAATTGTATTTCTGTACATTAGCAATAAACACGTGGACACCAAAATTTTAAATATAATACCATTTATGCTTACTTAAAAAAGAAAAGAAAATACACGCAAATCTAAAAAAAACCCACACACACACACAAAAATTAGGCACCTGTGCACTTAAAATGCTGATAAAAGGAATTGAAGATCTAAATAAATGAAAAGATAGTACCATATTTATGGATTAGAGGATTCAACATAAAAATTTGTTGATCTCCCCAAATTGATATATGAGAGTTCCTATCAAAATCCCAGCCATATTTTTGTAGATCTAGACAAGATTATTCTAAAATTTATACAAAATGGTAAAGAAATTGAACTAGTTACAAACTTTTGAAAAAGAAAAATGAAGTAGTAGAAATAATTAAGATTTATTTTCTAATTATAGTGATTGACACTGTGTGGTGTTAGTGAAGGGATATATGCATAGACCAGAGGAGCAAAATAGAAATAAAACCACATAAACATTTCCAATTGATTTTAGATAAAGGTGCAAAGATAGCCCAATAAAAGAAAGATCATCCTTTCCACAAATGGTACACAAGCAACAAATGTTCATAATCAGACAAAAAGAGGTTCAATCTAGTCTCTCAACATATACAAACAATTAACTCAAAATGGTTCACGGACTTAATGGAAAAACACTATGAAACTTACAAGAAAAAAGGAGAAAACACTTAAAGCCTAAGGCTAGGCAGAAAGTTCTTAAATAAAATGCCATAATAGGAGAAATGGAAAAATTAAACTTTATCAGATTTTTAAAATTTGCTTTATGAAAGAGGATAAAAAGACAAGCAACAGACTGGGAAAAAATACCTGCAAACCACCCAACAAAGCACTAGCATCTAGAAATCATTAAGAATTCTAAAACTCAACAGTTTAAAAATAAAAAAAAAAGCACAATCAAAAGACATAATGAAACATTTAACTGAAGAGAATACATAAATGGCAAAGTCTATTAAAGATGCTCAAAGTTATTAGACACTAGGAAGATACTAATTAAAACTATCTTGAGCTATTACGTACCTATCAGAATGACCAAAATAACAAATAGTAGTGCTGGGGAGGATGTGGAGAAACTAGATCATACATTACAGGAGGAAATGTTAAACAGTATGGCTTCTCTGGGATAGGTTTGACAGTTTCTTATAAAACTAAACCCTACAATCCAGCAGCATACCCCTGGACATTGATCCTGGAGAAACAAAATGTATGTCCACACAAAAATCTGTATGTGAATATTTCTAGCAGCTCTATTTGTAACAATCCTAAACCAGAAACAATTCTGATGTCTTTGAACAGGTGAGTAGCTGAATATGTTTTAATCCATCCACATCATGGAATAGTATTCAGAGATGAAAAAGAACAAGTAATTGACACCTACAATAACCAAAAGACTCTCAAGAGAACTGTGTGGAGTGAAACAAATCAAGGTTATACCCTGGATGATTCTGTTTACATGACATTCTTGAAATGACAACATTATAGAAATAGCAGGTTAGTAGTGGTCAGGAGTTATGGATGGGCAAGGAGTGGGAAAAATAAAAGAAAACGAGTGTGGCCATACTAGGGCAGCTCCAGGGCCATCATGGTGACTGAATCAGTGTCAGCATCCTGCTTGTGTTACTGTGTATCAGAGTTGAAGATGTTCGCACTGTGCGAAACAGGTGTCTAGAAATTTGCTATTTCTTATAACAGCATGTAATCTGCAACTGTCCCAAAATGAAAAGTTTAAGAAATAATCTTATCTTATTAAAAGACAACCAATTTGCTGGAGAGCTGTCACACCCCAGAGATAGATCTGCTGAGTACCCATTATCAGCTGTGTGCTGGGCTCCCTCTTGTACTTCTCAGACAAAGCAAGAGGCACCCTGGAGTCGGCAGCCTGGGCTGGGATTGGCATAGAAGTAGCCTAGTTAGTGGGATTTGTCACTGTGGGAGCTCTGGGGTTTTGCAGCCACCACGAGGTTATGGATACAGGGTGGGAGGTTCAAGATGGTGTCAAGGATCACAGGGACATCAGAGGGAATGGATCAGCAAATAAGGAAAACATCAGACATCTTAAAGGAATTGTTCATCAAGAATAAGGGCCAGGCACCCATCTGGTGAGTCAAAGCTGGGGTTTGGTCATACAACAAGATTAGTGTTGCTCCCAAGCTGAGCAGAGGCAATGAGAGGTTATAGGACAATTGGAACACACTGGGTTAATCTTCAGTGACTGGACGTCTGGCTCAGGAATAAAGACACATGGCTGGTGTTCATGAAATACCCTGATCACAGCCAAGGGTTTCAGTCTGGGAAGTGCTGCAGAGCTGGTAGCTGCTGGGCCTGCTCATGCAGGGTGTCAAACAGAACCACAGGCCAGGAGAGGACAGGACTCTGGACCTTGGTTCCAGGGAGAGTCAGAAAGTCTACGACATCCTTGTGGTTCCTCTGTCCTTGGAGTCCATGTCTCCATGATGGTCCTCCTGCCTCTGTGCAGCACCTGACTGGCAAAACAGGCTTCTTATATGGATGAAGACATCATCATATTGGAGCTGGAGGGTCATTTTCATCCTCTGAATAACTATCTGCTTCTGTGACAGATGGCAAGACTGCATCTTCCAGTCTGCTTGGGGACTCCTAGTCCCAGGAGTTCTCCAGTGAACAGGCCCTCTCTTCCTCTTCCTCCCCTTTGATGGAGGCTGAATGATGGGTCAAGTGAATGATGGGTCAAGGGCCACTCATGCTTTGGAAAATGACAGTCCTGAAGCCTGGGTGACATGGAGACCATCAATTCCTCCAGCATGTGTTTGTTACATGTTGGGCAACTATGCCTAAGGGTGACTATGGGTGAACAAACCATGCTCCCTGCCTTTCTGCAGCCTGCCAGCTAAAGACTCTCAAGGCAGCCTTAGTGAGAACATAGGTGCAACAGAACAAGATGAACCTCCAAGGAAGAAGGTTTACATAAGACAGAACTTCATTTCTCTTGTGTACAGGTTCAAGAGTAAGCAGTTGAGAGCTGGTTGCCTTTCCTGCTGTTACCCTGACATTCAGAGTTTGTGGCTCTCATCTAGTTATCCCAAGCCTGTTCACCACTGCATCCATAGTCCAGTGTGGGAAGGAGGAGGAAGGTTAGAGAATGGCAGGCTTCAGCCACTCCCCTCAGAGGTCAGAGGCCACACAGATGTCAGTTCACTCTCTTCTTCTGAAGATTACCCTATGTCAATGCCAACTGCAAGGACTGTAGCAGGGGAAAGGGCTCTTGATGAAGCATCCAGGTGCCCAACTACACTTTCAATCACAATTGAAGAAGTGGGGTGTGATATAGAGGATGGGGGGAGACAAGTCTCTAATTGAGCAAGCAGGTGAGTAACAGGTGGTCCCAACTCTCAAAAAAGAAAAAAAAAAAAAAAAAAAAAAAAAAAAAAAAAAAAAAAAAAAAAAAAAAAAAGCAAAGGAGTGATGCAATGCTGAGTGGCAAAGAAAAAATACTACAACTACCCAGAGCGACAGGACAGGCGAAAACTGGGAAAGTGTCGAAGAACAGGGGACATTGGCCATTGGCTCCAGGATCAGGCTTTGGAATACTTAGGAGTTGCACAGACATCACCTGCTGAGATAAGCAGCATCTACCCATACAGCAGCTCCTGGGGAAAGAGGGGGAGGAGCTGGAGGCAAGTCCAGCAGGCAGGTGAGTTCACAGATCCTCGTTCTACCCATGAAGTACTCCATGTCCCATGTTCTGAGTGTTTGCGTTTCTCTCTGCCCCTCATTACCTGTCCTCTTTCCTGGTGTGGAGGTGCCCCAGAAGCCTGAATCCAGTCCTCAGCCCCAATTCCACTTCAGAAGCTGCCAGCAGCCTGGGGAACCAGCCCCAGGATGATCAGGTATCTGTGGGAAGGCCACAGAAGCAGGGCAGCCAGTTCATCATTGTCACTCACTTCATTCCCACGGAGCACTGGTGAGATCATCGCTCATCAGCTGGAGGCAGGCTGGCAATTTATCAGGGGTCACTTACTAAATTAACATGGAACTGAGATGAAAATGTGTCACCGTCTGATGCTTAGCGCCAAGATTGTCCTCCACCACCTGGCTTCCAAAGGCAAGTGATGACCTCCAACTGCAAAAAAAACAAAAACAAAAACAAAAACAAAACAAAACAACAACAACAAAAAAAAAAAAAAACAAAAGAAGAAGAAGAAAAAAAAAAAGAAAAAAAGGATAGGCACTATGAGGGCTCTACTCCAGCACAATTCTTGTCTAGAACAAGCACCCCCAAGAGTCTTCACCTGACTTTGGAACCTAAGTTGGAGTTCCCTGATCCTACTCTATAGCTCTCTATGATTGCCCCTACCACATAAATCTGTGTTTGTTTTGTTTGTAACTTGTTTCTTGTCTAACTCTCCTTTATGCAATAGGTATAAGGATGGAGATGGGAATGTGTCTCAAAGACTAGCATGCTATCAAGTCTACAATAAGCTCTCAACTTGTTTACCCTACAAGTAGTTACTAAGTGTCATTCACCTACGACATACTTTGCTGAATTAGTACTAGGCATCAAACTGGACTATGTGACCATATCAATTTCCTGTTGTTGCTGTAAAAAGTTGTTACAAACTTAGGTGTTTAATACAACTAATGCTGACTCTTGGAAGTGAAATATCAGCATCACTGGGCAGAGGGCAAAGTGTTGGCAGTGCTGGCTCTTTCTGAAGGTTCTGAGGGGACAGTCTATTGCTTTGCCTTTTCCAGCTTCCAGAAGCTGCCAACATTCTTTGACTCCTCACTGCCACCTCCAGCTTCAGTGCTAGGTGTGTGACATCTGGAGATGATTCTCTGGCCTCTACCTCCATTCACTCTTGTGTAACTCTGACCTTCTGCCTTCTCAAAGCCCCTTGTGATGACATTGATCAGTGAAGATCATCCAAGATTATCTCCTCATCTCGCGATCCCTAATTATCCCTAATTATTATAGATTATTATTATTATTACAGATCCCTAATTATTATCCCTAATTATTAATATCAACAAAGTCCCTACACCATGCCAGGGAATATATCCATAGGTTCTGGGATCAGGACCTGCTCACCTGTGAGGGCCCAGTATTCAGCCCACTGCTGTGACCTATGTAACACACAATTTGCAAATCTCTGAGGAAAGAACTTTCCTAAATTCCTGTCTCAAAATATTTTGGTAAATCATGCATCCTACACTTTAGAATCACATCTTTCTCAAATGGGCAGCTTGCTTTCTCATCAGGTCAGCATGTTTGTGAAGTGTGTGGTATGACTGCCCACCTAGGAGCTGCAGGAGCCCTTCTGGCATGGGTTCGATTGTTTCCCTCAAAAGATTCATTGTTAGTCTGACCTCAGTACCTGTGAATGTGGCTTTATTTGGAAACAGGGTATTTCAAGATGGAATCAAGTTAAGATCAGAGTCTTCTGGATTATAGTGGACCCTGAATCCACTGACTAAGGGGAGATTTAGAAGCAGATATGGAGAGGGAAGATGGTCAGGTAGGTGACAATAGAGGCTGAGACTGGAGAGATGAGGCTGTAGACCAAGGAATGCAAAGGGCCACCTCAGACCAAAAGCTAGAAGAGACAGGAATGATCCTCCCTCACCTATATCTCTTGGTGGGAGTATGGTCCTGTACCACACTGACTGTGGATTTTCAACCTTCAGAAAAGAGAAAGGGTAGTGTCTGTTGTTTATGCCACCTGGTTGGGGGGAGTTTGATGCAGCAGCCCTGGGAATCTCACACACGCTCTCCTCCTGTGTCGCCAACCTGTCCCTGTGAGCTCTATGAAGTCCCTATGAAAACACGGTTAGGCCACTGCAGAGTGCTCCTGCTCCCCAGGCAGTAGCCCTTCATCTCACTATCTTGGCCACAGGGCCGCAGGAAAAGGCTCTGCCATTGGGAATGAGCCATCACCCCCCTCGCCCAGACTGCTCTCTCCGTCAGACTCAAAGTCACCACTGTGAGTTCAGTGTTCTTCTTATTTCTTGGAAAGCACCTTCAGAACCAGTTCAAGAAAAACAAACTGTGAGGTTTGTGCAGGATCTATTTAAAGTAAATCATCGGTTCTAGTTCCAATAACAAACCAGAGGCCAGTTGGGTCTTTGGGACAAGAGTAGAGGAGCTGAGCATGTGTGCGTAACTGCAGGGCGGGCAGGTCCCCACGCACGTCGCCTGGCTTGCCCCCTCCTTCACTGGGCAGCTGCCTCTGCAGTTGCCTGCCAAGCACTCTGCCCAAAATGGACACAGAACTGCACAGTCACCAAATATGAATCTGAAAGCAGATTTGATGTAAAAGTTACCATTTTGGTGTGCTTAATGGGAGTGTTGTGAGCCCAGGTAGGCCCTGTTATCCAGAAACCCCAAACTGCTTGGTTATAGCAGGATTTATGCATGCAAATCCTCCTCTAGGACTCTAAGAATGCAGAGTCAATGAACGGTCCAAACCTGCAAGCACAGCAGCTGCCTGTGCCCGGCTGGGCTTAGTCTGAGCCAAGTACTTCTTCTATTCCGATGTTGGCGAGCTCTCCTCTGTGGGTGGTGGTAGCTGAGTGGACCAATGGACTTATTCTTCACCCATCCATCAACTCTATTTGAGCACCATCCTATGCCAAGCACTGGCAATACACTGTTGAACCCATTTCTCCACAAATATCCTTTAAAGAGGGAAAGTCAAATAAAAAAGTAAAAACCGAAGCTAGGCAAACAAGTAAATAAAATAATTGTTACAAGGGAGCTCAGTAGCTAAGACACAGTTCAGAGAATGCCCTTCTGAAAAGGTTACGCTCAAGCTGAGAATTAAAGGAAGTAAAGGGGTCAACCAGGCGAACACTTGGGCAGCAAGAAGAGCACGTGTGAGGGTCCTAAGGCTGGAAAGAGATCCATCAGTTTTCAAAAGGCTGAAAGAAAACAGGTGTGGCGGGAGTGCTGAGATCACTGGAATCTCAGGACCAGAGCAGGCTGGTGGGGCAATCAGGACCACATCATGCAGAGCTCTGCCTCATGTTTGGATTTGATTCTGTTGCAGTGGGACGGGGTTTAATGAGATTGTGCGTGACATGACATAGTCTTCCCCTCAATCTTCTTCTCCTCTCTCTTCTTCTCATTCTTAGAAATCACTTGTACAGCTAGGTAGAGAGCAGGTTAGACATGCACACGAGCACAGGGTTGAAGTGGCAGGGACTTGGGCTGAGACGGTGACAGTGGCAGGGAGGAGAAGTTCCTACCAGGTATGTGCTGGACATAGATGGGCAGGGCTTGCTGGTACATGGGCTGGTGAAGAAGTGGGTTTGGCAGAAAGGTCTCAAGTGGTTGACCATGCCTGCCCTTTCTCAGGGGCATTTGTCCCACCACGGAGTGGCACACCCAGGTCATAGGCTCCTGGGGACCCTGGGGAAGCTGCTCTGGGATGGCTCTTGGCACCCTGCTCAAATCTTGCTGCTTTAGCTTAGTTGTGTAGCTCTGTCCTCTCTGGAGCTCACCAGGGCCTGGTGTGAGATACCCCAGGATCCTTACTTTTCATGTGGCAGGCAGCGGTTTTTCCAAATTTGATTGTTTCCTTTGTATATAATAGGGTCACCCTTCAGTTTTTAACTGTCAGAGAAAATCCTACCTGTGAGTATCTTCCTGCCCACGGCTGGGCTCTTCCTAGAATGGATGGAGAAAAATTAAGACCTGATTTGAAGCATTTACCAATGTCTGTGTTATAAATATTCCCAGCATGGCCTCTTTCAAGCTATGTACAGTTAACTGACTCAAAGAATTCCTAAGCGGTTAGTGCTCATGGGAGCCAGCTCAAGGATGGAATTGTATGACCATTGGACTGGAATGCAGAGCCAAGAAGTGTCCCTAGCCTCTTAACATGTGTAATGGCCCAGGTCACAGGCAGAGGCTCCAGGAAACATTGGGGAAGATCTGGGAAGTCACTCAGTGACTCACTGTAGACTCCAAGTGCGTCTGGATAAGTTAGCTGAGAGACAGCACTGGCTTTGCCACTCATTGGTTCAATGATGGTGGGGAGTCACCTAACCTTTCTGAGTCTCAGCCCTCACATCCTCAAATGAGAGGGAGAGGGTCTCTAATGCTTCCACACAGAGTGTTTCCAGTCTCGCGACTCAGGCTGGTACCAAGTCTCCTGAAGACTGTTCCTAACCTGTGTGAGGAGAGGCAGAGACAACTCAGTGAAGAGTAGTGGTGAGACCAGGTAGCTGGGTGGACATGGGGAAATGCAGATGAACCCAGGTATATGGAGATGCGGCACCCAAGGTTGCACCAACATGGAAATTTCCCTGGCTATGTGCAGTATTTTTTGTATTTCTCTGGGCAGTGAGACTGTGTATAATAGCTGCAGAGTCTGCCCCTTCTACAAGTGATGAAGGACTGCTTAGAATGTCCCTACTCCTCCTATAAGTTAACACCAACACAGCTCTGTGACTCATCCAGGAGCTGTTTGACCATTCCTAGCAACCATGGGAGCCACGAGAGGCCATGAAGGGAGATGTTGACATTCCCCCTAGGATTGGAGTCACCCCCCTGCAATCAATTGTCCCCACCTCATTCATTCCACCTCTTTCTCATGTGCACCCTGAAATATTTTCTCATCCTGTAATTGGCATACCTGATCTCTACAAAATGAGTACCTCTATTTGAAGCCGCAGAGGCTGGACAGGAGACTTGGAGATATTTAAACAGCAGAGATTCAGGGCTAACTTTCCCTTCCTTGCTGTCCTCAGACCTTCTTCACACACTGGAGACCTACCTAGACTGTTGATGCATGAACTACTGAGACATCCTTGTTCAAGCTCTTGGCACCTTACCTGGTTGAATGTGCCTTTTCAAAGTCAAGATGTTCTGGGTTTTTTTTTTAGAATGAAAAATATGAAAATATCCCAAAACAGAAAAGAGTACTAGGGTAACCATATAAAAACAACTTAAGCTGAGAAAATAACCCAGTCCTGCTTAGTCCCAAAGAAACCTTGGTTTCCATGGGACATTAGCAGAGCATGGAGCTCTTGGCTGGGGTGAGGATGGGATGCTTGCTTGCAGTCCAAATAAGCAAACATCCTCCAGAATCAGCATCTATGTCCCACAGGCCAAGGCTCCAATTAGCTTCCTGTTTTCAGCCCTCCCAGAAATATATCTCACAGACTTTATTTTCATCTCCCCACCTTGAAAACTCAGATTTGCAAGTGTGAGTACCTTCACAGGGAGACAGTCCCAACAGGCACTTGAGACGTGCGGGAAGGAAGAAATGCATCTCATCAGAAATTTTCCATTGCCGATGCTCTTTTTAAAGTCCCAAGATAAGTGGGTTTTTACCTATAGTATTAAAGGCTCCATTATTTTTCAGATATTTTTTGCTGCTACTAAGAAGCCAAGAAAATTGGTCATGCCCCTGGCCAGCTGATCCAACCTCGAAAATCTTCTGACCTTAATGAAAAGGCCCTAATTTTCTGTCTTCTTTAATAAATGTTTCTTCTCTTCTTCCTAGTGATGTTTAGCATGTTGGGTGGGCATTCCGGGTGGCCAGTTTTTGGTAACAGGCAGGGACACTTGATTCATCCAGATTCTTCCCACTGCCCTCAATCCAGGGTCTGTACTTCAGACACTACCCTATCTCCAGTCCAAAGAGCAAGTAAATTATGATGAGATTTTAATGTTTACACATATCTGCATAAATATATGCATGTGCTAAAAGACAAATTCTCCGAGGTAGTTTGAAGGGGTACATAAAACTAATTCAGGCGGAAAGCATTCCCTTGCTTTGTAGATGCTTCCATTCAGTCTTCCAGCACTGGAGAGAGAGAGAGAGAGAGAGAGAGAGAGAGAGAGAGAGAGAGAGAGAGAGAGAGAGAAAGCAACAAGGATGTGGACTGTAGCCAGGACACAGAATGTGCAGCTCACTTTCCTGAGGAATGAATTGCAGGCCCTCAGGCTGGAACAGGCAGGTGCTGTAAAGTCTGGCTGACAGGTCGACTTCAAGGTGATCTGCCTGCTGAGTCTTCACTCCTTCAGCTAAGCTCCCATCACACCGCTGGTGCCTACTAAAGGTAACTAATTATGACTAAGTGCATGAAGCAGGAGGGTCTTTGCACACCTGTAATTACTACCTGGCAAGTTGCTGCAGAAACTGGGAGTTTCCCAGAGGGCCAGTCATGCCATTTCTGGAGAAGTTAAGTCAAGATGGAAATTCAGAGTAAGATCTAGCCCGAGGAACCAGAATTAGAGTTTAGGTAGCGGGACATGTTTTGTCATTTGACAGGAACACTCACAGTCAAATTTCCCAAGCTCTTAAGCCATGAAAACCCAGTTGGAATGCTTACACATATCTCTAAGTGTCTAAACAAGGCAGAGTTGCGATGCTATCCCATAGAAATAGAGTACAAACCACGTGTGCCATTTAAGTGTTCTAGAGGCCACGATTGAAAAGAAACTGAAGAGATTAATTTTAATAATATATTTAACTAATTTGACCTAAAATATATGACTTCACCATGTAATCAATATTAAAAAATCATTAGTGAGCTATTTTGTATTTTTCCTGGGCAAAGCGTACCAGCTCTGGGTGTGCACTGTGTGTGCAATATTCCTCGTGTATACCTATGTGGTCCATGGTTGTGCATGTTGGACACACACTGAAGAGCACCTGGCCCAGCGTACACATCCTATAATCATGTCACATACAATGAATGAAGCGGCCGTGAAAAATTTTCTTTAACCTAAAATTCTAGTGTTCTTCATAAAACAAGGATTTCCAAAAATGGCTTTTAATCAGCACCAAGCAGGTCTCAAACCCAGACTTGGCTGGTACATTCACTTGCTGATAACAGCAACCAAAGTGTCCTGATTTGAGTTAATAATTTATTTCCCCCCAGAGTGGAAAAATAAGTAAGACTGGATTCTGACTGTTTCATCCGTTAGAGCCATGTGCCCACATGAGGATGAGCACGTTCGTGTTCTGTGCTCTCTGACCTGGACACAAACATGACCCTCAAAGACAACACAGCCCAAAGGTGGCTAAGCAGACCAAAAACACCTGGTAGCGCATGACCGAGAACACTTCCTGGACAGGAACCTACAGGCCAAGTCCAGAACAGTAGGCAGGAGCCCCAGGGAGGAAGGCAGGAGGGAGCAGCAGGCAAATGAGGTAGTAGGTACAGAAGCCTGCAGCTCCTGGCAAGGCAGGCAGGCATAGGTGTTGAGGACCTGTTCAGGGCGATCCCAGGAGCCAGGAGGGAGCCACCGATTGTAGTGTTCTGTCCAATTAAGATGCAGTCTAAGCCACAAATATGGCATGTTTTAGTAGCCCCGTTTAAAAAAAAAAAGTTGAAAGAAACAGGTCTGATTACCTTTACTAACATTCTATGTAGCCCATTTTGTCTAAAAATACTATCATTTCAAAATTCGAGATAGCTCACATTCTTTTTTACTGAGCCTTCAAAACAGTGCACAGGTCACATAGCCTAGCTCCACCTGGGGCGGCCGCTGTTTTATTGTTCCACAGCCACATGAGCAGGTGGCTGCCTTGTCTGGCTGCCCAGGTCTAGATGTGGAGTGTATAATAAATAGTAACCTCTGCTCCAGCTCTTGGGTTCAGAAATAGAGGTCAGGCCAGCTCTCAAGAAGAGCTAAGGATGAAATAAAGAGGCACAGTTACCTATCTCTCCCAAAGGGGCGCTGTAGCTGCGGCTGGGCTAGGGCTCTCCTGTGTGCTCCCCAGGGCGTCAGTGTAAATAGAGAGCTGTGGAACAGAGCCCTGAGGAGCGCTTGCTAAATTTTGCCAAGTGCCTGGGCACCAGATCACAAGGCTGACCCAGAAAATAGTGCATGCACCTGGGGGGAGGCGGAGAGTCTGTGAGGCCGCCCCAGGTCAGCCCCTCCACCCAGAGAGGCATGTGGCTGCCTAATGTGGAAATGTTTGGATGTGGGGCAGCTGGGCTCAAGAGCCTGTGGGGAGGAGGCCAGGGTGACAAGAACCAGCCACATGGGACAATGAAGGTGGGGAGTGTTTGCCAAGACCCCGGCAACATCTTTCCTAATAAGTCTGAGGTGTCTGAGGTCCCTTCTGAAGAATGGCCTATTCCCTACCCCCCACCCCAGCTTGTCTTCTCATAGGGCAAGGGAGAACAAGCCAAACGCAGCAGGGATTTGGACGCAGGCCTGCTTTCCCCTGACTTCCCTCCACACACCGGCCTGGGGGAAGAGGGTCAGTGCACGCTCTGCACATCCCCTGGGCCAGTGTCGCAGCCCTGCGTGGAGGAGGGCCCAGCGTGACCTCCCTCCAGCCTTTCTTCTTCTTCCTCCTCCTCCTCCTCCTCCTCTTCCTTGGAAAGGCACCGTATTTCAGAAGGAGGTCACTTCCCTGCTGCCAGAACCTCGGAATCACTATGTCCAGAGCCACTCCCCGCTGGCCACAGATCCTGGCCGCTAGGCCTGCGACTCAGGGAGAGGTTTCCTAGTTAGATGCCCCAGCCCTCTGCAAAGGGCATTTGGGATGACACCACATGTGTGTCTGGGTCAGGAGTGTTTTCAACTATGGCTCCAAGAAAGAACAGTGTGTGCAGTCACTCTGCGTCTCCCGGCAACAAAGAATGTACTGTAGATTAGCCTTCTTGGCTCACAGAACATTTTTTTTTTTTTAATTTTAGAAAAGAAGTGCAGCCTGATCTCTTTATAGGGTCCTGGAGCAAGGGTGACCAGACTGGAAAGCACAGAGCACCAGCGTCACCACTGTTCAGTGGTTTATGACCTTGGTTGACTAATAGGTCCTTGTAACATGATTACTGGAGGGGTTTTGCAAACTTCTGGACCCAGGTGTGGTTGAAGGTCAGCTGGGGAGGTGAGCGGGGAGGGGCTTTTTCTGCCTTTGGGAGAAGGTTACAAAGAATAATTTTCTTACCCCAGGATTTGTAGATGATTAACGTGCTACTTTCTGTTAACCAGAAAGTTAATCGTTATTCAAAGCACTCTTTGATAAGGGGTGGGGGGAGTGTAGAAAATGAACGTTAACCATTAAACCAGGAAAGTGCCATAAAAAATTAGGATGGAAACCCTTGAATATGAGAGAGGACTCCACTGGCTGGAGGGGTCAGCTGGGGAACCTGGAGGGAGGAGGAGGAGAGGGAAGAGGAAGAGAGGGAGCAGAGGGGAGGAAGGCCTTAAAAGTGCCTATGTGCTTAGAGCTGGACTTCTAGGCTACTTGATTTTTGCTTTGCTTTTCTCCTTTTCCTGGTTTTACTGCTTTAAGGAAATGGAGAAACAGTAGCAAAATCACAAACATAGGAACATTGCAAATAAAGCCAGTTTTATTGACGTTTTTGCTCCAGTCTCCCAGAGTGGAACCTATAGGACTCATTCCCCTGTGGGACTCATTGTTTCTCCAGTCTCTTTGGGGAGCAGGGGCTGCCCAGGCATAACTTGCTAGAGGAAATGAGGGTTGCAGTCAGGAGGCTAGTGCCAATGGAGACATGGGCTCTGTCTCCTCGGGGCTAACCTAGCCAGCTGGTGGGCATCTGCGAGTTGGAGGGAGCCCACCAGACACGTGGAGTGCGTGCATTCCCCATGTAGGCAGAGCAGTAAGAAGCACAGCCAGAACTCGGTGGTCACTGGCCTCAGAAATCAAACCCAGAATTCCGTGGGTTTTGACCAGAGAAAAAGTTTCAATGCTCAGAGCTGGTGTCAGTCTTATGGTAGTTCACAGATAGCGCAGGATCGCAAAATCTTCCATGGGCCTGTTTTGTATTTTTGTGCAGTTTAAGTGTTAATCATGGGCTGCAATGAGGCTGGTGGTGATACCACTAAGCCTAAAGCCATATATTAGCCCACCAAGTGGCTAATATTAGCCAACTAAATGTGAAATTCTAGGAAACAATCATAAATTATTTCTAATTACATTACAGTCCTACGTTGGTACTGGGTTGCTTTGAAACTCTGAAGTTGGTCTTTGACATATTTTGACAAGAAAATTTGGTCCTGGCTCTGGTTGTTTGGTACTCGATGCACAAGCTAGGATTTGTGGTCCTGTCATCAGTGCCACTGCCTTGTGACTTCCTAGGCTTTCCAGCCCAAACCATTTGTTTCGTACTTGTTGTTTTCCCTACTTGTCACACTTTCTAGAACCAATTAATGGTGAGTACCAATGTATGACTGCATTTTTGGGGAGCATGAAAGCCAGGACCTGCTTTTGAGGGGTTTCCAGGTCCTTATATAGATAAGAACACCCATTGCAAGTGTGGGAAATGCAACCTAATCAGATAAATTCGAAGACAGAGGGCACAGAGCAGTGCTGAGGCAGGAAGGCTGCAGCTGGGGAGAAAGAGTGAGGCAGGACAGAGAGAAAGGGTGGTGGGGATGTTTCGGGGAGAGACATTCGTGTAGACAGGTGCAGGCCTGCCTGTGAGGAGCTTGACACCTGGCTGCCTGTACACCCTGGCACCCTGGTCTTTGGCACAGGGAATAGCACTGAGAGGGAAGTGAGGTTGTCAAAGTGAGTCCAGGAAGGGGGACGGGAGAAGAGTATGGTGAGAAAGCTGAACCATTAGCATGAGCCAGCACATTCGTGTCTTTCCGTGATGCCAGGATTTATCAACTATCAATTGATTCACAAGTGACATCCATTTCATCAACTTTATCCCTCTGAGTATTTCTGGTTTCACTGGGAGTCAAGACCATGGCAATCCCAAGTACTTCGTTACATTTCAATTTTAATTTTTAACAACTTTTACCTACCTCAGTGCTCAAATCACCCAGCAAAGGACAATGTTTAGGTTACAGAAGGGTAAAGAATCTGTAGGAGGTGAAAAGCCAATACAGAAGCAGGTCACTGCAGGTGGTTGAGTATTGGATTACCCACCACATGACGTCAAAGTGCAGGGTCAAGGTGGCATTGGAGTGGGCAGTATCAAATGGCAGGGAAGAATCTTGCAAAACCGAGTCAGGGACAATTGGGAGTTTTTCCATGGAGAGCTCCTGGGCAGAGGCTGAGATGTGTACACCAGGTGGTCTATGATAAGGTGACAGGCCCGTGTGCCATGCTGTAGTTCAAGGAGCTTTTCCTTTTATTTGTCTTAGGTGAGAGGAACTTGGATCATTGCTTGGTGAAGGTTGCTTACTTGTACAAACAAGGTACCAAGTCATTCCACGTCATCACTTGGACCCAAATGGAGTAACTCAGGGCAAGCTGCATTGGGTAGGTCAGGGAAGGCACTGTGAGGTTACTAGGTGGCCTGGGGCAGTGACAGTGGCAGGGAAGGAAGGAGGGAAGCCAGAGTCATTGCCCTAGGGTGGGCTTGACCTATGTGGGCCTGAAGACTGAATATCAGAGGGAGGGAGACCCAGGAAGGTCAGAGCATGTACCTGAGCAGAAGAGGGATGGTGGGGGAAAAAGCATGAAGATTCTCATACTCCGAAAGTGGGGAAGCTGCAAAGGGTTCCTGCTATAGGGTTCTTGTTCTTATAAGGAGCCAGGTAAGTGAGGTGGGAGGGAAGACCAGATAGGGAAAACCTCAAATTCCCATCTCCTAGGAAGTTAGTGGAATGGTGAGGGAGATAAGGAGAGGTGGGGCAGGGGGTTACACAGGAGCCCAGGCAGGGATCTAACCTGGATCACGGGGTTGGGGAAAGCTTTCTGCAGCAGATGGCTTTGAACTGAGATGTAGGGGAGAGTGGGAAGGTGACCAAAAACCCCGGGTGGGGGGCAGCAGTTTGGGCAGAGGGAACAGCAGGCATCGAGTTCCGGGCATGGACTGAATCATGGGATTACGGATGAACAGCGGGGGACTAGATTGTGGGAGATGCAGAGTCACCAAGGCCACAGGTAACTGGGGTCTGGTTACATCTGAATTACATCCTGATGGCAATGGAGAGCTGCTGGTCGGTTTTAAGCAGGAGAATAATCCGATTTGTGTTTTAGAAGCATCTGTCTTCGTGCTGTTTGGAAACCTCTTTGGAGGGGGCTGTAGAAGGAGGCGGGTAGGGTGAGATACCAACAAGGGCAACCAAGGGTCTGAACCAGGGAGGTGGCCACAGGGAGAGGAAAGGTGGGTGGACGGAGGTCATGGCAGCTGATGGAGGAGTGGCCCAGGCTGCAGGCATGTCGAGAGCCGCTGTCTCAGGTGTGAGCACACCCTGGGTAAGCATTCATACCGTCATGTTGAGGAAAGGAACAGGGAAGAACACGTCTGGGGAGGGAAATGTGATTTATATATGGGGACATGGAGTTTTTGGTGATTATGAGCTATCCTTTGGTGCTTTCTGTTCACAGGGCAATTGGACATCAGAGTTTGATGCTCAGGAAATGTGGCTGGTTGTAGATATTTGTGGAGACCATGAGCATTTATAGCCAGGGCTGGAGACTGGTGTGATGTTAAGAAAGAACCAAACAGAGACAGGAGGGTTCCGTGTTCAGGGACCCAGTATTAAAACAGTGGACCATGGGCCTAGAGAGGGTGGATGAGTGTAGTCAGAAAGAGTCCTGGCAAGAGGCAATAGGGGTGAAGAGCGTGCAGTCAGAGGGGGAGAGCTCGAGGCCTGTTTTCTTAAAACAAGGCGGTTTTGGTGACCAGAGCACAGCTGTGGTTGCTGCCATGGGCATGGCTGAGGAAGGCTGTGAGGAGAGGTGTGTGTGTGTGTGTGCTCGTGAATGGAGACTGAAGACACAGGGACTGCTCAGGAGACCCTGAGGGAATAGTTTTTAGGTATAGGACTCAATGGGGATAGTGGGGTGGCTTGAAATGGACCCAGAGCACAAGCACAAAGATGGAGTGAGTGTGAGGGATATGGAGGGAACCAAGCTCCAGGAGGACACCTTACAGGGAAGCCCTCTCCCTCTCAGGGACTTACACAGGGTGCCTTTGGACCCACTTCCTTCATCTGGCCCCTGCAAGGATGCTAACCTGGGCAAGCCAGTTTCAGAGAAGGTATCCCCCAGAGCCACACTATAGGGGACCACAGAATGGCAGCTCATCAACTTATATAGGCAGAGAGAGATGCGACTCTTCTCCAAGGTATATTCCTGATAGCTCTGTAAATAAGGGCCTCAGACTCTCCATCTATTAAATGGGATAATAATTCTTGATATCTACTTTCCTCACTTGGATACTATGAATATAAAATGCTTCCCAAGTGCTTTGGACGCATATTAAAAGGAACAACCCAACATTAACACGCTCACGGCTGTATTTCCTTGGACACCAGTCAACTGAAATGGGTAATAATAAATCCTCCACCTATCTCTGTTGAGAAATTAAAAGAAAGAATCCCACAAGACTGTGGTTCCACAATCGTCTGCTTTATGCAATCTCTTTCAGGAAAAAGGTCTGAACATATATCCAGTGCTCACAGATGCAAGGGGTGTCTTCAGGATTCTTTTGGTTTTAGAAATCTCCTTCCTAAGCCCACAGAAGAGAAGAATGAGATCGGACTGAGTGATACTTTGGGACTGTGTGTAGGTATAAAGTGTTTTCTGGAAATTTGCTCACTCATTTTTTCCTAGAAAACATCCAACCACCAGCCCCAGGGCCTGGTTGCCACTATCTGGCTGCAGAACCACTGTCCCTGGCTATACCTCCTTTCCGAGACAGGCTGCTGGCTTGAGAGCTTGCACCTTTTGCAGGCTCCTTTCATCATTGTCCTGGGGCAGGATGATGGTCAGGCTAGAGGATGTCACTCCATGGAAAGGGAGGATGTGCACAATACCTGAAGACCAGTGGATGGAGAAGGACTGGGGTTCAAAGTCACCACTGTATATATACAGTGTTCCAAGGTGAGACTTCCTGGAGGGTGAGCTGCACATTGATCTTGTCCAGGTGAAACTTCCCACCTCCCTAAAGAGTATATTATAAGCTTCTTAAACTCGAGGTCTGGTGAGTTCCCTTACCTAGCAGGTCTATTGATGCAGCAGTATTTGTTGAGTAGTGCTTGGATACTGGTCTACTTGGTGAATTTGGGGACTAGACTATGCATTTGGAACTCCTGCTGGTGCAGGTGGATTCCTGAAAGACTTCTCTTGTGATGTGGGCCCTTATCTCAACTAAAAAGCAGAGATAGGTACAATCCTGGGAGGTATAAACCCCCACCCCCAAATTAACCTCAAATAACAACTCATATCAATGCACTGCCACTTGCTGTAGTTTGTGAAACAGAATTCAGAAAGAACCAGAACAAAAATGTCCCCTCTGGTCCTGAACTTTTTCCATTCTGTTCAGTTGTTGAAAGAGGCTGGAAACAATAGAGCTTCCTCCTCACTTTCGGCTTCCATAACCAGTGTGGGAGCACGTGCTAGGTGGGATTCACCTAAACACAGTCAATACTTCTGCTCACTTAAAAGAACAGTTTATAAGCTGATCCACTGATGGTAGAGAGGCATGACTCCCAAAGTGGGAGTGGGGACCTGTGTTTGCTGGCAAAGGCTGTGTACATGCCATTTCCAAGCTGGGATGCCATTAAAAGGATTCCCTCTTGATGGGCGGTTGCAAAAGGGCCCCTCTAGGGTCACTTGAGGCTTCTGTAATCCTATGGCTTCAGGTCATGGGTCTCTGAAAAGAATGGCAGCAAAGCAGCAGCTCTGAATCTGTAAGAACAAGCAAGGGATCTAGAAACATGTTTGTCTTGGTATTTGGGACCACCCTAACTTACAGATTCCCCCATGTGCAAGCTAAACCAAGGCACAGGGCAGAAGCTGGCCATTTGGGTGGTTGATAGTCCAAAGTCAGTGACATGGACAGAAATGACTTCAGTTAGGCAGAAATTGCTATTGCAATTGCTGTGTTCTGTGATCTCCACCCTATCCGCCTGAGTACTTTGCACAGCAAAGGTGATACACAGTTGGTGAGAGATGTGTGTGAAAGGCGCTTGCATAAAAGCAGTTTTATGGCTCTGGTTGGGTTTGTAAACTGAGCAAACAGAAAAATCTCAGGAATAAAAGGGGCCATAAAATAATTACATAATGCTTTGAACTCACACTAAATGCCACCTTTATTTCAAGGCACTCAATGTGTTTTACAGGCAAGTTTAGAACTGCAGTTGTATCGCGTTTTATCAGTGGGGAAACTGAGTCACTGCACAGTGAAAGCTGGCAAGCATGTAGGGTTTGTTTCAGGCATAACCCTGGGAGTGCCTCTCTGGAGCGCTTCAGTGGGTGGGGTAGAAGGTGAGCACGCTGAGGCACATGTTCACTCTGAGCTTAAACATATGGGTTCTTATCCGAGTGTATAAAGCTTTCCCACACAGCCCCAGTCCTGTCTGAGCTCCAGTGGTGACTCGTGACTTTGGCATTAACAGTCAGAATAACTGCACCTACCAGCCTTAATGCTTGCTGAGCATCAGGGAGCATTTCCCCAGCGCTGACTACACCCTGAAAAGTTGGCATAATTCTCTTTATGTGATGGGGGCAATGAGATGTAAGGAGCCTCAGGGTACAGCCAGCCCCACCAAAAAGCTCACTTTCTCTGCTAGGGACATCTACCTCCAAGAAAAGGAACCCACATCTACAATTCTGCTAGGAATCCCAAAACTTTCATTTATTCCTTCCGTCTTTGTTTTAGAATGGAGAGAAGGCAGGGCATGTTTCCCTTAGAGTCTGACAGCCACTTAGGAGACAAACAGCAAAAGAACAAAACCAGGAGGTGGGCCAGACGGGCCTCACTAATGTCAGAAATGTAAAGAGCTCCAAAAAATTTATGAGATTGTTAAAATATGAAGAGAACCCAAGAACTCAAAAAAAATTATAAAAGATTGTTAAAATGATGGTGAAATATGGAAGTATTTATTTTTTGTGTTTTAAAAATAATTTTATATTTAAAAAATGAACACGTTTTGATTTGTGGGAACTTAGGAATTCCAAGACCATATGTCAACCTGCTCTGAATTCTGTGATGCTCAATCACTCTGTCTCCAGTGCACCCACAACCCCCCGCTCCACCCTGGCCTGGCTCAAAGGAACTATCCCTGCTGGCTGTTCACCAAAGCCTGCTGGGTCAGCCAGGCCCCTTTCCCAGTCTCTGTGCAGCTGAGTGCAGCCAGGTGACTGAGCTCTGGCCAATGGTGTGTATGCTGGCCAAGGTGCCTTCTACTAGTGATCTATTAAACTTCCTGGGCAGACCTGTACCGTCCCCACAGTCTGCTCTTGACTGTCAACACCCACAGAGATCCTGGAAGACACACTTCAAGGACAGCAGAGACTCTGTCAGTCTGGACCTAGGAGGTCTGGCAGAATGGAACCCCTTCTCCAGGCCCTGCCACTGACAGAACCTGATTGCTTTGGGGTCTGGAGCTGTGCTAACTAATTGGTATGACACGTACAAGCAGATCTGATACATGGGGTAGAAGCTGATCATTTGAGTGCCTTAAAAAAAAATTACCCACAGAACAGTTTCCCTAACAGTTCAGTGTTACAAAGTGTTACTGCAAATAGCATTACCTTAACTAATAGGATAATTTAGAGGTAAGCTTCCACACTCTGCAAGTTAAATACGAAAAGTTCAATGATCGTCCCTCCCTGCAACACAGAGGAATGAAACCTGAGGCAGAGAAGTGCCCATAAGTCCCCTTCTGTGTTGAATTAGTGGCCTATGATGAAGCTTAACATCTTTAGTACCCTTTCTAGTTTCTCTAGCCAGAGGATGACAAATTGGTCTTGTCTTGAAGCCACCTCCAACTGATTGATGGACACTGCCTGCCTGCAGTTTCTAAGGCCAAGTTGGCCTAGTAGGAAGGAGTACTGTGATCAACAAGCACTCTCCTCCAAGCGTGCTGGGTGGAGGGGCTGTGTATGAGTGCGCCCGCCCCGCAGATGCTTATCGTGCAGCATCCCCCACCCCCCAGTGCTTGCAGCAATTCCACCTCCAGCTCCCTCAGCCTCCCACATTTTGCCAAATTAAAATCTGCAGGTGTGGAGCCTGGAAATCTGTAATTTTATGATTGTTTCTTTGGATTTTGAGAGAATCCCTCTTGGAAACCACCCAGTGACATGCAGATACCTACACAGGCCCTGTAGCAAAGCCTAGTAAAGGTGATCCAGCTGCACCCCCCAGGGCTGGGTGCGGAGATAAAGTGATGACTCACTTCATCTCTGTGTTTTCTGTGCCTCACATGCAAATTAGAGATATTAATAGCTACCTTCTCATAGGGACATTAGGAAGAATGAATGAGATTACACATAAAAAGCGCTCAGCAAACACTAGCTTTCATCACATTGTCTTCTAGAAGTCTCTCAGAGGTACTTGGCTGCCACTGGCATATATGAAGAAACATTCCCTAGGCTGGCCAGATGCTCTGGACACACTCCTGATCCTGTGGGATGCAGGATCTTGGCTCCCTACTGGTTGCTGTAGACAGATAAGTCTCAGGTTCACATTCCAGCAGGGTAAGGACCCTGGGCAGAGAGTGGCATATAGAGAGGAGCCTGGAGGAAGACAGCAGAGGTTAGCATGCTGATGCCAACTTGGTCATGACCATAATGTTATAGTGCCAGGGAAGTGATGGTATGGTGTTATGGTTTAGAACTTGAGTGTCCTTTCCAAACCTCCTGTGTTCAGAAGTGGGGCTTTTGGAAGGTGGTTGGATCACGGGGACTCTCTGCTCATCAGTAGGGTTATCCATGGATGAATCCATAGCTCAGTGTACTATTAGGAGGTGAGGCCTGGTCAGATGATATGGTTCACTGGCAGGATTACCTGAAAGGGCATATTCTCACCCCCTGCTACTTTCTTTGTTCTTGGCTTTCTGGCTGCCATAGGATGAGCAGCTGTCCTGCACCCAAGACCTTCCATTTCTGCCTTGGAGTCAGTCAACCATGAGTTGAAACTTGAGCCAAAATAAACATCTCTTCCTTTCAGGTGTGGGTGTTGGGTATTTTGCCTCAGCAATGAGAAAGTGACCAAGACACCTGGTGATGCTGATTATGGTATGTGAGGCACAGTGTTACATCCTGGGGACATGGTGACAAATGCTACTGAAGTACATTTGGGGCAATGCAGAATGATGTACTGGATCTTTCTCAAACAACCCTCAACCTTTTAAGCAGCCTTCTGGTCTCAGGGCATATTTGTCACCTCTGCGTTAATAGTCACATGCGAGGTTTAGGAACTCAGTTCTTAATGGCATATGAGAGCAAAGGGGAAAGCGACCTTACTTGTTCCCGGATGACACCTACCAGACACAAGGCAACAACACTCCTGACTCTTGAATGTTATGAGGAAAGGGATGGCTTAAAATGGTAGTTGTGAACCCAGAAATTTCTGGAAATGAGCAGAAGGGAAGGCACATTGAAGTAGCCTGTTATAGCTATGGCAAGGTCAAGCATGGCAGCAGGCTGGGGATGAGGTGACTCCCTGGGACCTCTACACAAGGACCCCATGGCTCAGCAACACCACTGCTAACAGGTGCAGGGACTTCTGCTGCCCTATAAGATTTACAGTGCTACAGTGCTACAGTGTTCCTTCAGTCATTCAGTCATTCTACACTTACAGGCCCAGGCAGGGGCTTCTGTCTGGCTGATCCTTGGTTTAGTCCTTGCTCCCCATTGCCAGGGTGCTAAGATAGCAGGTAGCCAACTTACCCATTTTCTGGTGAGTAATGGAGCCATATGTAAGAAGTGAGCTCAAGTGTAGGGTGGCCAATAACCAGTAAATGTTTACTACCCTCACTTAAGTAGATGTTCTGGGCTAATTGACACAGAGAAAAGCCAAGTCCCAGTATCTTTCTGCTATGCTTGTCCATTCGTCAGGCCTCATAACCAGGATTTGGAGGGGGATGGCAAAAACTGTGCAGCTGGTGAGGACAGGGTGCAGGTGGTTGTTGGGCACGTGTCTAGGCTGCTTCTCAGTTTGGAGCCTCAGGAGCCAGGGTGCCTTGGTCAGTCTCAGTGAACTGAGTGAAGCCAGTCACTGGTGGAAGCCAGTGGTGCTCTGGGTCCTGGTGGTCAGCAGCCTGGATGTGCCCCATCTAGCATATTCTGCAAACCTCTCACCAGCTGAGGAGCCAGGAAGTCTGAGTTCTTGCCCTGCCCTGCCTCTGCTCCTGGCATGGCTTTGGGCAGATCTTTTAACTTTTGTGACTCAGTTTACTTGCCTGCCAAATAGAGATAATCATGTGGAGCTCAAAGGATTTTTGTGAGACTATAATGAGTATTTGTCAAGCACTTTCTAGGAGTTTATAGTTTGAGCTGGGAAAGGAATTACAAATTGTTCAGAAGTAAACAGTATTTAGAATCTGGCTTTTCAACAGCTGACAGTTTCCTCTGGCTGTCGACAAGACTATTGTAAGAGAACACCCTGGGGTTCCATGGTGTCTCCGTCTTGGGAAGCCCATCACAGGCTCAGTCCAGGCAGGGTGTCCAGCTCTGTGCCACACCCTGTGCAGCTCAGAAGCCAACAGAACCACTGGATTCAGAAATGGAAACCACACTTGCAAATTTTGTTTATAAGTTCTTTTGTTCATCAGGGATAAAGAGACTGATGAACTGATTCGAGAGCTAGATAAACCTGACCTCTCCTCCAGCTGCCCCTTTCCAGGTTTGACATCTGCTGTGTGCATTCCAAGGAAGAATTTGCACTGCACGAGGCAGTGACAGAGACACAGGAACATAAACTTTTTTCCCAGAGAAATTTTAGATAAAAAAGACAGAGGACAAGAAGTTAGAGGAGGAAGAATAAAATATGGCATTGGGTTCCATACTATGTACTTCTCTCAGCTCTGTGAGGGTAGATGGGTGTTACTACTTCCATCTCACAGATAAAAAGATGAAAGCCAAGAGAGGTCAGTCACTTGGTAACAAAGATGCAAATGCAGCCAGTGCCTGGAGGAGCGCACGTCCTTGCCAAGTGTGTGCTCCAGCCCAGGTGCATGCTCCTGCCAGGCCTACACTCTGTTTCCTGGCTGTTGCCTCTGCACCACAGCTGTAGTGTGGGATAGGTATTCCAAACTTGGTCATCATCTTTTGCCTAAAAACTGATAACGCTGAGTCACCAAACAGAAGGAACTAGGAAAGATGTGGAGGACAAGAAAAAAGAAATGTGTAGGACAAAAGTTGGCACTTTCTGGCTGTTCTTGGGCTGCCTGGAGAAGGACAGTCTATAGGAAAAGGAGGGGACTCAGAAGTTTTAATCTTGGCAGAAGTGCCCAGCTGGGTTCCTGGTTTAGCTGGTTTCAAAGACCAGCCTGTTCTGAGCAGCCATTTGCAATGGGGTCCCCAGTTAATGGGAGGCAGGATTCATTGTCAGTCTCCTACCGAATTGCTCTGCGAACCCACATTCAAAAGGAACTCACAGGAAAAGGACTCATTCTCTCAGGAGATAAGGACCCTCCCAAATCATTTTCATATTCATGATTCCATGTAAGCCTAAAACAACAGTTTCCAGGGAGCTGGGTCCACAGGGCGTGTCATAGATATTCTCACCCTCCACCCCACCACAGCTCCTGTTCCCACCATGGGCTGCTCATTCAGATTCACTCCATGCATGTAGCTGGGAGATGGGTGAATGAATGTGCAGGGGCAGTTCCTGGCCCTTGGAGACTGTAATAAAGAGGAAAAAGAGAAAAATGATATGAATTCCAGAAATACTGGAGACCCTTTCCATGGCACCAGTTATCAGGGACCACTGCTCGTGATCTCCAACACAGACAACTGCTGTAAAGAGGAGGAATAACGCACAGTGGAGGAGTGTACCATTCTGTCTAGTTACCCAGCTGCCTTGTTCCAACTGAGGACCTGGCAGGGAGCACAATTCATCAGAATGAACCACTAGCAGGAGCTTCAGCAAAGAGAGCACTCAAAGGCTATGGGGAGGGATGGTGACCCCCGACTAGCCAGATGGGAAGTGTGTGAGATCTTGAGTGCATAGGAAACAGGAGAAAACAGCATTTTGAGGGCCTGGTTAAGACTTGACCCACCAGGAGAGGACAGCCTTGGCGCCTGAAGCCAGATGGCAGAGGCGCTGATCCAGGGAGGCATGTTCTGGTCTTGTTCTGCCCAGGCTGTGAGCCTGCTGCACCTCCCATTGCCAAACACAACAGGAAGCTGGTGGCAATGGAGCTGGATTTTGCCACAAAGAGGTCACCTCCTGAGAAGAGAGGAAGGCAGAACAAGCGGAAGAGGGGCCAGGGATTGGGGGTAGAGGCACACAGAATACACTCGGGGGAGTCTGGAAGGGGAAAGAGAGTTATAGTGGCAGTCAGCCTTCCCTTATCCCTTTTACTTCATTTTTATAAAGAGCACATAGTTGTTTCTATAATAGGGCAGGGATAGATTTTTCATTTAACACTCTGGCCCTTCAGAAATTCATCCAAGGGCAAAAAAAAAAAAAAAAAAAAAAAAAAAAAAAAAAAAAAAAAAAAAAAAAAAAAAAAAAAAAAAAAGACATAGGCATATGTAATAAATAATGATCTTCACTTTTAAAATCTCCTTCAAATGTTTCAATCTCTAATTTATAAAGTCAATGACACACCTAATTATTAATGGAATCCCCCATTCACTGATTTGCTTACTCAATAAATGTTTTTCAGCTAGCTCCAGAAAACTAAGCTGTTAGATAGCATGGCAGGCATCAAAACCTGCAGGAAAGATAGGCATGGCGCATGAAGCCCTTGATGGCAGGTTGAAGGTGGACCAGAGCCATCCAAACAGGGATCTGGGACAGCGCCCCAACACCCAAGACTCCTTCCCTGAGAGCCAGGACCATAAGTGGGTGCCTCCATTTCCCCTGAGCCAGCCACCCGCACTCAGATTGGGCCCATGCAACACAAAAATGAGTTTAGGATAAAATATTAGTTGAAAAATCAGAAAACCAGAGGATATTTCATAAACATAATACTACACAATGGTTTCAAGTCCCTCTAGAGGTCCCCCTATCTGTATTTCTACTGTCCCTTTGCCAGCGCCTCTCCACTGGAGGTGGTCCTTGAATTCTTCATAGTACTGACCTGGCTTTCCTCTTTAAAAGTAACTTTCTTTCTTTTTTTTTTAATTTTATTTTTTCAGTAGATATTTGTCATATGTATTGATCACATTCATCATAGGGAATTTACACTTGTCCGTAATATGTCTTAATTTGTCTTTTTTCTCACTTTCTTCCCCTCCATCCTTTCTTCCCTTCCCCATTTACAAAAGCTATATTTCCATCTTCTTCCCTCCATTCTCTTTTTTTCCTTTTATCTTTCTTCTTTCCTCTCTCCCCCTCCCTTGTTCCCTTTCCCATTTGAACATGTTTTTCCTTCTTCCCAAAATCTATCCTCCATTATGCTTCCTATTTACCCTTTGAGTTTCTCACACAACAGAAACAATATGATACTTAAACTGATTTATTTCACCTAAGATTATGATCTTGAGGTGCATCCATTTTCCTACAAATGACTGACGTTTGTCCTTCTTTATGGCAGAATTTTACTCCATTTTATAAAAATACCACAGTTTCTTTATGCATTATCTTTTGATGGGCATAGGGGCTGTTTCCAATATTTAGTTATTATAAATTGTGCTGCTATAAACATAGACATATATCACTGTGGTTTTATGCTTTTAACTCTTTTGGGAAGGTATCTAGAAGGGGACCAGCTGGATCAAATGAAACTGCAAGTTTTAGTTTTTTGAGAAATCTCCATACTGATTTTCATAGTGGTTGTACCAGTTTACATTCCCACCAGTAATGGAGAAGAATTTCTTCTTCCTCATAGCCTTGCCAGAATTTGTTATTGATTGATTTCTTGGTAATAGCCATTCTTTCTGAGGTGAGATGGAGTCTCAGTGTTTTAATTTGCATTTCTTACATAACCAGTGATGCTGAGCATTTTTCGTATATTTATATGCTGCTTGACTTCATCTGAGAAATGTCTATTCATTTCAGATGCTCATTTTTGGGTTGGATCTTTAAATTTAAGGGTCCCTATTTTTAAAGGGAAATGATACCCCAAGGTTATTCCTAGAAGCAAGCATTACTCTGATACCAAAACCAGAGAAGGATCCAACCAAAAAAGAGAACTGCAGGCCAATCTTCTTAATGAACATAGATGCAAAAACCCTCAGTCAGATACTGGAAAACAGAACGCAGCAAATTATCAAGAAAATTGTACACTATGACCAAACAGGAATCATCCCAGAGTTATAGGATATAGGGATGGTTCAACATACATGAATCAATAAATGCAATACACCACATTAATAGAACTAAGGATTTAAAACCACGTGATCATCTCAATAGACACAGAAAAAGCATTTGACCAAGTTCAACACCCATTCATGATAAAAAGCCCTACAGAATAGCTATCTATGACAAACAAACCAACAAACCATCATACTAAATGATCAAAAACTGAAAGCTTTCACTCTAAAATCAGGAATAAGACAAAGATACCCACTATCAGCATAGTCCTGGAAACATTAGCCAGAGCAATTACATAAGAGAAAAAAATAAAAAACTATGGATAGGGAGGGAAAAGTTAAGTTATCATTATTTTCAGATAACATGATACTCTACATAGAAGACTCCACCAAAAGAATCCTAGAATTAGTAAAAAAATTCAGCAGCATAGCAGGACAAAGAACCAACACTTGAAATCAATAGCATTCTTGTACTCAAATAACAAACTCAGTGAGGGAGAAATTAGGGAAACAATACCTTTCACAGCACAATCAAGAAAAATGAAATACTTAGGAATCAACTGAACAAAAGAAGTAAAAGACATATGCACTGAAAACTTCAGTACTCTACAAAAGGAGATCAAAGAGGATATCAGAAAATGCAAAGATATCCTCTGTTCTTGGTTAGGCAGAACTAATATAGTGAAAATGGCTATTATACAGATTTAATGCAACGCCAATCAAAGCACCAAAAGTATATCTCACAGAATGAGAGAAAACAATCCTGAAATTTGTATAGAACCAGATGAGAACTGGAATAACGAAAGCAGTTCTGGAACCAGGGACATAGCTCAGCAGCACAGCACCTGCCTGGCAAGTGTGAGGTCATGAGTTTGATTCCCAGTATAGGAAAAAAAAAAAAAAAAAAAAAAAAAGGAATTCAGGGCAGCAAGGGTAGGCAGGGGGAATCACAATTCCCCATTTGACGCATATGACAAAGCTACCATGATAATAAAACATAGTACTGACAGAAAAATACACCTGAGGCTCAGTAGAACAGATTAGAAGTTGCAGAAACAACTCTAAGCACATTCAGCTACCTTATAGTTGATAAAGAGACTGAACACTTCCACAGGAAAAAGATAACCTCTTTAATAAATGATGCTGGGGAAAAAGGCTTTCCTTATGCTAAAAATTGAACCCAGACCTGTATCTCTCACCATGCATCGAACTAAAATTGAAATGGATCCATGATGTAAATATAAAAACAGAAATACTTAACCCACTGGAAGATAGAATAGGTAAAACTCTAGAAGACATAGGTGTAGGCAAAGACTTCATGAACAAACCTAGACCACACAGGAAATATTTCAAAGAATCAACAACTGGGATCGCATTAAGTTAAAATCTTCCGCATAGCAAGAGAAATCACAAATACAGTGAAGAGACAACTCACAGAATGCAAGAAGCAGGTTTCCTAATCTCAATCATGGGATCCTTTTCAAAACCTAAAAATATACTGGACTTCCACATAATAGGGAACATTCTAGGGGCCTGTCGAGATGAGACTATGGGATGGTCATCATCACTGTGTAACAGTGGCTGTTTCAATATTTCTTGAATAAGAAAACACAAAATGACAAATATCTATGAGTGTAGCTATATGTTCAGATAAACATACATTTTA
>RJWM01000133.1:229139-289651 GCA_004363535.1 Dasyprocta punctata | reverse complement strand
AAGAAGTGAAATTATCATTATTTGCAGATGATATGATACTCTACATAGAAGACCCCCAAAAATCCATTAGAAGACTTTTAGAAGTAATAACTAAATTTAGTAATGTAGCTGGATACAAGGTGAACACTCAAAAATCAATAGCATTCCTGTACACAAACAACAAAGTCACTGAGAGAGAAATAAGGGAAGCCACACCCTTCACTGTAACATCCAAAAAAATGAAATACTTAGGAATCAATCTAACAAAGGAAGTAAAAGATCTATACAGTGAAAATTACATTAAAGAAGGAAATCGAAGAAGATTTCAGAAAATGGAAAGATATTCCCTGTTCATGGATAGAAAGAACAAACATCGTGAAAATGGCCATTCTCCCAAAATTATTATACAGATTTAATGTAATCCCAATCAAAATACCACCTGCCTACCTCACAGAGCTAGAGAAAGCATTCCTGAAATTCATCTGGAACCAGAAAAGACCTAGAATAGCAAAGGCAGTGCTGGGCAACAAAGGGAAGGCAGGAGGCATCACAATCCCCGACTTGAAACTATACTACAAAGCTACTGTGATAAAATCAGCATGGTACTGGAATCAAAACAGACCTGAAGATCAATGGAATAGATTAGAAGATATAGCCACAACTACAAACACACTTAGCCACCTCATCTTTGACAAAGGGGCCAAATATGTACATTGGAAGAAAGACAGCCTCTTTAACAAACGGTGCTGGAAAAACTGGCTTTCTATATGCCATAAACTAAAACTAGATCCATGCCTATCACCATGCACTAAAATAAAGTCAAAATGGATCAAAGATCTGAGTATAAAAACAGAGACACTAAACCTACTAGAAGACAGAGTAGGTAAAAACCTCGATGACATAGGAGTAGGCAGAGAGTTCATGAACAAAAATCAGACTGCACGGGAAACACTTCCCAGAATCAACACCTGGGATCTCATCCTACTAAAAAGTTTTTGCATGTGAAAGGAGATCTCCAACAGAGTGAAAAGAAAACCGATGAACTGGGAAAATATCTTAACCAATTGTCCAACAGACAAAGGACTTCTATCTAAAACATATAAAGAATTAAAAGAAATCAGGCCCCTAGAATTCAAGGACCCAATCCAAAAATGGGCATCTGAGATGAATACACACTTCTCAGAGAAAGAAATACAAATGGCAAATAAATATTATGAAAAAATGTTCAACATCAATGGTCATTTGGGAAATGCAAATTAAAACAATGCTGAGATTCCATCTCACGCCAGAATGAATGGCCAAGATTAAAAAACCAAGCAGCAACAAATGCTGGAGGGGCTGTGGGGAAAAAGGAACTCTTCTCCACTGTTGGTGGGAGTGTAGACTGGTGCAGCCACTGTGGAAGTCAGTGTGGAGATTCCTCAAGAAGCTAGGATTTGAGATCCCATTCAACCCAGCTATCCCACTTCTGGGCATTTTCCCAGAAGAACTGAAAACATCATACCACAGTGATATCTGTGCACCCATGCTTATAGCAACCCAATTTGTAATAGCCAGATCTTGGAAACAACCCAAGTGCCCATCAATCAAAGAATGGATAAAAAAGATGTGGTATTTTTATACAATGGAGTACTGCTCAGCTATTAAGAAAGATTGCATTGAGACTTTTATAAGTAAATGGTCACGACTTGAAACCATACTCATAAGTGAGATAAATCAAACCCACATGTGTAAATACCGTATTGTCTCCCTAGTGTAAGAAACGGAAAAGTATATATGATCCAAAATCTATAATAAATACTACGTAAGGGTAAAAAACAGCTCAAAGAGCAAGTGTAATTGGGAAGGGAAAAGGCAGAAAGAGAAAAGGGAAGAGGAAAAGATATAAACCTGTATATATGTATATGTAAGATAACTAAAATGAACACACTGCTAAATGTATTCGTTATTGAGAAAGAACAATTAATACTCATGATTAGATCAATTTTACATGTCTATATCTGTTAATGTAAATAACCATTTTAAAGATAACGATATGCAATATTGCAACCATTGTCAAGTTTCTATCATCTGGTTTTGTAAAACTGCAATGTTACTGTTGTGCATTTACTCTAGTCGTTTGTTTGTCTCTTTTGCTTGTTGTCTTTGTTATATATGTCTTTTTTTCTTTTTTTTCTTCGCTTAAATAAAAAAATAAATAAATAAATAAAAAAGAAGTTACTGTAGGAAAAGGAGATAAATAAAGGTAGTCTTGGAAAAACATACCATGTATAATTTAAAAAGTAAGAGGAAAGGCAGTACTTTATGGAATCACCATGGTCAAGATTCAAAAGAATTTCACTGGCAAAATCTTCAGAGTGGTCAGAGAAAATTTAAATCTAAGATTAAGCCTTTGGATTTGATATTTGGTTACCAAAGATTTTTATATCTGGATTTAAAAGAAACTCATTTGAGGTTTTTTTTTTTTTGGAGGATATATCTTTAAGGTACGAACACAGCTTATGTTAATTAATACTCTTTAATATTTTGGGGACATTTACATTTAGTTTTTCTTAACCTTTAGGTTCATTCACCAAATATTACTCTATTTCTAATTGCATGCTAAACAAGTTATTCTATGTGTATAAAGGGCACAAGTTAAGAAGCATTGTAGACAGGCTATTTTTAGGGAACTCATGCTTTTCTTTAAAAGCTCAGTTAACATTTGGAATTGATATACAGTATAATATTTAAAAGGAAAACAACATATTTCCTCATCCCCCAAGAGGTTTCCTAAAATAGCATGTAATCTTACCTGCAGTGGGAAAGCCTCAAATTTTATAAATTGGGTTGGATCTAACCCAGATTACCTGACTCGGAGATCCCCCAAGAAAAACAAGGTGTGGTAAAGGTTGTAGTAATGGTAATTAAGAAATTCGTGTTGTGCCTGCTGGGCCTCAGTAAAAGCAGTGACCCAGCCTGTGGCTACTGGCATCATTTCCACTGCTGAGACATGCTGTCTTTTTGGAAAGAAATCCAAACCAAATCTTTACCCACTTTGAAAGCCAAAATATTCTCATTCCTTTTAGCCGCAGAAGGGGGCTAAGCTTTTGCTAATAAGATCCATGTCTATGTGACCTGTTGATGCATCAACCTGTTTATATTTAGCGCTTAAGCAATAAAGGGTTTAGTTGTAGTTGTTTTTCTTTGCAGAGTCATTGAACTGCAAAAGTTAGAATCTAGAAAGGTTCTTCAAGGTTACTTACTCTCAACCTGTCACTTTCCAAAGGAACACACCTCAGGAGATGAATTAATGTATTCATGGTGCTACAGGTGGAAAATGGTAAAGCTTGAGCTTGAGCTCATACTAACTGACCCTCTGTGCAGGTCTGCAGCTGTACCATATATTAGTACCATATCTGTTCAACAGCAAACCCTCTTTGGGATTATATAATTATACTCTGGACTTTGGATATCAAATCTATATGGTGACAAGCTGTACTCTGAGAGGTATATTATGCTCAGCAGCAGCTTGGTAGCCAAAACCCACAAGCAAATTCTTTGGGCCATGTGAAAGTCAGATCTTTACTGAATTGACTAGAATGTATAGGTCACTTTGATAAGCTTGTCTTGAGATGTTATTCTTTTTTTTTTTTTTGTCAGGTGGTTTAAGTATTCCCTAAGTTATAGGACTTTGTAGAAGCCTTATCTTCTTCGATGATGGATGACTCAGCTTGAGAACTCTGATGGACCTGGGAGATTTTGTCATCCTTCACATTGTAGGACTTGAAGACATTAGATTCAAAATAATATACTTTTTTCTTCTCTTTCTATAGAGAACCAATCTACTTTAGTTCTTAGTATTCCCATATCTACTAGTCTGAGTAACATGAGAGGCGTTTTAATTGCATCCAGTTTCACTCAGTAATTTGTTATGGATCTCTCAGTGAGCCAGGTACCATGCTAGGTACTGTGAGGATGACAAAGATATTTGTCTTTCCAAGGTTCAGGGCAGTATCAGAGAACACAGTGACCATGGCAAATAATCCCTGCTACAGCCTTTGTGGGGTGACACTTCTGGCTCCCAGCACCACATATTGCCCAGATTCCTCCATACTCTCAGGGGAAGTGATCTGTTCTTTGAGGAAGATGAGTTTTTCCAAGAAAACTTTTAATTTTTCTTTATAGTCTCGTTCCTTTTTTTGTTTTCCTCCAAATTTGAAAGAACCAAATAATGGCAAGGAGAAAAGAACGTATTTACATCTGAAAAATGTAGAAGTCCCTTTAAATCTTCTGTAAGATGATTTTAAAATATTCTATATCCTCAGAGGTTTACTGCCCTTTGGATACACATATTTTGTTATAACTACTATCATGTTAGAAAAACTGCATTTAGGTACCAAAGAAAGAAATTATACCAAGAACCTTTGTGATAGTTCCTTTGTTGTCACCTTGTTTTTCTTCTTTCTGCTAATCTCCTTAAGTAGATATTGAAGGAGGCTCTTTGCCAGACTGTAATATATATCTATGAAGTGAAACATGTGATCTTTTACCTTACATGGCATTGAAATTTCATCAGGCTATATGAATCTGAGTGAAAGACACTCTAGTAGTATCTTTAGAAGAGGTCTGGAACTAAAAAGTTGAGACCAAGTAACAGGCACCTATACCACAGTTTTTGTGTACCAGGCCAAAAATAAATAAAAAATGATTGGTATTTGTGTTGCACTTTTTGAATATACCAGGGCCAACTAGATAGATCAGCTTTAAACACATTGTTATTATATAAGTATGGGTTTTATTTTAAAGATGCTAAGGATGATAGCTGGCATTCTGTGCTTACACATGAGTAGGCTTTGGGCTAGTTAAGCAATGGAATGATCATTGTGTATGTGCTGGTTGCCTTCAACCTAGATGGGCTATTCTAGCAACCACCACAGCTGTGGTACTGTGGAGAGACCACTGACCATAAAGCAGTTTCCTTACCTGGAGCAAAGTAGATAACAATCCCCAGCTCACTGCAAGTGTGTGAGGATTAAAAAGAGAAAATATTTGGGAAAGTGCTTTGAAACCTCCACGGTGCCCTGCATAAGCAAGGAAATGTGCTTGTGACCACTGTCACAATGATTTGAGTGCATTATTCCCTGGATGTTCTGGATAAGGTGGTCCAAAAAGAGTAGGTAGGTCATTTTACCAAGGAAAATTCTACGTATATTACAGGAACTCCTTGTTTGTGTCACTGAGTAAAATGAAGGGCAGTGAGCAGTGTGCTCTATTTAAAATGTTCATTTCATTTTCATGTTCTATTCTTTACCAAAGAAAATTTCCCTTCATTTCCAGTCTGTTTTACTTTCAAGTTCTCAAAGACTTAGTTAAGAGTCATTGGGGTATACACACTTAGACATTTGCATTGCCTTCTTGATTTTCTCTTTGAGAAGTCTGTTTCTCTGACTAATGCATTGTGGTCAGAGTGAGAGCATTACTCATGGTGTGTTTTCTACGTAGGAATGTCTAAAATCAATAAACGGCCTAAGCTCAGAGCATTCTCTGTAACCTCCTCCCCTACCCTTGCCACTCAGCTTCTAGTGACTTTTGATTTGTTTAATGATAGGGATACTTCTACTTTTAGTTCTAGGGCCTGACCTTTTGTACAGGGATCTCTTTGATTACATTGTCTTGCCCCCATCCCATTTCCCCATTGAAACCAATGTTCGGAGAAGATAGAACACTGAGAAAAATCTTACTTGATGGGCAGGAGTTGTAACCTAGTGGCAGAGGACTTGTCTAGCACCTGTGAGGCCTGGGTTCTCTCCCCAGCACTACAAAGAAAAAAAAATAGAGTCATTGTTTTGTACTACTTTTAGCATTACAATATTTATTTTGTACTAGCAATTTGACATGACTTAAAGAGGTAAAAGAGATAAAAAACAAAGGTAGTAAGAGAGTTTCTATCTGTCTTAAATGGGTCAAAGCCTTTTTAAGTCAATTATATTACACATTGTAGATTAGATATGTAACCTACTCAAGAATTTAATTGGAAAATAAAATAATACATAAAAGATCCTCTAGTCATTTATGGATTCTCTAATATAGAGAATGTATCAGAGCAAAGGTTTAGAAAGTCACCTAAAGAAAGTGGTTGTCCTAGCTGGGCTTGGTTGTACATTCCTATAATCCCACCACTCTGGTTATAGTGCTCTATGAACCTAATCAATGTAGTGACTTAGCAAGCCCACATCCAAAATTAAAATAAATAAATAAAAAGGGTTGAGGATGTAGCTTAGTGTAAAGGCCCTCGGTTCCATCTCTAGTACCACAAAAAAAAAAAAAAAAAAAAAAAAGGAAAAGAAAAAAAGGTCGTTGTTTTTAGTTGAAAGACTAGTATAAACATATGTATGAGAAAAGGTACAGGAGGTTGACATCAGAAATATCTGCTGTCAGCCGGGCGTGGTGGCGTACGCCTTTAATCCCAGCACTCGGGAGGCTGAGGTAGGCGGAGCGTTGTGAGTTTGAGGCCGGCTTGGGCTACAACGCGGCGGAAGGCCGACCTGAGCTACATAGTGCGACCCTGCCTCAAAAAACCAGGGCCGGGAGTTTGGCTCAGTGGCTTAAGCGCCTGCCCTGGCAGGCGCAAGGCTGTGAGTTCAATCCCCGGTGCCGCAAAAAAAAAAAAAAAAAAAAAAGAAATATCTGCTGTCTGTGCCCTGTACTCCCAGCAACTGACCATAGAGGTGAAAGTTAACAGACTTCAAAGTTTCACTGGTAAGATTTCTTTGCTGGAATTCAATTTAGCGTCAAGTCCTACAGTAAACTCTTCTTATTCTGATAGATTGTATTTACAGTTTGTCTGTGTAGGTACAGCAAGTGGAAAATGCTCTGGATGCACTATTATGATTGGTTTGTGTGATAGATGCGTATTGCTCTGAATCATCAAATTGGCATTCTGGTTTTGTACTGGTTTATTGCAAACTTAGGGCAAGGCATCAAATGTGTCTAAGTGAAAGCAACTATGGGATACTAGTAATATAGAATTTCTGTGTCTGTGGGGTTGAGATTCGGCCCCAGCATGTAGGAAAAAAAAAAAAAGAAGCAGAAGAAAACAAAAGAGAAATGAAAAGAGAGAGAGAAAAGAGAGAGAGAGAGGTGGGAGGGAGAGGGAGAAGAAAACAAAGACAAAGAACAGTTGGTTGGAAGTTTGAAATCTACAATCTAATTGACCTGGGTTTGAATCCTAGGTCAGCCATTTATAGCCTGTATAATCTAAGCCTAATCCTCTCCCTGTAAAGAGGAGATTGTAATGACACCGGTTTCCAAGGATTGCTCTAAGGATTAAATTAGTTCATTCATATAAAATATTTATCTCAGAGCATTACACATAACTTCTGTTAGCAGCAGCAGCAGCAGAAAGGTCAGTGCCACCTGTGTGTCCTTTGAGTGGTCAGCAAATTAGACTGGCCTAGAAGTCCCATAATTCACTACAAGGGTCTTTCCATTGAAACTACAGCTCTTGGGGGAGACAGAACTGCAATTGTGAACACATCATTTATGAAGATTATAGCAATGAGGTATGGTGGCAGAGTATTGAAAAAAGTCAAACATCATTCTATTTTTGACACGTGGAATAGAGAAAAAAAGGCATGTTCTAGAATTTGTAGAACATTGATTTTCAGCAGGATTTTACAATGAATCATTAAATAATTGCTTGTGAGAGAAATGTTATTTAGACACAATATAAACTCACTAAAAGCAAAGCATTCTTATTTCTAATATCATTTGTTCTTTCATAGTTCATCTAGTTTGTTATGGAAATGCCAAAACATGGTTTTTAATTTCTAGGAGGAGTCTGGCGGAGATTTTTATGATATTGTTGTTATCTTGTTGAGGTTAATTAAGTAGATTCATAGTCGATAGAACAAATGTATCCTGGCAATTTTGAGCTCAATAATGGATTGATGTCCATCTGGAAGGAGATCATCCTGGTAAGACTTAGAAATCTATCTGCTGATGCTATTCTGACTGATTTTCTCATTTAAAATTTTTGATGGATGCCCAAAAGATGTGCTTTTGAAATATATGGTTGACTCAAAGCTGTATAATACATACAGTAAGTGAGCTAGGATTTTTTAAATATCTGTGTAGGTTGATGGGTGGATTGCATAATAACATAGGTAACATTTATTGAACCCTACTGTGTCCTAAATACAATGTATAAATTCTCTTACTTAATCTTTATAGTGACCCTCTGATGTGTATACTACTAACATTTTGTTCTATAGGTAAACTCTTTTACCAGTTTTTATAGCCAATAAGAGGCATTAGTGAGTTAGAATTTTGCAGAAGTTGATGTAAAGTTCTAGATTTAGGTTAGTAAAATATTATGTGAAGTCCTGTAAGGAAAGAGAAAGCTTGACTTGATAATAAATAGTGGGAGAAAATTTTAGGGATAGGAAACTTAATATGAATCAATACTGTCATGTTCCTAGTCAAAAACAAAGAACAACTAACATAAATCTGAGTATGTGTTTTTAGAATTTTGTGTAATGGACCAGAAGTGACAATAGTTCTACTCTAATAATATTGTCCAGAGTATTAAGTTAGATCAGACATTAAGAGAATACTCGAGAGTTATTCTCAGGAGTATAGGAGTTCTTGATTTACTTAAGAAGAGAAATGTTCTGGCAAAGAGAAAACCTAAGTGGAATATGAGGACCACATTCAGATATTTACTCTCTCTTGGTATTTGAGAGAGGTAAAAATCAATTTCTCCTTAGTCTTTATTGAAGAATAGACTCAGTCGTCACACTGAAGGGGAACAAAATAGAAGCATTATTTCAGGAAAACCATATGGAAGATGTCGCTTGATCTGTGCCTGCAACCTGGCTTCTTATCCCTTTCTTCTCTTCCCTAATTAAACACTCTTAGAGTCAGGCAAGGTGGCTAGGCACCTGCAGGCTTTGTCTTGCAGGGACTGGCCAGTCCCTGCCCCTGTCTGGAAAATGAAGAAAATATGTACATTCTGAAGCCAGGGGTTGGTTGGTTGGTTGGTTGGTTGGTTGCTTTCTTTCTTTCTCTCTCTCTCTCTCTCTCTCTTTTTCTTTCTTTCTTTCTTTCTTTCTTTCTTTCTTTTTTCTTTCTTTCTTTCTTTCTTTCTTTCTTTTTTTTTCTTTCTTTCTTTCCTTCCTTCTTCCTTCCTTCCTTTCTCTCTCTCTTTCTTTCTTCTTTCTTTCCTTTTTTTCCCTTTTTCTCTTTGTCTTTGTTTAAAGTGTTATGTGTGTACAATACACCATAGTTACACTGATTTTGGGGGGGATTGGTATAAATATGTAACATATCTTGATCATTTTCAGTCTCTTTACCTTCCCTCCCTCCCTTGGCCTCCACTTCTCCCTCTGATCCCCTTTCCCTTCTCCAAGTCTGCCTTTTTGTTTCCTACCATTCTTTGTTCTCTCAGTGAGAGAGAAAGGAGCTAAGTACTCATCCCCACAGAAATCCTTGTCAGAGTCTTCTGGGCTTAGATATCCCCATGCAATAAATACAGCTGTGTCTTTCCCCCAGGACTCAATTTGTCTCTTTATTGCACTGTGCTTTAGTAACAATTTCCCAGTTTTGTGGGCAGTCTGTAAAACTAGCCCTCCATTTATTTCAACTTTGTTGTTTTGCCTTTATACTATAAATTAAATGAATCCTTAGGAGTTCCAATTATGTTGTGGAAAAAGAACTTGGAGTTCTGAGAACCTCAAAAATAATTTTTTTTCCTCAGTTAGATGTGTAAGTACCTTTAGGATATGGTTATCATTTTCAAAAACTTTCGAGATCCTCCCTGCTACTTCTAATGACTTGAGATAGCATATTCAGTTCTCTCCATATATTCTTATATGCTATTTTACATTTTACAAAGTGCTGTTTTACACACAATAATCATCGCAAATAATCTTGTTTGGAAAGCAGAGCAGAGATGGCCAGATAGATATAATTGTTCCCATTCAGAAGCAGGGAACACGCATCTCAGAGACTACTTGTGGTAGGAATTATAACAGACATTTTTTAAACACTGTCTCTGTGCTAACTACCAGTGATAGTACATTTGATCCAAGAGTTGAGTACTATATTATCCCCATCTTTTTATAGTACTAGAAATTTAACCCAGGGCTTTCATGCTGAGCTATATCCCCAGCCTCTCCACTTTTTAAATGTTTTTTTATTATTATTATTTTTTATTTTAAGTGAGATATCACTAAGATGTCCAGACTGGGCTCAGATTTACAGTCCTCCTGCTTCAACTTCTCAGAGTGCTGGAATTACAGGCATGCACTATCATACCCAGTTCATGTAGGATTTTTTCTATTTATTTTTTATTAATACATATTTACAATATATAATGAACATATTCATTGTAGGGAATTGGTATATATTATATCTTAATTCTTTTTACTTCCCTTTTTCTTCTTCCCCACTCTCTCTATCCCTTGATTACCCTCCCAAATGGAATTTTTAAGTACCTGATGTTCTCTTCATATTGTTTATCCTTCAGTACCACCCACCACCACCACCACCATCATCAGTTAATATAGATGGTTCCTATCTGATAGAGATTCACATGTGAGCCTGTGTCAGATACAATATGTTTCTTAACTAAGTCATTTGTTTGTTTGTTTTAGTTCAGTTTAGTTTAGTTTTTTGAGACAAGGTCTCACTGTATAGTTCAGGCTGGCCTTGAGCTCACTGTGTAGCCCAGGCTGGCCTCAAACTTGTGGCAACTCTCCTGCTTCAGCCTCATGAGTCCTGGGATTACAGGCACGTGCTGCCACATCCTGCCATCTTAACCATTTTTTGAGAAATAACTTCTTATATTAACTGTAGCAGAAAGACAAGAGAGTCAGGATGAGGTCCAATTGAAAGAACTCAGGTGGCACAGCCAAGCAGAGTTAAAAATCCCAGCTTGGCATCTTCCTGATGGAGGGACCCTACATGCATTACTGAATCTCACTGAAAACCAATTTTTGTTTTTTTTAAGTAGAGCTAACTCTAGACTTGGGGTTTGTTAGAAAGAGTGAATGAAATCAGACCTGGTGGCCCAAACCTGTAATTCCAGCACTGTGGGAGACTGAAGCAGGAGCATTCCAATTTCCAGCCCAGCTTGAGCAACTTAGTGACTCAGTGAGATACTGTTTCAAAATTTAAAAAAAGTTTAAGGCTGGAGATGTAGCTCAGTACCAAGGCCCTGGGAAAACATTTGTTGGTGGTTGGGAATGAACATTGTGGTGGTGCTATGCTTGTGTTTGCCTCACTTAATCCTCATGACAGCCCTAGGACATAGATATTATTATCATCACTTGACAAATAAGGAAATAATCTCAAGAAGTTTGGTAACTTTCCCAAAGCTAACTCCATCTCGGGGTCTCAAATGCATTTCCCAAATGCTATGAAATATCCCTAAGTCTCCCCAAAAGATTTTCCAAATAAGGTTGTCAGAGTATTCCTAAAGAATCACAACTAAAAAGAAAAAAAGAATCACAACTAAATTCCATCATCCCAGTGGTTCCTTTAGCTTTTAATTTGTTACTATAATGTTAAATCTAAAATTACAATGAAATATTTCAAAAACTAAAACTCCTCTGTTTTATTGGTTTACTCTCATCTCTTCTATCATCAGTGATCAGCAGGGAACAAATAAATGAATAAAATGCCCACTTTCTTGGACTTCCTCATCTCCGTTGATATGGATCAAGGGAAGCTTGGACCATAATCCCTTTCTAACCCCACACTCATAGCCTATTCCCCACTGTTTGCCTCAAAAATATCTAATCTCATGATATGTTTGATCTTTGATGATTGTTAATCAGAGCAAGAATCCCAATTTGTAGGAAAACCTTTATCTCCCAAACTCTAATTTCTCTATTCTGTTCCTTCTCAAGATTGTGTCCCCTCAAAGTCAGAATTCATCATCAACGAAATTCCATATGCTTCCATCCCTTCTTGGGACATTCCTTTCACCTTTGTAAGTTTGGCTCTATCCAGAGCGTGCTGCCCCTACTTCCCTCTTAAGGCATGGTAATGTTATCATCCACAGTCTCTAACCATGGGATCTGGAGATGTGCTAGGTGACTTCTTTGTTCCTCTCCACTGCTTTTAGATCTTTCTTCATCCTCTCCCTGAAAATTCCCAGCCTTCTGTCTCATATTAGTTGTTATATAGAGATTTTAGAGAGCTTAGTCCTGCTGGGTGTAAAGGCATAGTGTTTGCATTTGATTAATAAAGTGTTTTGCCTCTTTTACCTAAAACAAGTGGCTAGTGAACCCTAGGTCAAGAGCCCTGGTGCTGTTTTCGTTAGTCAGCGTGGTCTGATGACAGTGTGCTGTTAAGGTGAAGTGAATGCCACTCTTCAGAGTGACTGGAACTTTAGTCTCTCTAAGTCAGGGACTGGTGTTACTTGTGGGTGGAAACAGTGTCCCTGCCCTCGAGTGGTATTCACAAGATTTATGTCTTAGGGGTCCAGTGTGGCCGTGGACCAAATCAAATTCGATGAGTCTTACTTTCACATGTGGAGGAATAAGACAAGAATGTGGAGAATAGAGTTGGGCATTCATAGAGAAAAATAATTTTCTAAAAAAGTCATGGAAGACACAAGGTCAATAGTGTAAGTTGTCTGTCTGTCTGATTTTCAAAGAACAACTTCTTATAATTTAGTACGGCTTTCTTATTCAAAATTATCCTCAAATAAGACGGCCTTTTTGGATTTCCCCATAACTCTGAGCAGTTACCAGGGGTCAGAACTGTTCCTTATCTTTAACAGGTCTTTAGATTATAGACCTAATGGGGATATAACTTTAATGTTGTACAGTTAAATCAACTTCACACTATTTACAAGACATGTCATATAACACTGAAAACAAGAAATTAGATTGCGTGGAAACTATGCTACTAAAATTAAGCAGCATAAGGAAAATTAATGTAAGCCTTTAAGTCACAACCTGACTTCTGTTTCAGCAGCTGACCCAGAGGCAGTGGAGCCAAAAATAATTTTAAGATCTGTTCTGTTCTAACTCATAAAGATCATTTGATGTTGCCCCTGCCCCTTTCCCTCCACCCACTCCTAAGTGAATGCCAGGAGTTAGGAAAAAGTCTGTAATATTGTTGCCTGATTAGTTTTTGGTCTAACTTGGCTTCAGCAAGGTGAGGATGTCTACTTTTGTTAGGTACCACTGAAAGTTGGCAATACTTTTCTTAACAGTTTATGTGACCAGCAGTAATGTTTGTGATACTCTGAGGGCACTAGAGAAATACATACTTGTTGGAAAATATGCTAATCTCTAAGGCATGACTTAGCTTTCCTATTATCTGGTTATAAGTGCAAGTGCTATAGACGTGGCATTAACATTGTTTCATATCTATTTAATCAAGTGGTAAAAATTTCAATTTCAAATATATAATTATGACAGCTCTATTATTTGTCTTTTTTAGAGATGAAAAACATAATTAAGAACTCTGAAAAATTACCTTGATCATATGAGATAATTCACATATCTATTTTGAAAACTAGGCAGTTACATAGTTTACAACATAACCGCAATGATCGAATCTGTGAAATTTTCAGTATGAAAATAGGGTGTGTTAGAAGGTGGGGTGTATAGATGATGTTAAAGCACAATTTTGCAACCTGATACTATTAAACATGGTGGAGTTTATGCAGACAAATATAAAAGTTGTCATGGGTTGTGACCTGGGACCTGAAGTTGTTCAGTGAAGTACCACGTCTAATAAAAGGGCAGTGGGAACATTTCTACAGCCTAGTGAACTGAGTAGGAGATGGAAGGCTGGCATTAGAGATACTTTCAGAAACAGGCAGAAATTACAAATACTAAAAAGTTTAATAATGAAAAGGGAACCTAGTAACTAAAATGTCCAGCATGGGAATGGTGTCAACATAGAATTTAAATCTTGTATATCAACACCTTTCCATTCATTTTGAGCAGGAAAATTGGACTTTATTTCACTCATGAGATTTTATGAAGGAAACAATTGGGAATTTGAATTACTTTAAAGAAACTTACTGTAGTATTAACCTGGCTGAACTTCATAGAGTCCATAGACTGTCTTCCCTTTTATCTCACTTGGTTACCCAAATTTTTTTTTGTGGGAGGGGGTAGTACCGAGGATTGAACTCACAACCTCATGTCTGCCAGGCAGGCAGTTATGCCACTGAGCTAAATCCTTGGTCTTATTTTTTGAGACAGTCTCACTATGCAGTTCAGCCTGGCCTTGAACTCACTTTGTAGCCCAGACTGGACTTGAACTCACAACGATCCTCCTGCCTCAACCTCCCCAGTGCTGGTTACCCAAATCTTAAAATAAGAAGGATATCCTTCAGAGTCGCTCAGTGACAAACACACGAATAAGCTTTAGAAATATTCTTGAAAACTTAAGTTTCTACTCTTGTTTTGTAGAACTTTAGGTGTATTACCCTCAGCTAAATTCTCATTATAAGGATACTCTTGTGTCTGTTGTAAATCCTTTATGTTATCTTTTGAGCCTGCTTCTTTCTACTCTATCTTTAGAGAAGATGAAAAGCAGCTGGTTATTATTCTCTGCTTAAGAATTCTTACATATTTGAAAAAATTGATACTAAATCATCCCCTTCAGCTTTGGATTTTCTTATAGAATCATTCACACCACTTTAGTATTCCATATAAATCTTCTTTTCTAAGTCCAGTCATGATTGTGGTTCTCTTTTAAACCATCTGGATTCCAGATCCATAGCACCTGACCAATTTATTAATAAAAAAGATTGTTTTGTGATTCCCACATAATCCTTTTTATGAATCATATTGTATTGCCTGAATTTTTAAATTGTGACTTGTAATTGAGTTACAGAGTACACAGTTCAGTTTTTCTTTTTTAGTATTTTCACTGGGATATGCAACGATCACCACAATACAATTCCAAAACATTTTTATCATCCCAAAAGAGACATCCAGTACCCACTAGCAGTCACTTCTCATTTCCTTTTCCCCCACTTCCTGGCACCTACTAATTTGTTTTCTATTTTATAGATTTGCAATTCTGGACATTTCCTATACATGGAGTCATGTACAGTATATATATTTGGCTTCTTTCCTTTAGCAATGTTTCTAAGGATAATCCATAATATACCATGAATTAGGACTTCATTCCTTGCTAAAGCTGAATAATACTCTTTTGTATGGGTGCTATACATTGTGCATGCTAGGCAAGTGTTCTACCACTGGTTGCATCCTCAGCCCAGTCTTTTAATTATTGTTCAATTTGATAAGATCATTTTGAACCTCTGATTTCACTGCTCCACATGATATTTACAAACTGAGGAAAAGATACAAAGCCAAACTGCATTCCTACACAAAATAATAAAATATTACTTATTTTGTCATCAATAGATATATTCATAATGTTATGGATATAACAAGTCTCTTTCAATTTTCAGGTTTTCATTCCTCAAAAATTTGGATATATACTAAGTTGTTCTAGAGGAGAGTACTCTTAAGTAGTGGGGTTGGATGAAGGTGTTTGATGAAAGATGCGCAGTTATAAAACCTCTCTCCTGGCACTGATGGTGATCATCTGTTCCCTCTGCCTGAGGAGTGAACATATGGAGACAGCCTGAGGAAACTTGTATGAGTATGAGTTTACTCCCATAAACATGAGGCAGATTTGAGTTTGTGTCTTGGCTCTGCCACTTGTTAGCAGTTGTACCTAAATTGTAGCATCTATGAACCTTGTAGGGTTGTTGTGATGTTTAAGTAAAATAACTTCTGTAAAATGCTTAAAAGTACTGTGTAGCATGTGATATGTATTCAATAAGTGGTAGTTACTATTCTTAGGTAAAATAATGAAAATTTAAAAAGAAAGAAACATTATAGTGATCCTTGACATAAAGGAGCTTAATATTCTAATGGTAGAGACAAACTTGGCAATTAATAATCTCCTACATTTAAGAACAAAATTTAAATCTTAGGAAAATTTATTGAAAAGACAGAAAATATATAATATGTCACTTTAGTGAATTGGGGAGGAGTAGCTATAAGAAAGTACCATTGATACAAAGAAAGAAATATTTGTCTTACTTAAATAATCATTAGAGTGGAAATCTCCTTGAGGTCTGTGATTCCTTGAAGGCAGGAACTCCCTATGTCTGGAAGTACCTTACACAACAGTTGCATAAAGGGTTTGTACCAGAGATATTTATTGATTTGTTGTCTATTATAGCATTCTAGATGCCATGTTTCCTTCTTACTATACACATCTCTCGTTTATTATTATGGTATTCACCTTTACCTTAACAGATCCCAGATCTCTGTGTCTAGCCCACACTTCTCTTCTGAGCCCATGTGGCCAAATATCTGTTAGGAATCTCCTACTGCATATTGTACAGCTTCATCCTACTTAGAGTACCCATCTACTTAGAATATTGTTTGTCTTTCTTCCCAAAATGACAGCCTCTTAGTTTCCCTATGTTGTTTAATGGGAAAATCATTATCTTGCTGCCTAAGTCAAAACTTGGGGGCATAAAACTCCCCTCTCTCAACTTCTCATATCTAAATGAGTATGTTTACACTCTTCTCCTTCTGGTTCAAGATTTCCTCCAAAATAGAATTCTGTCTTCTTATTATCTCTCTGTATCTGTAGGCATTATTTAAGATATGTATGTTTTTAATAAATATCTAATGAATAGGATTTTTTTATAGCTTTTCATTTTCTGTTGAGAGAAAACACACAATCACATGTGTATGCCTGCAAGCACATACATACAATATTCACACAAGTCTCCAAGTACAGCAACTCCTGTCTAGTTCTTTAATTCCTCAATTTAATATTGTGAGTGAGATCATTGTATGGTACAAATCTATGGGCATGTGTAATTGTTATGGGGGTGTGGCTTGAGAAATCTGCCATGATAACTCATTATTCCTCCTGGCTAGTTAAGCCACATATTGCATTCTCTTTTTTTATTAAAAAAGAAAAGAAAAGAAAATTCTAACCTAAGAAATTATCTTGGCCTTGCCGGGTGTGGTGGTGCATTCCTTTAATCCCAGCACTGGGGAGGTTGAGGTAGGAGGAGCATTCTGAGTTTGAGGCCAGCTTGGGCTACAATGCGAGCGTAAGGCCGGTCTGAGCTACGTAGTGCGACCCTGCCTCAAAAAACCAGGACTGGGGCTTTGGCTCAATGGCTTAAGCGCCTGTTTGGCAGGCACGAAGTGTGTGAGTTTGATCCCCGGTGCCACACACACACAAAGAAAAGAAATTATCTTGGCCTTGATAAGAATATAGTTTAGATTCCCAGTAGACCATTTTCTGTTCTGTCACTACAATGTATTTGGATAATGACAACAACAACAAATAACTCCTGAGCCTTGCCATTGTTTCTCTGTGGTTTATGTTTTATACTCTGCTGCTTAGCTGGCAGGGAGGGAGGCTTAACTGACAAACCCAATTTCTGTTGTGTGCTGATATCATCCATGATTCAAAGCCATAATAAAAAAATCACAAATCAACCTTAGCCCAAGTTTTAGTTTTTGTTGTTTTTATTGAGAAACACACATGTACAAAGAGTTCCATGTTTTCCAAGTGGGACCAAACAATCCTGGTATGGAATGCATGGAAAGAGAACTTATTTAAACTATAAAAAGCAAATTGACTTTGTTTTCCTAGATTGCTAGAACTTTTAAGTCACCGGGGTTTTAGCTTAGTCTAGCTGGGGATTCAGCTCAGTGGCCTAAGCACCTGCCTGGCAGGTATGAGCTTGTGAGCTTGATCCTCGGTACCAAAAAAATAAAAATAAAATAAATAAAAATAAAAATAAAAATAAAAATAAATAAACCACCTTCTTTTATGCAGTGTGTCATCTTGCACAAAATCTGTTGTATTCATTAGTTATTTTCTCTTCCTCAGACTACACTGAAATGGCATGACTCTGTTATAGAATCTGGATGACTCAAGAACAACTTCTGGTTGGAAAAATTATTGTTAAAATAGCATCTCTTTAGGATTCAATTTCACTTTTTCCTAATCAGTTCCTTTGCCATTATCTCATTAGCTACGAAAGTGATACTGCTCTGGCTTCCCTTGCTCAGACATTACCTCTGCTTGGCGTATGTTTCTTCAGCTTGAATTTGATCAGTCAAATATCTACTCATTTTTCACTGTCCAACTTAAATACTATCACCTCTGAAAAATGTTTCAGCTTCACATTATGCTCTGTTCATATTTTATCTAACTCTCTAAGTACCTAGTATGTGCATAGTAGGTGTTTGGTAACCATTATTAAATTGATGTTAACATCAGGCTTTGAAATTGCTAATTTTATACTACTATGATCTTATTTTTTAAATATAAACAATAAAATGTTCTCGAAAAGTTATTTTTCTTTTAAGCATCAACAGGATGACATATAGAAAACACAGGAGAGCCGGGCGTGGTGGCGCACGCCTTTAATCCCAGCACTCAGGAGGCTGAGGTAGGCAGAGCGTTGTGAGTTTGAGGCCGGCTCGGGCTACAACGCAAACACAAGGCCAACCTGAGCTACATAGTGCAACCCTGCCTCAAAAAACTAGGGCTGGAAGTTTGGCTCAGTGGCTTAAGCGCCTGTCTGGCAGGCGCGAGGTTGTGAGTTTAATCCCTGGTGCCACAAAAAAAAAAGAAAACATAGGAGAGAAGATATGTTTGCTCAAGAGAAAATTAGATATTGCAAAATTTAGAAAATATTTTTGTAAACATATTGTGAATTTTTTAAAAAAATTGTTCAGAGAAACAGAAAACATATAGGAACAACAAATTATAAGTAAATCATGCTTCTGTAACCCATAACTTCTGAGGTACCACTGAATTTCCTGCACTAAAGGAGAAACAATGAGACAAACTCAAACTCTTATATTTGATACACATTTTTGGATTCCTGTTCAGCTTATTCACTTTCTTACTTATATTTTACATGGACCCTTATTAAAGTTAGCTCTTCCTAACTGATGAGAATTGGGAGGTGAGCAGTTGGAGTTTAAAGGTGACACAGAGAAGCTGCAAGTAATCAACTTCCTACCTAGATTATATTAGTTATGGTTCTACAAACCAGAGCAGGATTATGGAATGCTAATTTAGATAACTATTCTGCTTGCCAGGCAACATTCAGAACCGTAGTTGGAAATTATGCCCAATTCAGCAATTTGTAATTAATGGAGAGGGGTCGAGTTTAGAGGTGCTTGGGAGTTAAGCCATAAAGGTGATTAAAGGATTGAGAAATAACTATGAGGGAATTTAAAGAAACTGGGATTGGTTAGCATGGAAAGAAAGGAGGATAAAGGACAATTTAATAGCGATCTTTATGTATAAAAAGATGCTTAGTAGAACATAATGACTAGTGTTTTCCATTTCACTTTAGGACAACACAAGAGGCAGAAACTACAGTATAAGTGGACTACTGAGAAAGAGGGTAGAACTTCCATATATATATAAAATCTAATTTTGATAATAATTATCCAATGTGTCTTCATCTCCATTTTAAAGGTGAAAAAACTGAAACTAAGAGAGAGTAAATAACTTATGCAAGATCAAAACTAGTAAATTGAAAATTCAGAATTTAAATTTAAACCCAGATGACTTAGCTCCAAAGCCCATGTTCTTTTCCAGCACAGCTTCCTCTTTGCCTTCCTATGCAAGACTGGACATCTCAGCGCTGGCCTTGAGACTAGAGGTCATAATGGTTTTTTTAGGGGGAGGGGGCGTAGGAAGCTTTACTAAGAAGTAAGATTGGCTTGGTAAAAAGGCTTCTTATTGCTGATAAGATCATTCATATACTGCTTAATTGATATTGAGCTGTTATTGTTAATAAGATTGAACTGATTTCAGTGTCTTGCCTTTACCACAGTGTGAAGTAATACTCAAACACTGAGAACTCTCATTTTTAGAAGCCACCTTCGATTTCTTTTTTTTTTTGAAGAATTTAGTTTTATGCACTATTTTGTATCCTTACCTATAATAGTTCCTGACCTATTAAACATGCTTGATAAATTTGTATTGAATAGTATAATGAATGAAAATTTAGTACCAGCTGAAAATAGCTTAGTTATATAATTTGTACTCCAGGTTTAGCTTGACCACTGACCAGCCGTGTGACTTAGTTCATCACTACTTCTTGACTGACCCTCGCTTTGCAAGGTGACAACATTTAATATAATGGTTGCTAAGCTCCTATCTAGGTCTCAGCTTTTATAGCCTCCTATACACCCTGGACATGGGAATAAAGTATGATTTTCTCAGTCACTTACCTGGAATCCTAGAAATAAGTAGAATGAGGAAGAAAATCTAATATGTGCTTAAAATGCTATATGTAATCTGAATTTAACAGATAGATTCTGTCTATTTGTTCCAAAACACAAAAATTCACTTCATGGAAAACTAATGTTGTTTTTGGTTGATGGGCAAAGTTGACAACCACATTTGAAACATAGCTTTATATTTATGATAGTGCATAAATTGAAAGTTCATTTGTAAATATGCTTGTGCAGAGCTGAGAAGTAATTGTCTTCTTATGCTGTATGTGGATATATATATAGAGAGAGAGAGAAAGAAAGAGAGTTCCCCCAAAATGTAAATATCAGGAAAAGAAAAACTCATATAAATATTTTAATGCTATATTTATTGAGACATCATGAGATCAATACAATTTGGCTTCTGCAATTACAAGAGGTGCTCAAAGTGGTGGCCATTCACTTCCAGACATTTATTAGTACAGCGAACTGCTTAAGTGCATACACATTTTTGGTTCTCTCTCCCTCCCTCCCTTCCTCCCTTCCTCTCTTTCTCTCTCTCCTCCCCATATATAAAATCAATTTTTTTTTGTATTGACTTGTAGTTGTCTTACTGGTTAAGCTAACATGTTTTAATAGCTAAGAATTGAAGAATCTAGTCTCTATTGACCTAACTGTGTTCTTTTTTTTTTTTTTTTTTTTTTTTTTTTTTTTTTTTTTTTTTGAGGCAGGGTCGCACTATGTAGCTCAGGCCGGCCTTGCAATCGTGTTGTAGCCCAAGCGGGCCTCGAACTCACAACACTCCACCTATCTCAGCCTCCCGAGTGCTGGGATTAAACTTGTGCGCCACCACACCTGGCCCTAATTGTGTTCTTGACCTGCCTATAAAATTATTGGCTATTAGGGTTTCTCATAACACTTTTCTGGAGGGGCCTTTGTGGATAAATGAACAGCATGTTGCATTATAGAATAGTATTTAATAAGAAACAAGAAGATGAGGTAATTTTTGAGACTTCTGAATATTTCTCATAGCAAATAATAGTGAAACATCATAAATGATGCTTCTGGGTTGCTCATCTCCACTGTTGCCAAAATCTGCCATTTTTAAGGTCTCATATGTTGCAGAATGAGAAAGAAATAACCATGTAGTAGATATCTTCTCAGAGCCAGTTTGAGTAGGTCTGTCTCCAGGGTGTTTGGAGTAATCAGGCCCTAGATGCTAGTTCTAACTCAGCTACATTCCTGCAAAGCCTTTGGCATATCTTGAACAGTGCTCCCATTTCAGTTGACTAGTCACCAGTGTCTAGGCAAAGAGGATGGCTGTAACCAACAGCACAAGATCATAGCTCCATTTTCAGGCTTACACATGACCTTTAGGTTAGGCAATTCTTCAATTCAGAGACAGGATCAGAACTGTGTCATATTTAAATCTGTTACATCTTTGTACACCTGACTCTTAAGACTGCCTCATCTCTAAACTAATCATTTAGCATTAACAAATAATCATGACCAGTTTCTGGGGCCTTGATAGGCCAGGGTACCTCCTTGTCTCATACTAAATTCAATTTTGACAGTGTTGAAGTAACTCATTATTTCTAGCATGTCATGGGATTCTACCTCTGCTCTTCAGAATCAGTTAAATTTTTTCTGCTGGGTATTCAGGGCTGAGAAGGTACAGGAGAGAACTGACCTATAGCCATTTAAAGGCATTAAATCAGACACCAGCATAATACAGATATTTTCTCAGTCAACATAAGTTAGATTATTTTAATTAAGGCTTTTTGACTGCAAGTAATAGAAGCTAATCTTTTTTTTTTTTTTTTTTTTTTTTAGTTACTGGGGATTGAACTCATGACCTCACGCTTGCCAGGCAGGTTATTGTGCCACTGTGCTAAATTCCCAGCCCCACTAATCTTAAGTTAAAGAAATAAAGAATGATTTTTGGATGGATATGGAGAAGGTCATAGAATTGAAGAAAAAGTAGAACAGATTTCCAGAGCAGGACAGCTCTAGAAACACAGGGAGGTGAAACTAGCAAACAATTCCATTATGTTACCACTACTTGGATGAATCCACTCCAGCTATTTTCTGATCTTAATTGTTTGACTAATTCAGATTCCATAGAACCTGACTGACTGGCTTGTATTATAAGCCCATCGCTTGGCCAGGAGAAGGCCTTGTACCTTGGAAGACAATTTTACCAGCACTAGTTATAATGTAGTTTACCAAATCCAAAGCAAGAAAAGAGAAGGTGGGTCAAAGACAACATATGTCCACTGCAAAACCTGTTTGACAGTGAGGAAATAAATTCAGCCTTTCAGTCATAGAAATGAGCTATATGAAGGATAGCAGCCAAGAACACCTGCTTAGGTGTTATTGGCTATGATTTTAGTGTTCTTTTGTCCCAAGTGAAGTTCCAGAATTTATATCCATTCTAAATTAGTGAGGGGTATATTGGTTTGTAGTTGCCTGGCATAGAATGAGTTTTTTAAATACTTTGAATGTGATAAAAATTGTCATCATCTTTATCATTATCACATATGGAAGGCCAAGGTTAGGCCAGTCATTAGAGGTAAACTATCAGAAGAATATCTCAGCTACTTTCTTACTTTTAAATTGTATAGAATGACAGAATTCGAGTCTTGGGGTGCTTTGACTAATTTGACTGACTTCAAACGAATTGCAAGAGGGATATTTCTGCTTCTATAGGCTGAGAGATTTGTAACAAACCATATTGTGAATAGTGGCTTATAATAACAGAGGATTTTAAAATGAGGATGAGCCGGGCGTGGTGGCGCACGCCTTTAATCCCAGCACTCGGGAGGCTGAAGTAGGCGGAGCGTTGTGGGTTCGAGGCCGGCTTGGGCTACAACGCGAGCACAAGGCCGGCCTGAGCTACATAGTGCGACCCTGCCTCAAAAAACCAGGGCTGGGAGTTTGGCTCAGTGCCTTAAGCGCCTGCCCTGGCAGGCGCGAGGTTGTGAGTTCAATCCCCGGTGCCGCAAAAAAAAAAAATAAATAAAAAAAATAAAATAAAATAAAATGAGGATGACACATTGATTTGGAATGTTTTCTCATCTGTATTTACTTATTGCTAAATATTTTCCTTTATGCTTTCTTTTTCAAGTGAATGACCAGCTGTGTGCCACCTTCTTCTTCTCTCTTGCCTGTTCTTGATTTTTCTTTTCCTTAACCACTCTACTTTCTTTCCTTCAATCCTACATTTCCTCTTCAAATCTTTGCTCTAACTTCATTTCATCTGTCTTTTTCTTTTCACTTAGTCTATAATTTCTGTTCATTTTCTTTATAGTCTCTTCATTTTTCCTTTTCCTCCAAACCACCATTCTAGTTCCCTCACGCTCAGGCTTCTTATCTCATTGCTGTTAATCCCCAATGTGTTTACTGATCTGTGTGCCAAAAGGCAAATTCCCCAGGGACCCTATCCCTGCCAAGGCAGTGACAAGCAGCAGCTGTCATTACTCAACAGCTTCCCAGACTGTCAATCAATGGACAAGAACACTTGCAGTAAACAATTACATGTGTGTTTGTGTGTATATATACATGTATGAAAATGTTTACTGAATAAAAAAGTAGATAGATCTTTGCTGGTAAGGAAGAGAATTGAGCAGAAAACTTTCCCTACACCTATTTCTTTATTAAGTTAGTGGACAAAACTCTAAGAAGTTATGTAAAAACAATAAACAATATTAAATAGAGAAACAGGGATAGGAGACCAATCAACAACTAATCACCAGAGTACCTTGATAGCACGTTATTGATAGCAGACATGGGGAATATATTATAGATATAGTGATAGAGCAGAATGCAGAATCAGGAAAAAAAAGAAATGATTGATATGTTTAAATAAAAGAAAGACAGCAGTATACATAATATGAAAGGGCAAGAAAATTGAAGTAGAGGAATAACCAGTGGAGGCACATAAATCAGAAAAATAAGAAACTCTCCTCACATCAATAAATGATTATATGTTAAACAACAAACAAGGGAAAAGGCAATTATGCTCCACAGATGCAGTGTCTTTTGGGATTAAACGCTAAATAAGACAAGTTATATTTTTCTAAAAAGTAACTTTAGAAATCAAATCCCCAATAAAGAGAATTGAAAGAACTTACATAGATGAAATAAGGAACCCTGGCAAGTGATACAAACCTAAGGTGGGAAAAGTGATTTTACATTTCCCTGGCTGGGTACCAACAGGTAAAAGGGAAAAACAAGATGGCTTCATATGTTCTGAATCTTGGGAAATCAACTTCATCTAACAAAAAAGACCTGCCCGACTCTTTGCCAAGTACTGTACTTGGTACTTTGCATACACTTTCTAATTTAAACCTCAGTATACAAAAAAAGTAAAGCCAAGGACTGGGAATGTTATCCATTGGGAGAGGAAAAACAGAGGGAATTTTTTGAGCTCGTTCCAAAGTCATAAGACTCAGGGGGAATTACTTTGATTTTGTCAAGTCAGAGTGAACAGCCAAAGGGAACTCACATAGCATATTGTCAGAGGTAAATCACCCAGCTTGGTCTGTTCTGTCTTATTGCAAGGTCAGAGAACTATAGTAAGCTGGCCAAATGTTTTCAACCATGGAAATCCCCTAACTTTCCAACTGCTGAGGTCCCACAGCTCTGAGGCTTTACTCACAGGATGGCTCTTTTCCAGCTTTCAAATCTCTCCAAGTTGATTAATCATTTTCTTGTTCTGACTCATTCAGGCCTCTAGAAAATAGCTGTAGGTACTGGATGGGGCACATAGATCAAGGAGGTCAGATAAATTGGTTTGATGTTAGTCTATAGAAAAAACCTACAAGACACTGCCAAAAGCCTTTAAGCATACTTTCTTCAGATACTGTTAGTGGACTATGGCCAAAGCCCATTGACTCATTCATGTGATTGAGCAAAATATTTTCATGTGTATTAAGAAACTTGGGTATGTGTATTTTAGTTTCTTGGTGTAAAGTTAGGTGTTAGAGGCTAACACCTCTAGAGAGTAGTAGATTTCCATTGTGACAGATTGTATTTATTTAGATGGACAGTGGACCAGCTTGTAATTCTCCAATCATAACAACTGCAAACACACACATATTGCTTATTATTTTTTAGGCACTTGTGCAACCTATTTTCTTTAAACTATATTCATAGGACTAGAAGGTCAGTTCTGGTTGTCTGAGCCAATACTATACACACTGATTACATTATTTTGGCTAGCTAACATTCCCCACCCTGAAGTTTATTTTAGAAGAAATTATTCATTTTTAGATTTATGATTATACTTATATGTCATATTGGAAAATTCACTTCTCTTGCTTTTACAGTGCATTAAACTCTTGGTTTATTCGTTGAATTCATGAACATTTCTTAAGCAACTGGATATACTAGGCACTGGAGATATAGTTGCAAGTAGGACATCATCCCAGATTTGAAGTTATGTTGTATTAGTGCGTTGTGAGCACTGTGGGCTGATTACTTGGAAAAGCATGGCAGAAACAGCAGGTCTTTCTGCAAAGGAGAGATGGAAACATTTGAGTCAAAACTTCAAGAATAAATAGAAAATTTTCAGATTGACAAGGTTGGAAAAAGTACCATCAATACAGACAACAGCATGTATAAATGCTAAGAGTTTTAAAAGAACATAGTATATTCAGAGTAAAACAAGGCATTTTTATGGAATTATGGCAAAAAAATTGAGCCTAAGTAGGTTAAGTTGAGAGATTAGATTGTGACAAACCTTGTATATAACATATTGTCAATACTAGAAAGATTTATGGGAGTTTTAAAGAAAGAAGTAACTTCATTTGATTAGATTTTCTGGAGGAGGATTCCTCATGGTAGTATGGAGTGGGAGGAAAGGGGAATGAAGGGGTCAGTTAGAAAGGTGCTGTGCAGTGTGAAAGTGGTAGCAGTAGAGGAAGAAGACATAGATTTGCAATGCATATCAGAAGTCAAATGGGTAGTTTTGCAGTGACTGGCTGGGTGTAGGGGTTCATGTTTGGATAATACCCCTGATTAGGGACTTGGGTGTCCAGGTAGATCTTGCCATCTTCAAGAAGAAATTCTAAGGAAAAGCGCCTTGGGGAGTGTGGTGGTCACTTTCTAAGATGTTGAGTTCAGGTGCTAATTAGAGAAAACATAGATGCAGAAATCCAGTAGATGACCATATTACGGTCAAGAAGTGCCTGAAATACTTGAAATTGGGACAGCTGATTAGACCAGTGAAGCAGAAGAGAAGGGTCCAAGGACAGTAGGGCATATTCTGTTCAGATTGTCTATCACACAGTCTATTCATGCTGTGTAAAAGGAATTTCAGGACCTACTTAATGGGATGTTTTGAAGCTGTGTTTATTGTTTCTGTGGCAGAACACACTTTGGATTCTATTCTCTTCTCATACGTGTCTCATAAACTTTTTAATGAGGTTTGAAGTCTCAGGCAAAGGCTAGTAGGACACTGACCCTTTCTAGGCTGTTATGCTTTTCTCTGCTTTGTGAAAGAGTTGGGGAGTTGTTCTCGAGAACACTAAACACAGACTCCTGCTAGCTTTTCTTGGCTGACCTGGATTCCCAGTGACTGTTGGCTCTGTATGGATTTGCAGATATCCACACAGAAGAATGTCCTTTGTATGCAGCCCTTTAACTCATTGTAACAGCCTGTTCTGAGGTCTGAGAAAGCACACAAATTGATTCCCCAGCACTTGTTCATTTTTAAGGACACCTGTGTAAAACCTCTGTCAAATCGGCTGCCCCTTCACCTTTTGTTCACTTGCTATTGCAATCATGTAAGTAGTAATGTATCTGCCTCAAAATTCCCTGTCCTGAGAAATTTCTTCATGAGAAGATTATTGGAAAAAATATTTTTGCTATGGAGCCAACTCAGAGATTTAAATCTCTTCCCAGCCTACAGAGCACCTGGCTTTAAGTGTCTATTCCCTCCTGACTCTGAAGAATGAACTGCATTTTAAACCAAAGCTCATAAGCACATGGAGAAAACTCTTGAGCCTGTATCCTCCTGCTGTTCATTGAAGCAATGAAAAAAAAGATTCAGGTAGTCCGGAGCCAATTTGAAGTATCACAGGATGGAGCCTGGCAGTGTTGTGGAACTCAGAGTCCTTGGTTTTGGTACCATATACATAATTGCCTTCTGCAGGCTGCTGGAGACACCTCCTTCATGAATGGAGCATTTCCCTTTTGCAATGAAAATTGACTTCCCATGATTTTAAAATTGTAAGATCTGGCAATTAATGTGGTTTTATGCTGCCCATATCATCTAGTACCTTATGCCTAAGAGGTCTATGATAAATATTTAACAAGTTGTGGCAGTTACTTAACATGTAAAGGCTTCTGACCTCCTTTGAATGTAATTGATCCAGGATCACAATTTGGCAGCTATGAGATAGTCTAGCCTGCACATATATTTTACTTAGTTCTCTCAGTGGTGTTTTTCAGTATCAGCATTTAAAAATTGAGAGAGCTCATTTAAAAACCTAGGTTTCTGATTTTTCTTCAAAATTGGAAGATTTGACATCATTGGATCATATTTTCGCAGAGTGCCAATCCATTAGACCTAAATAGTGGCTGCTCCTTTAGCATTGCATGCCTCTCCCAGACTGCCAGAGTCCTCACTACTTGTTTTTTTTTATGCCTGACCCAGCTCATTCATATGCTATATGCTTTGCCGCTTATCATCTTTGTAGACTGTGATAGCAAAATTTTATACACAAATCACATGATATTTCAAAATATCTTAAACAGCTTTATTAGCCGGGTGTGGTGGCGCACGCCTTTAATCCCAGCACTCGGGAGACTGAGGTAGGAGGAGCGTTGTGAGTTCGAGGCCGGCTTGGGCTACAATGCGAGTGCAAGGCTGGCCTGAGCTTCATAGTGCGACCCTGCCTCAAAAAAAACCAGGGCTGGGAGTTTGGCTCAGTGGCTTAAGCACCTGCCCTGGCAGGTGCGAGGTTGTGAGTTCGATCCCCAGTGCCACAAAAAAAAAAAAAAAAAAAAAAAAAAAAACAGCTTTATTGAGGTATAGTTCATGTACCATAAAATTCACCTGAAGTATACAGTTCAATATTTTTGTCTATTCACAGAATTGTACAACTACTATTACTACCCAGTTTTGGAACATTTATACCCCCAGAAAAAATCTTCTATCCATCATCAGTTGCTCTGCATTCTTCTCCCCTATTCCTGATCCTATTCCCTAACCTTAGGCAACCTCTAATCCACTTTCTGTGCCTAGGATTTGGATTATTTATTTCTACTTTTAGCTATTGTAAATACTGCTGCTATGAACATTTGTATACAGGTTTTTGCATATATGTGTTTTCATTCTCCTGGGAACATGACTAAAAGTGAAATTTCTGGGTCATATGTTAACATGAGTCACACATTATAACATGTTGAAGAATTGCCAAATGGTTTTTCAAAGTGCCCACACCATTTTGCATTCCCAGTAGCAAGATATGAGGGTTCCAGTTTCTCCATATTCTTGCCAACACTTTTAATTGTCAACATTGCAGCCATCCTAGTCATTGTAAAGCGATATTTCATTGTGGTTTCAATCAAAAAACAATTTTTACAAAATAGAATTCCTTAATCGTTATGAGGAAATGTTGCTGATAGATTATACTGACTATTATTCATCCTTGGGACTCTCAGTTTAATCTTAGCTCTTAAAGCCAGACCACAATGTAATGTAATATGTCCCTGGGTTGTGGTCTTAGAGCACCTGCAATGAATTCCATCAGATTGTTAAAAAAGAAATCCAGATTCCTGGGTCCTAATAGGGATCAGAGTATCTGGGGTTGAACTGTGATCTTGAGCAAGTTGTGTTATTCCACTTAGCCTCAGTTTCTCAATTCATCGGTTTGTGGATCAGTTTCATTAGGGAATTGAACATGATAATGTCTGTAATCCTTTTCAGCTGCAGTAATGTTCTGTAACATTCTGTGAACTGTGATCAGAAGACACTAGTTCTGGAGGAATCTTGGCACTTTAACCATAATGAAATGGCAAGCATTTACTGAACAGTCACATGTAAGGTGCCCTGCTGACTCAAGCCACACAGATGACTAAACTGTCCCCTGTCCTTGTAGGAATACAATCTCTTGGGGTGACTCATTCCAGATGTGACACAACTCTTATCTGAGGAAGATGCCTCTATTCTTCTCTCACTTCTTGTGGGACCCAGGGGGACCAGGGTAGGCTGGGGGTGGATTTCTTACTTTCCTAATACCTTACCATCCCATTCTCCTCTGGTTCTTTTTCTGATTCGCTTTCTCAAGGTGTCATGAACAGCACCCCCACTGCTCTTGGTGGCACTGAGTTTAGCCAGCATTGAGGAATGTTAGGTGTGTGAATTTGCAATTGTAGCTCTCCCCTCTGCCTGATTTTGAGACCCCACAACTGCCTTCTCCTTCCAGCCTGCTTCCACAAAAGGAAGCTGTTGTCCTGCTGCAGCCTCAGGCCTTATTGCTCCCCAGAAAGCTATGCTTTTCCTCAGCCCTTTCTTTTTTAACTGAGTCCCAGGACTCCACTTTAGTGCCTGGTATGCTTTCTTCCACTCAATGCTCTTCTTTTGTTCACTGTGCTCTCTCTTCTTTCAGTTTCTGACTTCTACCCACCCATCCCTTCATCAAAGCCCAGTAGTACTGAACCATTTGTGAGCTGTTAAAGCCATTTTTATAATCACACCAGCCAAAAGAAGTACATGGGACCTTTCCTCTTTGACCAGCAGAATCTGATTTGACAGATGTTTCAGCAGTCTCATTTCAAAATATTCCGTTGCATTGTCCCCTTAAGTTTTTTTTTTTTGACAAGGGTTCTCATTTTTAGCTGAGAAAATTTAGCCATCACAAGTGTAATTTAATATCCAAATTTAAACATGAAGGTCTTAGGTGTATGTAATAAACCTGTAGTAGTCATTGTTCAGACCTACAAATTTTCCTTGTTTTTAACCTATTCCTTTTATCCAGAAGGCCACAATCCGGGCATAATAATATCCACAAAGCCACTGGAAGCCGATAGACCTTTTCACTGAGTGTGACACTGACATTGTTCAGGAGCCTCATCCGGTCTTTATCAGCAGCAGTGGTTTCATAGGCCCCTTCTCACCCTGGGTGTTACATCTACAATAAGAAAGATGACCTTGGAGCTCTAGTTTTCTTCATTGCACAACAGACTCTGTTGTGTAAATTTGGAGCCACGATTCATACTTGTTACATCTGTAATGAGTGGGGTAACTTAGAACAGTGCCTTTCACCCCAGATCTTGAAAGCCTTTAACAGCCCAATTTCACTTCCACATATAACCACTTAGTAAAGTGCAGATAATAAACAGGAACTTCTGATAACTGGTCAAGGAGAGTGGTGCGGGGGAGAGATAGTATCCACTAGCAGCATGAGCCTTTTTTCTTCAGGCCAGTATGACTTAAACAGATGTGAGTATTAGTCACTTTTCTATAGCATATACATTAATTAATGCTTTTTATTTAACATGCTAGAGGTAAAGTAGTGATAAAGGACAATTATTCCTAAGGCTAAAAGACAAACCAAGATTTCAGCTGGCACAGGAACTTACTCTTTATGGTGAGTCACAGGTAGAATAAGATAAAGTGTTGAGAGTACAGAAAGTAGCCTGATGTTACTTCTCAAGGAAACAGGTATTGTTCTCACACCCCTCCCAGCTCATTCACAGGGATGCCAGGAGTCCAGGACTTTAACCCCTGAAAATTTGCCTGGATGTTTTTCTTTCTGAAGAATTATGGTACTACTTTATTTTTTTCCAAGTTAAGCTATCAGAGAAAGGAAGTCTATCTTACCCCTTTGTTAGATGCTAAAGAAATTGAAAAGGAAAAGAAGAACTTACATTTTCTTTGCCTTAAGCATTATATTGGGCACTTTACATATGTTATTTTTTTAAACCAGAATAAAACTAAATTCATATGTGATGTCCCTGCAGAGAAAGCAATTCCAGCGGCTTGTCATTTTGGCATGTTTAGTGTTTGTTCTGTTAGCTAGTAGCCGTTTGTATGATATCGTGGCTTTAACCCCAGAGAGCTACTTAGGGCCTCTTTTTGTTTTTCTCTTTCAACTGTGGCTCTGATACACTCAGAAACTCAGATGTCATGTTCTTCTCACTTGGAAGCTGCTATGCAACCTTCAAGGAACTTTCTTTTCTCTTTCCTTTTTGTTTCTTTTCTTTCTTCATTTGTTGTGAGAAGAACATATTATACTCTTTAAATTGTCAATCATATTATAATGATAAAATATTTGGTTTCATCATTTTGCCTGAATCTAGTATACTAGGTACCATTTACATTTTTTTGGTTCTCAGATTTTATTTTACTTTTTAAAGTATAATTTCTGCCTACCATACCCCAACCCCACCTACCCTGGGACGGTCAAGCCCAAGTATTTTTTTCTGCTGTTCCCAAGACCTTCATGCGATTCTTTGGTTGAGTCATTCCTCATGAACTCTGGAGTTTGCAGCCTACTCACATCACTTCTGAACTGTGTGACATTGGACTGCCTCAGTTTCCCCATGTGACAACACTCATTGGGTCATTATGAGGATTAAATGACTGGCAGTGTGTGCTCTGTCTTCAGACTCCCCCTGTTCCTGTCTCCCCTGTACACAGCTGTTAGATCAGTGGTCTCTGCCTGGCCATGCTTTGGCTCTGAAGCTTCTCTAGTTTCTGTCACCTGTGCCTTGGCATCTGAGGCCCTTTTGGCCCAGTCCACCCTGCCCTTTTTAGACCCGTCTCTCCCTGTTCTGCAGCATAAATCCTGTCCTCCAGCCAGCCTGGACTGTCAGCCTTCCCTAAAATATATAATTTCTTCACTTCACACCTGTCTCAGAACTTCTGCTTGCCCAGAACAAACTCTTTTCTCATCTTTGCTTGTCAGGCCTCCCGTCACTCTTCAGCATGCCCTCCACAGCCATTCTAACTAATACTTGTAAGAGGTGATCAGCAACCTCTCAGCTCCTGGATGGTCTCTACTGGTCACAGATTGCCTGGAGATAGAAGCTATTAGCCCACCTTGTTTTGAGTGACAATAAATATTTCTTGAATAAATAAATAGCAGAGTTTGCTACCTTTTTGTCTCCTCAGCTTGCATTCAGTGGTATTCAAATAGAGAAAGGTAAAATACACAGACACTGAGATTTGACATTATTTCATTATGTACTCTTTTTTGAGTATTTGCTAAGTGTTAGAAATTGTGCTAACTGCTGGGGTTAAAAATAATTATAGCTACAAATTGCTCAGCCCTTCCAAGTTCCTAAGTGCCATTCTAAGTATTTTTCATATATTATCTCACACGAAGAATTCTCATGACAACTACATGAGAAAGATATTACTATTATCAGTGTATTATTATGTAAGCTGTAGGTCAAAGACATTAATAACTTGCTGAAGGTCACCCAACTAGTCAGTGGTAGAGCCTCTCAGTTATGAGATATAATCTGCTCCTGGAAGGGCATGGCCTTGGGCAAGGAGGCTCTCAGAAGCAAACCCTGACCCTGACGTAGCTGATGTTGGAGAGAGTCTGCTGACTCTACTGCTCGTAGCTGGGCAGCAAGGCCTTCCTTGAAGGGGGCTCTGGCGGTATATTTTACACAACAGAAAAACGAGTAACAGCTCTTCTACACTAATGATAATACCGTGAGTAGTATTGTTGCTAACATTAAATGTGGTCTTCAGAATTAATTTATATCTAAAAGTTGTAACTCTTTATATCAGAATTTTTAAAGCAAATCAACACTTGTTGCCTTCAGATCACTCATTGCTTTGATTTATGTGTGATAATCAATGACATTTCTTTTTTGTCATCAATTTTTTGGTATTATAAGTTGTCATATCACAAACTCATTTAGAATTATCATGGCTGTTTTCGAGTTAGGACAATTTTTTTTTTTTTTTTTTTTTAAGACAGGGTCTTGCTATGCAGTTCAGACTGGCCTTGAGCTCACTTTGTAGCCCAGGCTGGTCTCGAAATTGCAACGATCCTCCAGCTTCAGCCTCCCAGCGCTGAGATTACAGGCGTGCACCACCACACCCAGCTATAGTTCGGATAATTCTTGAAGAGGTTAAAATTCTTTAACTGGCTGGGAGTTTGGCTCAGTGGCTTAAGTGCCTACCCTGGCAGGTGCGAGGTTGTGAGTAGGATCCCCAGTGCCGCAAAAAAAAAAAAAAAAAAAAAAAAAAAAAAAAAAAAAAAAAAAAAAAAAAAAAAAAAAAAAAAAAAAAATATATATATATATATATATATATGTATATTTGTACATATTTATATATTCTTTAACCTTTCAAGTTTTGGTAAACTGAAGGCCTTCCTTCCATCCTCCCTCCCCCTGTCCCCCCTCCCAATACTGGAGTTTGAATACAGGTCTTTGCATTGAGCTACATCCTAGATCTTTTTTCTTTTTCTTTTTCTTTTTTTTTGGCACCGGGGATCAAACTTACAACCTCGCACCTGCCAGACAGGCACTTAAGTCACTGAGCCAAACTCCCAGCCCTAGTTTTTTGAGGCAGGGTCACACCATGTAGCTCAGGCGGGCCTTGTGCTCACGTTGTAGCCCAAGCTGGCCTCGAACTCACAACGCTCCGCCTACCTCAGCCTCCCGAGTGCTGGGATTAAAGGCGTGCGCCACCACACCTGGCTTCTTTTTCTTTTGAGAAAGGATCTTACCAAGTTGACCAGGCAAGACTTAAATTTGCCATTCTCCTACCTCAGCTCCCAGAATGCTGGAGCTACAGGTATGTATCACCCTGCCCAGCCTTTTCTTTCTATAAAGCATTACTCACCTTTTTCCTTATTGCAAACTTCCTTTATAACTGTTTAGGCAAAAAAGTAACTTTCTGCTTTTTATTTCATTTTTTAAATAGTTTGTCTTTTTTGGTTAAGTCATCTAACTTGTAAAAATTATTGCATAACTTCATTATTAAATTGTCATGGCTGGTGTTGTTTTGTATTTTCTGAGGTTTAGAGCTCACTGATTTTTTTGATCTAGGCTTTCCTTCCTTGAGGAATTCAATTCCTCTTTGTTCACTTATTTATAGCTCTGCTGTGGTTATGGTTTAGAGTCTTGGTTTTTATTGCTTCAATTGCTCTGTAGTAATTGACACTCTATACACATTCCAGGTCCCATGTTCCTTTTGCATGTGAACACATATTACTTGATGACTCAAATAGACTATAATGATTCCCCTTTATTCTGGGATATCTTTGAGAGTCTAGGTTATTGTGTTGGTCTATTCTTCTTAAACATGAGACTGACAACATTGCCTATTGGAAGCAACTGACCTTTTATTTCTGCTGGTATTTCATCACTATGGGTGCATCTCAATCTAATTATAATTGATTTGTAACTAGCAGAAGCTGCTTCTCATTTAATTTTCTGTTATCTTTTTATCTCTTCTATTTGAAAGCTTCCAGGATTATTATATCAATTTTAGTTTCATTAAACATGTCTCCTTTCGTAACTGTCTGCTTCCAATCTATTACTTTTCAGTTACTCTGTCAACCCACGTTATCTGTTTAAAAAACAACAACAACACTGATACATTGATGGACTCTGTGCTGCCATCTAAAATGTTATGGAAATCACTATTTGCGTTATGATTGCTACTGTGAATTAGTACAGTGGCTTGTGTCTCTCTCCTGTATACTAAGATACTTAATCTTAAGAGGAAAAAAAAAAGCTTAACCAGAATCCTTGCTGAAATCTCATTTGGTTACAATAAGAATTCATCAAAAACATAGATGCTGCATTTCCTAGGAAATTGAGGCTTTTTCCTGTATTTGGGAGTGGTGAAGTATACGCCCAAGAACTTGGAACAGATACAGCATTGGCAGACAAACAAAAGATCTGTAGGGCAGGACTTCCTTTTTATTCCCCTGAGCTCTCCTTCCCATTGTCTCAGAGAAGATGGAGCAAATACACAGACAGAAGCTGCTTCAGTATTGTCTTTTATTGATAGGCTGCTGTGTTCAGTGATTCCTCTGGCCCATGGTGTCTGCTGGACAGTTGGAGACTTTTTGAAGCCATTGTATTGTTGCAGAATAATTAGGGTGAATGAAGCAGGGGCTAGGGGTTAACAACAATTCTTTGTCGCAAGCAATTGCTAGTCTTGGCATCAGTATTGGTAACAAGGCCAATCTACTGGAAGGAATCGAAACAAAAGATGGAAAGGTTGCGGTTGGTTTGTCTAATCCATCCAGTAAATCCACCCATGCATGGCCATTGTGCCCTGTGAGCTCTCTGGAAATGCCTTTGGTCACACTGCATTCCAAGCCACTGGGTGGGTGATTTCTGTGAAGTCTTGTACATGGATTTCCTAGAATGTTTCCCATAGCAGAAAAGAAGATGCACAGGTGTTGCCTTGGCAATTAATCGGTACACTCCACAAAGAAAATAATCTCCTAACATTTGAGGAGATGAATGGGAATGAATGAAAGGCTCATGATCTTTTCCTTGGATGGAGGAGTTAGAGAATGTCCTAACATAAAATGGCTAGATGCGTTGATTGACACTGAGGCAAAACCAACTAAGCAAAACCATGACCTGTGTCCTTACTGTTGCCTTCATCCCCTCCAGGCCAGTCAGGCCCAGTCTTGGGTCATGATCTCACTTGTATTATGATCTAGAGGCCAGGCCAGACTGGGGTCCAGCAAACTGGGGTAGCTATAAATCTGGTACTGTAGTTTTGGGGACTGGGAGTGTAGCTCAGTGATAGAGTTCTTGGCTGTAGAATATGTGAAAAAAAGAAAAAGACAGTAGTTCATATTGTTAAATGTCTGTCTTCCCTTAGCAATTTATGAAACTGGATCTGCTATTCAATTCGGAGTCAAGTAGACTTACAGCTGTAGTTGTTCAGATTATGGTGGTACCTTACATAGAAACCTTTGGTTCTTAGAGTTCATCATTTAAATTTTCTTCTACTGGTATGCTCTATAAGTGTGTGATGCCTCATACATCCTCCCAAATTTGCTGTCTACCAGTGGACTCCAAGTAGGGAGAGGCCTGCCTGCCTCAAATATTTCATTCAAAGTGTACAACAATACTTACCCTATATCTCATTTTCTATTGCATATCACAAAAGACATAGACACTAAGGTGGAAAAGAGATAGAGGTAGGTATCTCTCTAGGGAGACTTATGACCTTAGTCACATATGCCTAAAAGATAAATTCATGCTCTTTCATCATGAATAGGGCTCTAATCCCATAGTCTTTTAGGCCAAAGATGACTTATGTTTGATATCTCAAACTAGGACTATTTTCAGATTAGTGTTGAACTCTGAGCAGTGAGGCCAACATGGTGTTCTGGGAGCACTTCTGACTCTTAAGAGTCTGTTTGTGTAAGGAGTCTTGGCTGTTAGGAAGTTGGGAAGGTGGTATGGATACTGAAGGAGAGGGGAAAGCAGTGTGCTTATTTTCAGTCTTGTCAGCTGCTCTGGAAATCAGCCAAAATGAATGAGATACAACAAGCCTTCAGGGTTATTATAAACTAAGGAGAAGTAAGGCTCCTCCTTTTAAAAAGCTCTATGGAATTTAGACTTAAAATTTCATGTGTATTTGGTTTGGGGCAAATGTAAAATCCCTGAACTTTCCACAAGAAAATATTAGCTCCTCAAAGCATATCATGAGCCCTCTCAGCACTGTAGTGCATCTCAAGGGAGGCAAAAGAATCCAGCACCGTTCCATTTAGCCTCCTGGCTCTATTTGGCCAGTGGAGAAAGATTGATGAGGACCCTGATTAGATCTGTCTCTATAGCTTCCAGCAGATTATTGGAAAGACTTCAAAAAAATTCTATGACTTCGAGAGCATAAATTCCAGTAGATGAGGGAAAAGAAAGGGCTAAGTCTTCTGGACCCAAATGTGCCAGGATGTGTACAAACATAAACTGAGCATTGTTAAAATACAGAGCACTGGGGTCATCCTAAAGGAAAGAGAACCTCGGATATTTAAAATTAGGGAAGGTGACCTAGTGAACCTGATGTGGTTATGATTCCTGTAACAGAAGTCAACTGCTTGTTTTGTTTTGTTTTGTTTTGTTTTCTCCTAGGCATGAGTTGTATCCTTTACTGGCAATCATATTCCAAGTTTAATCCCATAGTGTGACTTTGGTCTGACCATCGCAACATGAAAATGCCAGGCTGTTTTTACTGTACTCCCAAGTAGTGTTCACACTTGTTGGGAGGAAGGAAATCTGGATAAATATCATTCTTTTCTTGGTATTATTAAAAATATTACTAAAAAGAGCAAAAGGGGTTTTCAGAGCTAAATAGGAATCATTCTTTACAATTTTGAAAGCCCAGGCTGGGTAAGTATTTTCTTGAAGCTTGTTTGTTTTAGCCCACAGTGGTTTCTATGCACACACACCCATCCTACAGTGGCCATCTCTCCTAAGGCTGTTTTTCTATCCTACAACTTTTAGGACTTTTCTGAAGAATTACATTAGAGCTGATCTGCGGTGAGCTTTAAATTTCACTATTAAAAGCAGAATAACTTTTCATCATACAACTGGAGGGAACTGGCTGTTTAGTTTACCTCTTACTTTTTTACACATTGAAAAACTGAAATTGAGAGAGGTTAAACAACTTGCCTGAAGTTAAACTGCTAATTAGTGTGGGAACAGAAATGACAAGTTCTAAATTGTCTGATTCTTGGTTTGTTATCACAATGAAAGCTCTGTTCATAAAAAGGAAATTCAGTTCAGAATCTTTGTAATTTTAAAAATTACATGAATATAACAATTTTAGTAGACACTGCTCATCAAGTTAGCCTTATTATTCTCAATGAAACATAATATTAAGGAGAGCCCTTTGGAATAACCTAATTTTAAACTATGATGCTAATTCTTTATTAGTCTAGTGGAGGGTTTTTTTCATATACTGTGTGATATTCTTGAAGTTTTTCTTATTGAATATTTCTGTAATCCTAAGATCCCTTATCTGAGAATGAACACTGGTACTCCAGGGCAGTTGGGTAAAACCTTTCACTGAGGGTGACATGCAAATAAGTGACGACATAAGCCAGAGAAGGGAATAAATATAGAGGGGAAATGGTCTTCATGGTATTGCCTGGTGCTTTGTAGTTTACAGAATGCCTTTACATGCATTTCTGGTTAATCCTTGGAATAGTTTTATGAAAGTAGAAAAAATGGATATACATGTAGCATTTTCCAAAAGACAAAACCAGAGCTCAGAGATACTGTGTGCCTTACCTGCAAAACTAGAAAGTTACTAGGACTGAAACTCAGACTTGTACCCCAGTCCTACAGTTCATTTCATTACTACATGATGCATTACTTGCTGAAGTGATAATACATTAAAAGGGATCCCTGTTCTCTTTTTACTTTTTTTTCTTTGTTCTCCAGGGCACCATGGCTACACTTTGCCTGTCCAGTTCTAGTTGCTTTCACTGCCCAGTTTGTGTTGTGCCTTCATGTTATTTTCCTAATATGGAAGGAATAGGCCTTTTAAAAGTCATTAAAATTGCTTTTGTGGGTTATATTCTTTTCTCCTTCACATCCTAACTTCAGACCTAATGCTTTCTGGCTTTCCACTCAAATGAGAAAGGCTGTTGTAATTGCTGGCAATGCTTTGCCATGCTGCCAGTGTAAATAAAAAATCTTCATTTTTAGAAAAAAAAGGAATTGAAGTTAGCAAAGTTCATGACTCTTTTTAGTCTTCCAACACAGCATGTGTTTTTAAAAGATATTATTTGTTTGTTTTTACACATAACACTAGGTGGCAGAATAACTATACCACAAAGAACCGTTTTCTTTGTTCCTTGCTAGTTGGAGGAGCAGGGACCTAAAGAGTGAGGCATAAACCATCTGTGGCTTCATGATTTTGGACCAACAACCTGGCCAATATTTTCTTGACAGGGAACTGGCTGCAATGATTCTAAAACATATGCTTCCAAGATACTGTCTTTAAGTTTCCGTCCCACCCCCTTCCCCAGCTCCCTTGCGTTTTAATTTTTCTGCCCCATTGCATTCTGGTAGCAGAGTGCAGACATGGCCTGCAGGCAGCTGCTTTGAAATGGCAGATTGGGATGGATGTGCCCAGTGGAGCTGGCGCTCTTGCCTTTATATGCCAGTGGGTCATGGAGGGCCCAGGGGTAGGGTGTGTGAGCCCTTTCCTTAGTGGCTCTAGCCACTGTCAGAAGGACAGCAGGCTGAGCTGCATCAATTAGCTTGAAGGTTTTGCCTTGGCTAACTCAGATATGCAAAGCAGGGTTTTGCTTTAGAAGAGCAGCTTGATCTCGATTTATCTGTAAAGGTGACGTGGAAACACTGCTGCATGGTTGTGGGACATGGCCTCCAGTTTTTTTCTGAGCAATTTGCTGGTGTCTACTACTCAGGATGCCTCACATGCCACAGGACACACCAAGCTAAGTAAAGCCGCAGTGCAAGTTTTGTCCTTTCATGTTGTGAAGGGTATGAACTTGAGTTGCAGAAATACTTAGGGTTTTTTGTTTTTTTTCTGAAAAGGAAGAAATAGCATTAAAATAAAGCAATACTTACCAACTGGTAATAATACTCCTAGTCTCCCCTGCAGTAAGAAAGTGCAGGAAAATCAAGTCTGAATGTATAAAATTGATCAAACAAAAAGATTTTATTTTAATTATAAAAACATTCTTTACTTTACAAATGGAATCACAATCAGATTTCATTAAATAGTAAGTAGTGAGTTCCTGATGTGAACTGTAAATGATTCCATCTACAAAAATGAAAAGAAATTTTCGGCTTTTCAGGAACCCACTTGCTTCATAAAACAAAAAACAAATGGCCTATAGTTTTTACATATGTAGTTACATCACATCCTAAACTGCTTCCCAATCAGGAATCTCATGGTATTTTTTAGTTTTTACCTAGTGACCCTGGTAATATGCTAGTTTTACACACACACACACACACACACACACACACACACACACACAGAGCACTGGTGACATGGTGTCTCCTTGAAGTGATCAAAGTGGATCACAGTACCTAGATAATCTTGTAGATGCGGGACAAGGGGGCTTTATTTGTTTGCCTGCCAGTGTTGCAGTTCTTTCATGAAAAATACTTTAAATGACTTTTGAGATTACCACAAGCAACACACATAAATGAGACCATATATTAAGCACAAGCTACCACCATAGTGGTATTTTGAAGCTAGGAGAGGGTGGTGAGACCTTCTTGTTTTTTAAGAAAGAAATGTCATAAAAATTCCAAACCAGGACTCAAATTTTCAAGGGGAAGAGCTTCCTTATTGTTTCCTCTAATAGCTGCTTTGTCACTTTGGTGGATAAATACGTTGCACAAAATTCCCCTAGATATAGGCTCTGAACTATAGCCTGACTTTGCTCCCACTTTTGTATTTAGCATCCATCCTAAATTTTTAATTTATGATATTTTTGCTATTGTGTATTATTAATTTTTCCTCTCCCCTTTATTTGTCCCATCTTTGTTTTCACACTCTTCCAATTAATTGATATCTTCTGCTCTTAGTGCTACAGCAAATGTGCCTGTGCATTCTTTAATTGAATCTTCACTATGCAGGCCATGCTTTTAAAAGTTTCTGGATAGAATGATGGTAAAAATGAGTCACAGCTTGTTTCTATATTTGTTTCTGAGTTGAGAAGCTTAATTTTCTCACTATAATGCCTGAGGTATAGAAATATATTGTTTACTTTTAAAAGAAACAACTGAAACTTAGTCAATTCATTTAATTATTTATTTTTAAATGTTACAAAATTCTTTAGACTTGTATTTCCAAAGTGAACAGCACAGTACTAGCAGTTTTATCATCCTTATCCATGGGAGGAAAAGCATACTCAACATAGGCAAAACCTTCCCCCTATTCTCTGGGACTAAACCTTTTAGATATTGCTCAGGCTGTTCACAGCCTTAGGACAACTAGCATTAATTCACTGCAGGCCTCATACCAAAATGACAGCTCTGAGCAGAGACCTGAGGGAGTGGGGTTTAACAGTAAGAAAATCAGATTAGAGCTGGGAGAAGGGAGCCTTCACAGTGGGGAGAAAATATGGGCAAAACACAGTGGCTGCCTCAGTGCAGCAGTAGGGTTACACCCACGGGTTACCAGAAGTTCCGGCACCTCCATCCTTATGGGCCCAAGCTGTGTATATCAGCTTACCATGGTTTTCAGCATAAAAAGAGCCAACTCGTGTTCTTGAGTGTCAGTTTATTGAGCTCTCCAGTACAATCTTATAACTTACATTAATTGGAGGGAAAATGCTTCCAGAAAGAAAAAAAATACTGGACAAAACAACTTTGTCTTTGACTAGTTGTCAAGGCCCTGCTATTTGGAGTCATTGACAAGTTCCTGATTCTTGTATGACAGATGTGGGGAGTGATCCATCATTTTCTGTTTTACCTTTCAAGAAGAAATTTTTGAAAAAGAAAAAGAAAAAAAATCCCACAGATTTTGTTTATGAATTTAACATCATTAGTGGTGGCCAGTGAGCTCAAACTCTTTGTTGGGTATAATTTACTATTGTGCTCCTCCCGAGTAAGTTGGTGCACCTCAAGGAGATCCATCCCATTAAAATTCTTTCTTAAAAGCACAAGGTGAAAGAGCCAAACATGTGTTGTTTTTTTTGAGAGGAGTGTAGCTTTAGAAGGGAAGAGATCCCAGTCCTTTTTCTATTTTAAATGCTGGTAAATAACTTGAAACCTGTTAAAGCTTTTGAAGGAATGTAGGGGAGCTGTGTTTGTGACTCTAATGTTCAGGATAACAAAACAAAGGAAATAATTTTAAGAGAAAAGACTTCCCCATGATGGACTGTGTTCTCTGAAGTATCTCGCGAGCATTACATCTGTCCCTCTAGGCACACTATCTAATTTACTTGACTTCATGTCTGTGCAGTACAGCATTTTTACCCATGACCCGGCTGAATTTTTTCAGACTTTAGTGCTTTACTCTTCCAGTTTAGCCCTTTAAAAAATGTGAAATACTGTGTTGTTGTTGTTGTTGTTTTGTACCAGAGATCGAACTCATGACTTTGCACTTGCCAAGCAGGCACTGTGTCACTGAGCTATATCCTCAGCCCTGAAATACTGTTTTTGAGAGAGAACAGCATTGTTTAGGACTGGCATGCTAATATATATTTATATAAAAATCTTCCATTTTCAATGTCATGGAAAAAGCATCTGTGCCTGTTATGACTGAGTAAGGTTCTGATTCCTCCACCTATCTTAGTCACTCACATGAAAATGGACCTGATACCATTTGAGGAAGTCTTGATAACCTTTAAGATTCAGCAAGAATCTAAGGAACTCAGTTTGTTGACATTTGAAGGGAATACCTGTCATAGCCTTTATTTCTGAGTCCCTTATTTCTAAGGGTCTCTTGCAGCTTCTACAAAAGAGAAGCAGCTCAAATTCCTCTTCTAGACCCCGAGGTTGCAAGAACTGAGTATACCTGCAGCCATGTAGTTCAGAGTCATGACTTTCTAAAATTGCATTGTAGTTATGGAAATTTTGAGTTTTCAAGAATGACTTGGTTTTGGTTTTCTCAGAAATAATCTTTATAGGCCATTAAATGTAGATTTTCTTAATTTTTTTTATCCCAACTGCTTGAGAATGTTACTGTATGAAAGGGGGATGAAAAGTAGCCATCTAATATAATATAAATCTACCTTAGGTGTGTGTTTTTGAACTTACATTTAAATTACCATACATTGTGAAAATTCACTGTGTCTTCTTTGGTCTTATTCTGTGTTTCTACTTCTCCTTCCCCAGCAATTCTTCTATCACACACACACATGAACACACAACTATGCACACATACCTTTTGCTAAGCAATGGAGAAATATGCACAGTATTTTTAATTGGGTCATATTTATATAAACTTTATGTAACAACATTGCAGAAATAAAGCAATTCTTTTTTAACAGCTGCCTATTGAGTTGTATTTAAATATATAAATACATACCATGTGTACCTTTAATCCATTTGTTATTGATGGACATTTAGGATGCTTCTAATTTTCTACATTTCAAGCAATGGTACAATGTCACATTCACTTTTTCTGTTAAAAGGAAATGGTTCTTGGAATTTGGTCAATTTCTCCATTCAAAAAGATAGAAAAATGCAAAGAAAGGAAAAAATCAATTGTCCATCATCTTTAACCCATAATCTTTAATATTCAGTTCTATTTTCTTCCACACTTTAAAAAGTTTTATTATGTATTAACAAAAGTAATATCATGTTATCTGTAGCATTTTCTACTTAACATTATACTTTAAGTATTTTCTCACATTCCTTAATTTTTCCTTTGAAAAAACAAAAATTTGGAAATTTTTTTGTTAATTGAAATGGCAATGAATGTGTTATATTGATTTTTAAGAACTCTTTTTATATGTCTGTTCACCTTTTGTCTCATACTGCATTTATTTCAATTATTTTTCTCAGTTTCTTGTTTGCCCTTTAATTTTATCAATGAAATTGTTGGTATACAACAGACTTGTATAACCAGATATTTTTAGTATTTTCTTTTAGGACTAGAGAAGTTGTAATAATACTTTTCTAAGAAACTATAATACATACTCATTTTAAGTAACTATTAGCTACCATTCAAGTGCTTTATATGTATATATTTGTATGTATATACTGTTTGCAACAGCCCTGTGATCTAGATTCAGATTCAGCCAGTGTGACTGTGAGTCCACAGACTTCCCCACTACATGTATTGCTGTATGTCTTATTGACATATTGGCCTCCAGTATTATGCTAAGTCCTACTGTGAGTCTACTGTCATTCAATCAAAGGAAAAGATACTCCTTTTTCTTTTACTTTTTAAAGTAACTCTATATTTAATTCTAACTTTTCTGGATTTTATCTTACTGTGTGGTGTGAGGTGAAACTCATACTTTATCAATTGGCAGTGTCCCTAGTATATTAGCACTTCTTTAGGAATTTTGGAAGGACTCACCTTCTCCAAAAACCCTTTATAATTACACTTCATACTAATTGTTGCTTCAATTATTTATTTGTTCAGAGGTCTTGACTTCTTCAGCAACTTTGGTCTGTATGATTTTGTGGGATCTCTTGTTGCTCTTAGATTAAAATGTTTATAAAATAAAGGGACAATCTATTCAATTTTTTTACAGATGAATAGGATAAGTTGTTCTTAAATTCAGGAGATTCATGAACTTGGATGAGAAATTTTCACTAACGTTACCTGAAAAATGAACATTTTCTAAATTTTGAATGTAGGTAGTAAGCCAGAGTAGTATTAACAGTACTTGGTAATTTAAACCCTGGATACTTAATATTGCATATACTTAATGTTACATTTCTTTTTTTTCTTTTTTTTTTTTTTTTTTTTGCGGCACCGGGAATTGAACTCACAACCTCGCGCCTGCCAGGGCAGGCGCTTAAGGCACTGAGCCAAACTCCCGGCCCTGGTTTTTTGAGGCAGGGTCGCACTATGTAGCTCAGGCCGGCCTTGTGCTCGCGTTGTAGCCCAAGCCGGCCTCGAACTCACAACGCTCCTCCTACCTCAGTCTCCCGAGTGCTGGGATTAAAGGCGTGCGCCACCACGCCCGGCTGTACTTAATGTTACATTTCACTTAATGTTACATTTCTAATATATATTTATATATTCTTTGCCTTCATCCCTACTTTGATATTATAGTAGTTATATTAGACCACTGCTAGACTTTGCTATTTAGTGCATTAAAAAGCACATTTCTTCATATTTCAGATATTCAGAATTATTTTGAAAATTATTTTTCAATAAAATTATATTTCCTTTATAATCCTATGTATTTAAAAGCGTATGTCTTATTTTTTTCTTTTTTCTTCTTTTAGTATCAGGGATCGAACTCACGATCTTGTGCTTGTCATGCAGGTGCTTGTGCCGCTGAGCTTAATCCCCAGCCTTTAAAAACATATTTCTGAGAAAGGATCCAGTGACTTTATCAAACCATCAAAGGGATTGCTGGCATAACATTGTGAACACTCCCTGTCATCTGAATGTGAGATATGCCAGTAGGCTTTATAAATACTCATTTGGTGCTGAGTAATGTAGAGGTGATGTGGGAAAAGCAGGAAAACACTCCAGCTATCCCTCTCTAATGCTTTGATTCTTTCCCTTCCTGCATAATTTCCTCAATAGAGCTGTTTATACTTTTCTTATCCCACTCTTTTCCCTGCTACCCTCTTCTCCTTTTTTTTTTTTTTTTTTTTTTTTTTTTTTTTTTTTTCACTTAGGGCTGTCTTCCACAACCCTCCCACTCTTGTTCATTTCTTTTTCTCTTCATCCTCTTCTTTGCTCTTTTCCTTTCTTTCTTTCTATTCCTTTTCTTTTCTTTCTCTCCTAAATACATTAATATTTTAAGGAGTTTGTATTTGACCTCTCTTCAACAAAATTTTCTTTTCTGGTCTAAGAATCAATTCAAGGACAGAGATAAATAAAAATGATTGGTAGAAAGAGTCAATATAAAAAAGAAGTTGGAAGTGAGATTTGCCAAAGACAAGCATAAAGTAATTTTCTGGAGATGATTAGGAATTGACCTTAGAGAAAATCTACCTGGTTTTCCTCTCTGCTCCCAGGAAAGCTGTTTACCCTGGTTCTGGTTTCATAACTGCAATTCTTTATAAATTGTTTCCTCATAAAACAATCAGTTACTCTAATTTTCAAAGCACCCAGGAAGCGGTACCTAGAGAATGAGACAATTAGACTTATTGTTGAATTGCACTTATTTCTTTGGGATTAGTTCAGAAAGTATGTGTCTTTTGTGGACAAAAGCCATCCATAATTTTCTTTCCTAAAGTGAAGCATGCGATGCCTATAATAAGTTAGTATTTAGTTACTGAGATGTTTGCTCTGTGGTCACAACAATCTACTACAGTATACTAGTTACTAGTTGCAGAAGCCTATTTATACAATCTATATGGTTATAGAATTTTTTTTTCTTAAAGTAATCTCTGTGTCTGGGATAATGCCATTTTTCTACACTAAAAACATTAGCTCATCTTACAGTTAATGTAAGATGAAAATTAGAGGTGCCTGGGGGAGGGAAATGAGGCAGATGGATTGTTTATATGAGTGCTATAGTTTCACTTTTTATGCACCAGTCACCTTGGAAGAATTAATGCCCTGTAAGTGTGCCAATCAGATTGCCCCAGTCCTCTCTAAACATTCCATTTGGTTTATTAAAATAATAAATACTGTGCAAAATGTTCATCTGGATTCAGGATACTGTACTGTGGTCAACCAAAGAAATATGTGCTGCACCTTACCTCTGACTAGCTCAGTTCAGGTGGCATAATGAGTTGACAACTGGCTAGAGATCTATCCTATTTGGGTATTATTTGATGACTAATCTCCAGAGTCAAAGCCCTTAGAAATCTTTGTCAGCTATCTAAATTTAGTGCTGGTGGCTCCACATGCCATCTTTGTCATGTTCCTTGCTATTTGATATCTGTTGAGTGGTCTGAATGGAAAGGACTAAGAGATCTCTCCATCTTGCCAGGTGCATTTGGGTATCTGTCATCATCCTAAAAAATACTTAGTGGGCCTAGGGATGTGACTCAGTGATAGAGCTCTTGCATTGCATGCACAAGGTCTTAGATTCAATCCCCAGCACCCCAAAAAAAGAAAAGAAAAGGGAAGCAAAAGAGAAGAGAAAAAAAAGAAGAAAGAAGACTTATCAAAAGGTTCATTAAATGTTTTATCTAATTTGATGACTGTGACTCTGAACTAATTTCAATTGAGGAGGAATAAGTTTTTAAATCTGGTTCTCAGGTCCTTCCATCACACATCCATTTTCATCTTATTGAAGCTCATTCCAGCTGTTGCTCACCACAGATCTACTGCTCTCAGGGAAATAGCCCTGGAAGTCATCCTGCTCCATCATTATGCTTCTGCATTCTCTCTCAAGCTGGTGTCCTCATCTGAGGACTGGTCACTATCCTACCATGTTCTAAGGCTCAGATCAAATCCCATCTCTTACATGAGCCTTTCCTATTATCTTCATCACTTCACCAGTCTCTCTTTTGTCTCTAAACTACGGATGTGGGTTCTGGTCATACAAAAAAGGGCACAGAAAGCAATCAAAAATAGAATCAGATAAACACCAAGGTCATCAATTTAAAATTACTTTTATTCATATGAAAGAGATAATAAGTAGTCACTTTTTTCTTTTCTTTTCCTCCCTCCATTCCTCTCTTTCTCCTTTCCTTTCTTTCCTAGGGATTGAATCTAGGCCACTGCATGTGCTAAGCATATACTTTATTGCTGAGCTACACAACCAGCTCCAGTATTCAATATTTCTAAGAACAAACTTTGCTGAGGCATAGGTTCCAGGATGAAGCAATTAAATCTGAAATTAAAAAAAAAAAAGAAAGCCAAAATGACCAGTGCATTAACAAAATTAATTGTAACCTTATTTACAAAGAGAAAACTCCTTTAATGTCTAAAAACAGAAGAGTTAGACTATGATATACATACGTAGTACAGTGTGTATCAATATTTTAAAATTAAATGATTTTGGAGATTATGCATTAGCAAGAATTTTTGTATGATGTTGAGAAATAAAAGCAGGAAATTATAAAAATATGTGTATCTGGAGAAAGATGAGAAGAGAAAATAGATAAGTAAAAACAGTTGATTCATTAAGGTGGTAGTATTGGGATTTTTTTTTTAATTGAAAGACTTCATCATAACAATATTATAAAACCTTAATGTTAATTATAAAGAATATGTTACAGTTTTAAAGTGTTCTGCTTGACGATTTTTGGCACCCTAACTCAACTGTGAGCTGTAAAAGTGGATTCTATGCCTTTTATTTCTTCCATCCCCTGTGCTTTTTAAATACAAGAAGGTAACTAATGCTTTTGATTAATGGATAGATTTATTAGTTACGAGAAAAAGCAAGGACATTCAAACTAAAGCACAGAAAATAATATTTCTTCAAACACTTACCAACACTTGCCTAGCATTGTGTAAGATGTTTAATATAGTTTATTTCATTTAAATATTTATAAAGTACTGAGAGAAATTTATTATTACTGACTTTTTAATGATGAGTTATCTGAAATTCAGAACATATGTGTGCTGTGTGAGATGATATGGTTAAAATGAGAAACTATGTGTTTGTTTTTATGTTAAGATTATTTTTTTTTCTTACCCAGAAACATCTCTCGTTAATCAATAATATGTTATTATGACCTGGAAAGTTGCTGTGGGCTTTGTGTCTTAATGAAACTTAAAGGCTCTGCCTTAGTGACTGATAAAGTTGAGTGTGCATGTACATGTTTGTGCATGTGTGTGCATTACTAACAATGATTGCCATAGTATCTTGAAAGTACAATTTATTTTATGAAAACATGTCATCTCAAGGTTAGGGTCTGCAGTGCAAACTATGTGTCAGAATGTGTGTGTATATGTGTGTGTGTGTGTGTGACACAGGGAGTGTCAGACATGGAGTGCTGCACCTTTCCCACCATATTCCCATTCAAGGCTTTCCTACAGATTGCTTATTGTTTAAGGTCCAAGTCATGATCATCCCCCTGAGACGGTTTATTGGAAAGCATCATTCTTCCTCCTTCTCACACTAGTACTGTTTAAATTAGACTTTCAACTGAATGGAGAAGAAAAGTAGGCAGCCAATGGCAGGAAAATACCATGGCAGAGACAAGGCAATGCACATTGGCAATAACGATTAATGTAAATGGCCTCAACTCACCAATAAAAGGAAACAGGCAGAGTGGATCAGGAGACAGGATCTATCAATATACTTTATACAAGGAACACATTTACTTTGAAAGGGTGTTCGTAGACTAAAAGTCAAAGGAGAGAGAACAATTCTGTATGTGACAGGGAACCAGAAAGAAGTAGGGGTAGCTTGCCCATTAGCTGCAGAGTGGACAAGAAAGACATGGCATTTTTATACAATGGAAAGTTACTCAGCTATAAGGAAAGATAACCTCAAGGCTCTTATAGGTAAATGGATACAACTTGAGATCATGCTCGTGAATGAAATGGTTCAGAGTCACATGGGTGAACATTGTGTTGTTTCCCTAGTATTAAAAACTAAAGGAGTTAGTGGGTGCTAACACAACACATATTGTGAAAGTGAAAGGGGAGGAAGTGTCTAAAAAGGGAAGGCAGTGGCCATTGTTAATCTATTATCATGATTTGAATCCCATATTGTTTTCATTGTTCTGTTTAGTTTGGCTTTTTTTTTCTGTTTCAGTTTGTCTAATTTTATTATATTTGATGGCATGGACAGCTATTTCAAAGATAAAATAAGAAGCCAGGCATGGTGGTGCACGCCTTTAATCCCAGCACTCGGGGGAGGCTGAGGTAGGAGGAGCGTTGTGAGTTCGAGGCCGGCTTGGGCTACAAGGCCGGCCTGAGCTACACAGTGCGACCCTGAAAAAAACAGGGCCAGGAGTTTGGCTCAGTGACTTAAGCGCGTGTCTGGCAGGCGCAAGGTTGTGAGTTCAATCCCTGGTGCCGCAAAAAAAAAAAATATCTATATCTATATCTATCTATCTATATCTATCTATCTATCTATCTATCTATCTATATATATATATAATGGTAGCCATTATTGATTTCCTATTATCTTATTTTTGAAGCCCTGTATTGCTTTCATTGTTTTATTTTGAGTGATTTTATTCTATTTTGATTTGTTTGATTGTATTATGTCTGAGGATATAGGCAACTACTTAGAAGATAAGAAGAGGCATTATAGTAACCACTGTTGTTTTACTGCTGTTTTGAAGTCTGGTATTGCATCCATTGTTTTGGTTTTATTGGTTTTATTCTGTACTGTTTTGTTTGATTTTATTATGCCTGATGACATAGTTATTTTGAAGATAAGAAGAGGCATTATGGTAGCCATTACTGATTTTCTTTTATCTTTTTTTGAAGTCATGTACCATGTTGATTGTTTTGTTTTGATTGACTCTATTCTGTTTTATTTCATTTGGTTTTATTCTCTTTGAAATAAAAAAGGAAAAGAAAGCTAAATTAGACTTTTGTGGCTGTGAGAAATAAAAACCCAATCAAACTAGCTCAAATTGCAAGAAGGATTACTACAAAGGAATAAGAATCTTCTGGAAATTCAAGAATGGGAGCCATGAAGGGAAGTGCTTCATTTACAATGTGTTTCAGCTACAGTCTAAACAACTTCTCCTGGACCCAATTTCCCCTGGCAAATTTTTTTGCTTATTTTCTGCCCTTGACTCAATTCTTGACCCTAGTCTAGTCAATTTTGGGGATAGGTCTTTGCGGTTTGAAAAATGATTGCATAAACTACTAACAGTGTTAACTCCACAATTTTTACATAGGAAGTTTAAGAGCACTGACAAATCTGTCGACTCCAAGTACACTCATATATTCCCTCATCTTATCCCAGGCCACTCTTCTACTTACACAGTAAATCCCACTCCCTCTTACTTCCTCCAACACTTCACACATTCCCTTCCTTTCCTCATTGATTTCATTGAAAGTGCTAGAATGCTTATATCTTTAAAAGTATTCTAGCACTTCACACTCTCCTTCTACCAACCCAATTTAAATCAAAGGGCTCCTTCTTTACCATCTATTTTTTTCTCAACCCATTCTGGTCAGGCTTTTCTTCCCACATTCCACTGAAATTACTCTTATAAGGTTACCAGTGATCTTGGCCTTATTGACTCACATGTCCAATTCTTAGTTTTTATTTTATGTACATTCTTAGTAGCATTTGACACTTTTGACCCTTATTTTCTCTACTCAGTTTAGCTTTTGAGACAGAAAACTCCTGTTTTGTTGTTGTTGTGGTTGATGATGATGGTGATGATGATGATGTTTTCATCCATAGCTGCTCCTCTCTGTCACTTTTGTTGGCTCTTTTTCTTCCAGTCGCAGAATACCTCATGGATTGAGCCTTTACTTCTTCATATTCTATCACTACTTACACGTTATCCCATGACTTTGAGCATCAGTTATACACACTGATGATTCCCACTCTGGCCTTTCCCTGGGTTTTATACTCATATATCCAAACAGCTCTTGATAACTTCCATGTAGATGTGTAATAGGCATCTCAAATTTGATACATTCAAAGCAGAGCTGTTGGTTTTCTCCCCAAAACTTCTTCCATAATCTCTTTGATATTATGTAATAGTGTACCATTTACTCATTTGTTTAGCCAAGAACTACAGAATCATCCTTGATTACTTTTTCTTCTCATTTCTCCACTGGATCCATCAACAAGTTTGTCAATCCTACTTCCAAAATAAGCCCTGAAACCATCCTCTTTTTACTGCCTCAACCTCTGCTACACTAGCCCAAATGACCATCATTAGTTATCTAAGAACCATAATAGTCTTGCTTCCCTGTTCATACTTTTGCCTTCTTAAATTTATTCTCCATACAGCAGCCAAGGTGATTTTTCTAAAGCATAGATCATGTCATATCACTCCCCCTGCTCATAACTTTCCAGTGGCTTCTCGTCTCTTTCCGAATAAAATCTAAAATCCCCACCATGGCCTTCAAAGTCTTACATGGTCTCCCATCTTCCTAACTGGATTTCCTTCTTAATCACACTTGCGAGCGGGGCGTGGTGGCGCATGCCTTTAATTCCAGCACCCGGGAGGCTGAGGTAAGAGGAGCTTTGTGAGTTCAAGGCCGGCTTGGGCTACAATGCGAGCGCAAGGCCAGCCTGAGTGACACAGTGCGACCCTGCCTCAAAAAACTGGCGCTGGTAGTTTGGCTCAGTGGCTTAAGTGCCTGTCTGGCAGGTGCGAGGCTGTGAGTTCAATCCCCGATGCCGCAAAAAAAAAAAAAAAAAAAAAAAAAAAAAAAATCACACTTGCACCTACCTATTTACCATTCCTCCAACATACCAGGCATGTTCCCACATCAAAGCCTTTACCTCTCTCTGCCTCTAGTGCTTATTTCTCACATCATTTCTGGGCTTACTCCCTTAATTTCATGTATCTGCTCAAATGTCACTTCATCTAAAAGGCATTTCCTAATACCCTATCTAAAATGACACTCTTGTCCCATATCTTTTCCCCCTGCCATATATGTATGTATGTATGTGTTTTTAGTGCTCCTGATAGGACTTTTATCATTACTTGTTATTTTATTTATTTCACCTATATACCTATTATGTTCTTCTGGGTTAGAAAATAACTCCAAATGGCGGTTTAAAATAATAATGACATGTTGCTTAAGAATCTTGGAGTTAAGTAAGCTAGCTAATGAGTTTATTTACAGAATCTCTCATGTAGTAGTGAAGACTCGCAGCTAGGGATGTGTCAAGTCTAGTGCTTGAGCTAGAAAGATTTAAACAGCTGGGATTGGGATATCTGGCCCTCTCAGGGGACTATCACTCTTGTGGTCCCCTGAAATGGTCGTCTTGTATACCGTAGCAGCCTCAGGGTACACTTCTGGTGACTGAAGTCTTCTAGACTGTCTCAAAAAAAATCAGCAGAAAAAGCACAGCCTTTAAAAAGTCTAGTGTCAGAAGTCACATTTTCTTCTACTATGTTCTCGGTGTTGAGGCAGTCCCAAAGATCCATTCGTAGGGCTGGGGCTGTAGCTCAGTGGCACAGTGATTACCTAACATATGAGATCCTGGGTTCAATCCCCACCACAGCCAAAAAACAAAACAAAACAAAATCAAAACAAAACAAACAAACAAAAAAAAACCCACCCAAGTTTAAGAGAAGAACACATAGACATTATCTTTTTGAAGAGCTGTGTTATGGAATTTTCAGACACAGTTTACCACTGATATACACTACTACAGTTTAACAGTACAATCTACCCTCCTACAATTTAAGCTGTTTGAGAGCAGGGACTTCGTTTTGGCCCTTGCTATAATCACAGCTCCTAAAACGGGGCTTGTCACATAGAAGGAACTCTGTAAATATTCATTGAATGAAGTGAATTATTCTAGAATGCCTTTTCAAAAAAGAAGGTGCAGGGCTGAATAAACATCCTCTTGGGCTGTCATCAATAAATATAAGTAATTCTTTCCAAGTATGGGATTTTGCCTTTTTTTTTTTCCTCTTCCATTTCTACTGCTCCTAGCAATTGCATAATTGCAGTGTCCTACCAAAATTCTTGATTTTTATCAAGGAAACATAAACATGGCTGTTAGGTGATTTGTGAATGAATTTTAAGATGACAGCAGTCACATTTAAATGAAACATCAGGACCTCAGGAAGTATAGAGTTGAACCAGGTCAGCTTACCAGGCTTTTCCCACTTAGTCTTTACCCCATTGGGCCTATCTAGTCTTTTGACAGTTTGAAAAAACTGATGAAATACAAAGCAGCAGCAGATGACTTAAAAGGTCTCAGAGGGCTGTAAGTATGGCACAGTGGTAGAGTGCATACCTAGCACATACATGGCCCTGGTTTAATCCCCAGCTCCAAAAACAAAAAACTTACAGCACAAATAGAGTGCATAGAAGGCTTTTTTGCTTGGTGATTTAACAGACTTTTGCCTATGTTAGGGACTGAGGGAAAACTAGAGAAGGTTAGTTGTGTAAGGCCAATTGTATTCTGTAACATGTGGTTATCTCAGGCCGTAATTTCAGGTTATTCCAAAGCAAGGATAGCAGATCAAGACTAAACCCAAGTCTGTTATGAATACATGTACAGAGCACTGCCAATACACTTTGCACATTAGCTCAGGTCTATTCAAAGAAACTGGCCTGGGCTACATACATACTCTGTCTAAAAAATAAATAAATAAAAATAAAAATCTGAAAAAATGAACACTATGTCCCAGAATTGGTATCATTACTTCTATGCCACCTGCAGAAAAAATTGCCTTCTGGTATTTGATAGTTTTCCTCAATTACATCTTTTGTTTGTTTTTGATTTAGAAGTTTATATATAATTCACCAAAAGTAAGTTTAGAGAGCTCCTTTGGTGTGTGGTTTTTCTATGTCATAAAGATGGATTATGTGGTATCTTGATGAAGGAAATGGTTGTAGGAAAATGAAAAGAGAACTGGATACCAAGTTTCAAGATTCTAACTCCTCCCCTCCTAATGTATCCGTGGCATGTCCTTTATCACATCACTCTGAGCGCCAGTTTCCTCATGTGAACAGCTAGAATAAAAATAGAATTTTTGCCTTACATTATTGCAAGAGTTAAGTAGCCCATGGAAAAGTATCTAGGATAGTTAAGATGATGCTTAGCACATTAGAAGGTACTCCAGAAAATGTTTGTTCATTGATTCATAATGATTTGTTACTGTCATGCTAATCTTGAGGCTCAGAAAATGATACCCCAAAGTACAGCACTTTGGCTTGCTAACTATTTAAAATAAAGAAGATTTATGTAAGCCCTCAGAAGTAATCTCAGAAGCTGAACCTCTGCTTTTCCCTCCTTCTCCCCTCTCCCTCGTTCCCTCCCTCCCTCCCTGCTTCTGCTACTTGCTTTCTTGTCTCCCAAGTTTCAGACTATATTCAGAAGGCCCATGTCACTTAAAACTTTAATTAAATAAATGTGTTATGTTTTCTCTTAACCTTTCTTCTGTTATAGGAGTGTTGGTCATGACCCCTATGATGGGTAAAAAAATACATTATCCCTTTGTGCCCCTATATATTACTCTCTCCTTGACACTAGTTAACTATTCCAGTGTCTTTCGTAGGTCAGACAATGACACATACATGCATCATGATTGGTTCCCCTGGCCTTCTGTATATTGTCTTCCTACTGGATTCTTAATCATAGTAGAAAGCAAATCTTGAAGCAAGTACACTTGGGCCTCATCTGACACTTCCAGTCAGCCACTTGTATTGTATTATGTCTCCCACCGTTAAGTTGTTGGTGCTAAGCTCACTGACTTTCATCTCAGTATCCTCTGTAGCACTTTGTGCTACATCTCATCTATAATACATTGTCAGTATAGGTCTTTTGAGTTGAAATCCAATAGGTGCCATAAAAGAAAATATGTTCATTTGTTTAGTCGTAGAAGAAGACAGTGTGAGTTTAATGCTACAACCATGCTTGTATCTTCTCCCATAATACCCAGAGATTAGAATCCTGTGGTCCTAGTGAGTCTGGCTGGACCAGGTAGAAGCAAACTGGTTTTTAGTTAATAGCTTGGGAGCTTTTTCTGTTGGAGAGATCAGCAATATACTTGATACTCCTGTAAGGGGATGGATCTGCATCTCCAGTCTCTCTCTTCACTAGGCAGGAATGAATGTTGGTACACAGAGAAAACTCAAACCAGTCAATTTTATAATAATTCCTGCCCAGTTGTAACTTTAGGCTTGCAAGCTGAACTTTTGCAACTTATTCTCTGTCTTAGCCCCTTGCTTAGTGCTTAGGGTAGGTATCATCAGTTAGGTGTCATGCATTGGTCAGGATACTGTGGTCCTGGTGAGAGGACTATGGCTATATGGTTTTTGCCCCCAAATCATTTGTTCTGTCATCAGATATTTATTCACTACCTCTTCGGGCTAGGCATGTGTTAGGCCTTGAGGGGAAAGACAGAGGTCCTATCTTCAAGGAGCTTGGATTTCAGTAGAAGGATTCAGATAATAAGCAAAATAATATGTAAAGCCTTTGCAATACATGCAAGAAAGAAAATAAAACTGGGGGGCCAGGGATGCAACTCAGCAGCATAGAGCGTGCCTGGCAAGTGTGTGGCCCTGAATTTGATTTCTGGTACCGTAAAAGAAAATTGGAAAAAAAAAAAAAAGACAATAAAACTGGAGTAGGTGATAATGAGTATCATTTGGGAAAATCATCTGCTATAAATTGAGTGATCAAAGAAAGCTTCTCTACAGAGACTTTGAGCTGAGACTTAAATCATTCAAGGATCCTCCAATCATGGGGGAACTGAGGAAAACATATGCAATCAGAAAGAAATAGCTGGCGCAGACCCTAGAGTGGGAACAAGCTTGTAGTGTTCCAGAACTAAAGGCCATGTGCTTGAGGCACTGTGTATGTGCATGAATGTGGGGAGAGAAGGAAGAAAATGATTGTGGATGAGAAAAAGCAGTGTCTTCTCTTCCACTGTTGTTGCCGGGCTGGCTGCTGATATTTTTACAGTTAAAAAGAGGGTAACAAGAAAAAAAAGTGACAATTTTTTTTAACCGAAATTGTAGATGACACAGGAGCCTTCAGAAATAAAAACTCAAACCAAGGTAAAACTATTTTATGGGTAGCTTTGTTAAAGAACAGACTGTTGTATAGAAGTAAAATTGGAGAAAAAGGGGCCAGGACCAAAAGGTTCCTAAGACTGGGAGAGTGGTGTATTATCATGGCCTTTGAGTCCAGCTTCTTGGCTTCTCTGTTTAAGTGCCCCTGCCTTTGGGAAAGGGGAAGACACCTGTCACATGAGAGTTTTCAAGACAGACTGTTAGAGGGATTTTTCTGTTTCTGTAGTTTTCTCTATTTCTTTCCATTTAAACTACTTAGTCTGACAATGTGCCATATTTTGGGATAACATTTCTTATACCCCAGCATGCTGTAAACTCATTTTCTCACATTTATGGGAGCATTCAAGAGTTATGAATTATCTGGTATTGTAGCTAGGTGTGATGGTACACACCTGTACCAGCACTGTGGAAGGCTGAGACAGGAGGATTAAAAGTTTGAGCCCAGCCTGGGCAATTTAGTTACTTAGAGAGACATCGTCTCAAAATAAAAAAGAGGAGGGTATATAGCTCAGTGTGAAGGACATGGGTTCAAGTCAAGTACTAAAAAAAAGTTGTACTTAGAGGATAGTTCTTAAAAAACAATATGTACATTTGCAAAAATCATTAATCTTCTTAAATCTGCAGCACCTAACCTAACTTTTGTTTTACCCCAGACATCAGTTTGAGAGCCCGTTTTAATTCATTCTGCGTGTTCCTTAGAATCAACTTTCTTAGAGTAAGGCCTTACATCCTTTAAAGACTTTAGGCCAATTGGTCACGAAGACTCTTACTTGCATGTTATGGATGTCAAAGCTTAAGGAAGCATTCTGAAATGGGGCATCTTTCACAGCCTAGTGTAGAAGTTATTGCCTGCAGTTTTTACCGGCTTTCTCTTTCAGAAGTCTTCTTTTGTTCCTGCCACAAGGCAAAAACAGGAAAAGAGATCAATGTGAAAGAATGCTCTCTCTTTTCCTTTTGTGGTGATTGTGTATCTTAAGAGAAGGCCTCAAAGGTTCCCGGAGCTGTCTGTCTTTTCATGTAAATTGAGCCCCTAAGCCTATTTAGTAGTATGCACAAAGCCTGTGGGAGTTGAGGTGAAAGATACAGAGTGGTAGCATCAGCATCCCATTTAATATATTCAAGTTCAACTGTGCTCTTTCTTACATATAATTAAAAATAGTGTGAAACTGTATTTTGCACTTGTGCTTTTAATTGTATGTTATGCACATTAGTGTGTACACATATTACTGTGTAGCACGGAAACTACAAAACTATATATTTTGCACTGGAAGATTTAAGGGATTTTCCAGGGTAATTTTGACAATGTAAATCTTGCCCGATTCACCAATTTTGGATTACAACCCCTATGTAAAAATGCAACCCTCTGAATTAGGTTGCATTTAATAAACTGCACTGGACTTATATTCACTCTTCACCCCAAACCAGTAGCAAATATGATTTGGTGTTAGACTTTATGAGAAGAGACGAGGCAGAAAAAAACTTGTGAGATTGCAGTGAGAAGCAGACACTTTGAGGCCAGAAGCAGGAGACAAAGGACTCCAAGGTCATTCTTTCCTCTAAACCAGTGCTAGCCACGGGCTTGAGGGAGAGTTTGTTTGTAAATGGGAACAACTCCTGGTGGATGTGTAACAGCCCCTTTTCCCTTGAGTCCCCTACCTTCTGGAAGGGTTTACTTCTGCACTGTTCCATGTTAATGTTGGGGTGTGAGTTAGTGAGAAACAAAGACAGAGACAGAGACAGAGATAGAGACAGAGAGACAGAGACAGAGAGACAGAGAGAGATTGTGGTGCTGCAAACAGAGTAGGAGCAGACAGCAGCAGTGCCTGAAAGGGGAGAAAAGGCCTGAGGATTTAGGGTCCAAAGTTTAGTATCCGGTTCTGCTATTTGTTTTTCTGTGGCTGGGACAATATTGGATAGGGATTGGGGGCCTGAGACAGTGGAGGGTGAGGGCACGAAGGTCAAATCGTGCAGCCCCCTTTAGAAGCTATCCAGAGAGGGAGAATAATTTAGTCTTCTTTCCAACCCCACCACCTCAAGGCAGAGTACATTTAATCCCATGCAGAAAACATCCTCAGATTGGCAATAAAGAAAAGTAAACAACCCCTCCCAATACCCCACTTAAACTTTTTACCAAATACAATTGAAATTTATATTCTGGTTCCCTGCTGTGAGATTTTTCACTTACTCCTCACCCCAGGATACTAATAAAATTCTGAGTCACATCTACCTGAGTTGGAATCCTTCCTGTGGCTCCAAGTAGTGATGGAGTTAGGGACATGTTACTCCAAAATATGGCACCTTGACATTTGCTAAATCCCAGAGAAACAAGGTCATTCTCATTCCTTTCATCCTCTCCCCTGAAATACTCATAAGAGTTGTGCTGGCAGGGTTCTGGGATGCCATGAACTCCTTTCATTTGAGATTTTTTTCTAGGTACTTCTTGTCCTGAAGAAAGAAATGGTCAAGACAAGTACAAAAGCTAGTGAGGTTTTACATGTATTAAAGGTAGGAAAGAAACCTGTTTTGCAGAGTGAGTGCAGGCAAATGAAAACAAAACAAAGTACACCCTGCAGAGTACAGGACAGGCCACTGAGAAAGAGAGCACAGTGGGCTCTGCTTAATGGTGGCCATCATTTGTAGCCTAGGTCAGATCTAAGCCATTCTGTCAAAAACCTCACTTCATTCTCAGGAGAATTGAAGGTAGTGTTACAGGCAGCTGAATTAGGTAGAAATGTTATAGGCAGTCAGACAGGGCTGGGCCCTGGAAGGAACCAGTGCAGAAGGCCAGATACCCTGCAACTGTGGGGGAGACAGACACCTCTGCTGAGGGCCAGACCTCAAGACAAAAGATAAACAAATGCACCCACATACTTCCTAAGGATAAGCATCAGGAATTGATATTCTAACTAGGTCTCTATCACCCTGAGGAAGCCAGGAGTCACCGTCCCATCCCCCATAGGAAGACTCACTGCTCTTTATGTATGCTCACTTGCTAGACACTTTCCCACTTGTCCCTGATTTAACCAATTTTACCTAAACAATTAATCTTATTGGTTAACCATAGTTCTGTTCCACCTCATGCCCACCTTGCAAGTTACCATGTTTTCCCCGCTTTAGACCTGCCTCACTTTTGGTTTTACTCAATAAAATTTCCTTAAAATGACAGTCTTTGGCATCCCATTTGGGACCCCTTCTCTGTCTTTCTCAGACAGAAGCTTTCTTTCTTTCAATAAATATATTCTGCTGTTAACCTCCATTGCTCCTAAAATTCATTCTTTGATTTTAGAGAACACAAACTCATACCGGACATCTAGCAGGTTGAGAGTTTTGTTCCCCTGTATAAGTAGCATTTTCTGATTGGTCCTCAGTCCTAGGTGCAAGGCTTAGAGCTGGTTTTCTGGCCATGTGTCCTGGATTTCAGTACTTGACAGGCCATACCCAGTTAGTGGGCTGGCCATCCCCTAATCTCCTGCCTCCTTTGCCCTAATCGCCTGCCTTATTTGCCCTCCCTAGATCAGAAAAGGAGCATCTTTATCTCTGAAGACTCTAGGACACAGAAAGGAATCTCAACAGGCCCTGGTACCCTTTAATAATGGTACTGTTTTAACCATTCAACCATATTCCCTTTGTCTAATAATACTTTTCTACAACTATCCTCCTCTTTGTCTTACTTAAGCATAAAATACAGTATATAAGCTACTTGGATCTTTGAGTCTTTATTTTTCAAGGCTCCTGTGTCCCATAAAACTTATATTAAATAAATTTCTTACACTTTTCTCTTTTTTATTTTTTATTCATTTATTTAGTGTTTGATTTTTTTTTTTTCTACTTTTCTGGCACTTTTTTTTTGGTCAGTATTGGGGATTGAACTCACAACCTTGTGCCTGCCAAGCAGATGCTTAAGCCACTGAGCCAAACTTCTGGCCTGGCCCTGTATTTTTTTTTTTTTTTTTTTTTTTTTTTTTTTTTTTTTTTTTTTTTTTTTTTTTTTTTTTTTTTTTTTTTTTTTTTTTTTTTTTTTTTTTTTTTTTTTTTTTTTTTTTTTTTTTTTTTTTTTTTTTTTTTTTTTTTTTTTTTTTTTTTTTTTTTTTTTTTTTTTTTTTTTT